>OX439483.1:440146429-440481429 GCA_949320155.1 Melangyna quadrimaculata
GGACCCCTCCCACAACATACATTATGTAGCTTCTTAATTAAAAAAATAAATGATTTAAAAAAGGAACATAAGCTCAGATAAGTTCAAATCCTTCATAAATTTTCATATTTTGTAAAAATCATTGCAACTCAATTTAAAGTTATGTTTAACAATCAATTCTGTTTCAACTGATTCAACAAGTAAACTATTTCTGTCTTTTCGCCAGGTGTTAAACATAAGACATGTATTCAGTCGTAAGAACTTTCAAAGTTATGATGGTAGTATCCACAGATTTGCTTAAGAAAACAATTAAAAAAGTAAATATGAAAAAGAAAGTAGTTTTTGAATGGAAAAGTTGAAAAATTGAGAATGTGTAAAAAAGGGGGACAATTGCGTCCCCCTTTATCATTTTCTTATTTGGGTAGGGCTGGCCACGAGACGAGACTCTGCGAGACTTTTGTAAGTCTCGTCTCGGTCTCGTTAAAATCGAAAATTTTCAGTCTCGTCTGGGTCTCGTATAATTAAGTCTCGTCTCGGTCTCGTCTCAACTTGTCGATTATTGGAAAGAAATATTTTCGATTATAGTTTGAATTCTTGCAGAAGAAAATAAATATTTAACTGAAATTGGATTTTTAATTTATTAGACTCTCTGTAAATTTCGGTCCAAATATAAAGTCTTTTCTCGGTCTCGCCTCGGTCTAAAACCACACTGATAGGGGCCGATCAGATCGTTAACAAAAGATTTTAAGCGGTCACACAGGACAACCGACAAGATTTTAGAAGCGGCGCGGTGATTAGTAGGTACTGATTCCTTTGTAGTTGGTGCATTTCAGTGCATCTCTTTTTTTAAGGATGGGGCAAACTATATCAAGGTTCCATTCATCAGGCATATTTTCATCTGACAAAATTTTGCAGATGAGTTGTTGTGGTCTCCTTACCAATTATTCATCTCCCGCTGATTTGAATAGTTCGTCTAGTAGGCCATCCGCAACAATAGCCTTCTATGACTTATGTGAATGGTGTGTTCTGTAAAGTAGCTGTAAAGTGGCTGACTTTACTGTTAGGCAGTCTAGAGGTGTGTTCTTTCCAGGTTTGTTTTTGAGATTTTTGTCTATCTTTGAGTTGGTTCTTTGACAAGTGAAAAATAATTATGAATTAGAAAAGGAATACAAAAAATCTATTTTTTACAATTTAAACAATGTTTCGAAAAATTATAGAAGAATCCAATACTTGCCCTTTTGACACAGTATATAACTAAATGAACAATACTATTCATAGTGATGTTCTTGTTCATCTCTATAGACGTGATTTCAATAAAGAGCCTTTTAATTGAATTTCATCCAATAAGCTGAGTTGGGTTGCGGTCAATACTCACTGACCAACAATTTGTGGGAAGATAGGCAGAGTGAATCCAACAAACGGTTTTTTCCACCATAATCATCTAAATCCTATTGTATGAAGTTCCGGCATCAATGGACAGAGGCAAAACAAAAGGGCCAGCAAAATAGGCGCATTATTTTCAACAGAAGAACACCATATTATGCACGATGATATTGAAACACTGCAGCTGCAGAGCAGAACTCTATATGTCTCTTCGTTTTGGCGCGGCCGACGGACGCGACGTAAAGCGAAGTCCTCAATTCAATAAAATGCCAAATGAATAATTCCGATGGAGCGTTAAACAAGGCGGCAAAACAATTTTGCCGACAGACGATCCCTTGACTCCATCACGAAAGAAGGCTCGAAGAGTGAGAAGGATTTTCTACAGAATTCAAGTGTGCAGCAGAGATCCCTTTCATTTGTCATTTTAATTCAATTTGGCTATTCATTTATTTGTCTGGATTCCTGCATCACCACCATTTGCTCGAAGGCAGTAGTCTGATGCACCAGTCCCAATGAACATTATGTAGGATATTCTAATAGAATTGTCACTCAAAGACAAAGAAATGAGTACAGACCGTCGAATTGGTTAAGATTCAACTAATTCCCTAGAAAAACTTTTTATATGACCTTAATCGACCACAGCGGTGACTGAAATTGACTCTTTCAGCAACCTCATCCCATTGAAGGTATACATAATCTGAGTTCCGTTGCGAACGATGCGATGCGATGGGATGTTAGAAAATTCGGAGTTGATGCGTCAATAGACAGTTGAATCGCATATCCTTATTAAGAACTAATTAAAATAGAACAATGAAATAGTTTGTAGAGGCAAGGGGCGATACTGATTAAATTGTAGGTGATTTTGGGGTCTTTGTCATAAATAGAAGAAGAAAAGGTGTATTTGGATGAAAAGGTGAACCTGGGGTGAGATACTTCTACATACATATGTCATTGAGATCTATGATATTTGATTCTCTACTTTTATCGTGAATAAAGTGAGCTGAGCATTGGCCAATTCTTTAAATTTATGTAGACATCTGCATAATGGAAAAAGTTTTATTTAAACAAAAAACTTAAGGTACGATTGGCAATGTTTAAGAGAAAGATGAGAAAAATCAAAAACATATAATTGACAAAAAAAAAATAAAAATGTGATTTCTGAACTGGAATTCCTTTCTTAAGGAATGAGACATTTCTGGACACTGCACTGTGGCGTTACGTAATTTCTAGTCGTATTTTATAACAATACTAACATTATCTAATTTTTGAAGCCAAGAATTATACTTTTCATGATAAAAATGAATAAATTGGGTGGCGCGAAAGCTCGTTAGAAACCAAGGCATATTGACATATCTACAGCTCTAACCATTCCTGTGTACGTATGTCGACAGGAATTGAGGGGACCTACAATTGTATGCAGAATCCGAACGGCTAAACGAGAAGCACTCATTCATGATAAGTGATACTTGATATGAACAATTCTCTGAACTACAAATCCACCAACATCTGAACACGGCTTATCAAACAACTCTGTACGAGCCTACAAGTTTGATAGCCGAAATAATTTCATTCCTAATAATTTCCTTCTTCCTTGAGTCGCCAACTCGTCGACATCTGCGCATTAAAAAACTCATTAAATTATAATTAGTTTCTTAAAAGTCATTATTATAAAGTTGGATTACATTTCATAATTAAAAGTATTATAAATGTTAAACCTTGAATTTCATTTAATTAAACTCGGACATTTCAATACTCTTGAAAGATTTTCCAATTCCTTGCAAGAGGCAGTAGCCCTGAAAAAAAAACCTTTTTAAGTTTAAAGATGGACGAGATGGATGAGAATTGAACCCAGACCACCAGCGTGATAGTTCAACGCACTAACCATTACGTTACGGGCTACTTCTTGTAATATATGAAAGTGTCACAATTTCATAGAATACCTTAGTTTATAAATATCCTTTGGTATTTTCATTGAAATTAACATCAAAATGCAGATAAATCTCTTATATAAGCAGGATAGTAACCGGATTTCTACAAAACTGTTTTTTTTTTGGACAGTGTCTAATAACTGATTATCTCTCATCTGGTAAATAGATGCGGGTGCCCGAAGCTTGATCGAAATCTTATGAGCCGTTTACGAGAAAACTTGATAAAACTGAAAAATCGTTGTATGGAAGCTATCAGTTCTAGATGAGCTATAAAAAACAATTTAAACTTTTTCTCTAGGAAATCGCATACATATCAAATTTAAAGCAAATCCGTGAAACCGTTAAGGCTCAAGCTTGATGTATGTATGTATTTTAAGGCGGAAGGCGCACAGATAAACTGACCGGTGAACGTCTTGTCGAAAACATCTCTATACATCTCATACATCTCTATAAAATTTGATAAATGTTATGATGTATGATCTCATACATCCAGGGCCGTAGCTACAGCTTGTGGGGCCCCGGGGCAAAACCAAATATGGGGCCTTATTTCTCAATGAGTGCCTAAATAATGGTTATTAATTTCTACAAAAAATTCTAAATGTGTTTTCCACAGAAATAAAAGGTTAGAAAGTCAGGTACTGAAATAATTTGTATTCTGGATTTTGCGGAAGCGATTACTTTTCTCAAATCTATTTGCCGTGCCCTCAGATTTTTGATCGACATCAATGATAAATTTCTAAGCCTTTATTATTCCGATGTCCTTTGCAAGAAATTTTTATTAATTTTAGCTTTGAAAAATATCCTTCCGCTTTTGCTGTGGTAGCAGAAAGAGTTAAAAACATTATAAGACCGTAGCCTATATGTGGATTGAAAGTTGACAATTCTTTAACATTTTATCATGGAACTTATGTCGTTCAAAAATGTTGACCTGATGGAAAGTAACTTACCAGAAGAATCAGAAAACACAAACAAAATATATATGAGAATATGACGCATGTAAAAAATCATTCCAAACTTTTTTTTAACAAAATGAACTAACTTTTAAGCCATAGCAATAAGCGAAACAAGTTACAACACAAAATTTGTAGATAATTTAATTTGCTAAAAATATGCGTATGCCATCCATATAACGTCGATTAAGACTACGTGAGTTACGAATGAAAAAAAAAATCAACCGTTAAAATCAAAATGGCAGCACAGCGACACTAGGCACAATTGTAGTTTTTTGCTCGTGTACTCGTAATGATACCGAAAGTCAAACTTTGTGTCGGACTTTTTTCCCAGAGCACCATATAATGAATGGAAAATCTTAATGCACCGTACTAATTCCACCATCTGGCTAGCATGAGGTTTTGCTAACCATGAACATGAGCACAAATATTTTTTGATTTTTCTCCCAATTCTTTTATTTTTATTTTAAAAAATTAATATTTCAAGGGTCACGTATACACAAAATGAAGCAACAAATACTTGAATATTAGTGGATAAACTAATAATTGGTGTAATACATCGGTTAATTGAATTCACTGCATATTGAGCTTATACGTAGGATCTACAATTATAGTTATTTAGGGTTAGAGTTGATTAGGGTTAGATTTTATTCGTCAATTGGATATTAGTTGCAAAGACTCAAAAAGTGGGATTGAGTTTAAAGAAGCTAACTTAACAAAATTAATACCGATTCGAGCGATACAAAAGGAGATATCCGTTGGGGGCCCCGGGGCATTGCCACGGCTGCCCCAATGGACGCTACGGGCCTGCATACATCTGATAAAAATGATAAATTCGGATCCTAGGGAGGAGAAATGTCAAAATGTTCCTTTTGACAAATCGGACAAGATACAATAACTTTCTCTGTGAAATAAAAAGTAAGAAACGAATTTTTGTTACACAATGTATCATGGTAAATGAATAAAATAGTCTCTCTTTTGGTAAGATATGGTTTTTCTTAAACAGTTTTTATTGATATTGATCTAATATTAGGGTTAGCGAAACAAGCTCCCGTAGTTACAAAGCCAACCCATGTGAGGATAAGCGGAATAAGTTCAAAAGAAAAAAAGAAAAGAAAAATTCGAAGGACCAAATTTTTGCATGATAAAAATGTAAAGCTAAGAATGCTACAATGTTCCAAAGGCAGTAGAAATTTCTGGTGATTGTAAGAAATACTTATACGGAATACTATTTTGTCCTCGGGTCCAACGCTTGATGCTCCTTTTGTAAGCTACCTAGATAAAGCCAATTCGCTTGCAGCACAATTTGCTGTTAATTCGACGCTACCAGAAGATGTACTTGAGAGCGTAAATGATTTTGGTGACGTGAAATAACGCCAAACGGAATAAGACCATTATGTCAAATTTGGCCTAATTTCGCTTTGAAAATGGAAATTAGGCCAATTTGGTCAACAAAATAAGGCCAAATTTGATTTGGATATTAGACCAAATGTGTTTATAAGAAAACATGTAGCGATAACAGAACCGTTTATCCCTCCTATTATTATGAGTTATAAGAGGTGCAGTGCATTAACGCCCTTGGAACTATCCCCCGTGGGTGTTTGATCCCAAAAAAAAAAAGGAATTAACCCCCGGGGGTGTTAATTCCTTTTTAAATTCGTCGCCTTAGTGCGACAAAAACGTATGTCAAAATTTGCTAATTTTCAGGAGAGACGATTGAGTGATTTTTTTTACCATTTTTCATTTTTATAAGTTCCATGAATACTTTTGTAAGGTTAACTTTTAAAGAATTCAAGATTAACGTTCTAGCTATAGAATACATAAAATATTCTTAATTTTGTTTGTGTTTTAAGAGATATTTTGTTCAATAAAACGAAAAGGTATACTGATACGTTTATGTGCCTCCAACAATAATTATTACTTTTACCCTTTTTGTTTTGTTACGTGTTTGAATAAAAAAATAATTTTCAAAATTAACTTTCTCATTTGTTTCATTTGTTTAATTCTTTTATTGTAATATAAGTACATAAGGCATTTAAAGCAAGTTATCATGTTCGTCATCCAAATCAGAAGTTTTTAACGATTTGTAGAAATCGTGGTAGTGCGTGGGTATTATACTTTTGATACAAAGGTCCAACAAGTGACTATACTTTTCTGTTTTTTGTTCTGTTTAACATTGAGTTAATTTTGGTAACTCATCTTTCCTTGATTGCCGCCGAATTATTTGTACAGCTTTGAACTCTGCCAGATCCTTGTCATACTTAAAAAAGATATTAATTGTATCAGTTTTTCTATACTGCTGCCAAGATATTTTTAGCCAATTAACATTATTCCCTTCAGTATCAACCTTACGATTTTTAATCAAAGTTAAACTTACTGCTTTGAAGCTAAAAATATCCTCGCGTCCCATTTCTACCACTGTATATTTAAATTGTTTTGATGACATCCTTACGACAATGTACCATCCAACGGGGTCAAATATATTTATGTTTTTTGAACATCGTTCAATATGGGCATGAACGGAATCACATTCCATCATCCAGGTGTCCAGGTTCAAAATAACAATGGTCTATTTTCGGGATATCCAGTGATTGTACCGAGTAGAGAAGCATTGCCGATATGTTTACGTTTCGATTCTGCCCTCCACAAGTATCACTCATCAGAACAAATGGTATACCGTCGCAATGTTGCCTAAAATACATATAAGGACATGATGCCACTTCGTCCGACCCTCTTCCAGCCATACCCTCATGCCACATATAACAGGTAGCTTCTTTGGTTCCAACATTGTATACAGTCTGGTTGTAAACTGCCAAACGTCTTTTATAAAATATGGCCTTTGCATTTGCGCTAGGACAGTATCTTACAGCCTCCAAATCAAATTCAATAAAATTAATGTTTTTTTTTATTTTAAATTTATCATGAAATTCTCTAGCACTTACTTTTCTCTTTATGTGTTGCTCATATTCATCACGAAGTTCTTTCTTTTCTTCCTCATTAGAATTTTGGAAGCGAAAGCATTTATCACACATGTCTCTTCTCGGAGTGTGGAATTTAAGGCAGAAGTCGTTTTTGAATATTTGTCTATACAACCATAACTTTTCTGGCAGTATATTTTCCTCTTGACATCTTTGCACGTAACATTCGTACATTTTTTGTAAATTACAAAATTTTTTGTAAGTTACAATCGGATCTATTTCTTACTATATTTCTCACAAATGTTTCAGAAACGTTGAATGTAGCAATACAAAAACTTTGACAAACTTGAATTTTTACACTATTTTTAATTAGGAAAAACAACTTTGTATTCGAACGCCGTGAATGTTGAGCTGGAGTTCTAACCGACTTTTTTGTTATCTCTTCGATCAACGAAGAAAGATAATTTTTCTTGTTTCCGTACTTTTTAGCTTTTCCCAGAAAGTTGTACGCAAATAATGGCTAGCCTGTTCGTCAAAATGAGTGTTACACTTTCTGGGGCATTGTGAACAGTCTTTGGGTTGTACACTTCGCGCTTTAACAATTTTCCCACGGGTCGATGCATATGACTTACTCGCGTGAAATAAAGCCTTTCGAATTTTTTTTTCCACGATTTGGTATCAAGCTTTCGTTTTCTTTTTGGTGTCGCATCTTTCTCCTCGCGAACGCTAGTAGTGTTATCGACTTCAATATTAATTGATGGACTTTCGTTAGTTGTACCTGCAACTGGAACGGAGTTATCTTGAACATGGTATGGCAAATTCCGCACATTTGAAGAGAGAGATTCGGAGGATGAAGGAAAGAAATGGGGATAGATTACTCGGTATCACCTTAAGATGGAAATCTTATAATTAAAACTATTACGATTTTATTTTTTACTAATATTACCATCATTGTTTTCATTAGCGAAGATTGACACATAAGGAGGATTCGTTTTATTCCATTCGCCATCAAATTCTTTCTCTAGAGAAAACACAAGATGAATTTATGAAAGCAACAAATCTCTTTTTACTTGTATTACTAGTATTTAACCTACCATGTTCTATTCCTTTAGAAGTACATGTGGGAGACGAAAATGAATTTCTTTTCGACTAATCTTTACGAGTTTGATTTTTTCTAGCTAACGTGACAAGCTTTTCAGCTCTCGAAAATTCCATTA
Organism: Melangyna quadrimaculata; assembly: GCA_949320155.1. Classification (NCBI taxonomy): domain Eukaryota; kingdom Metazoa; phylum Arthropoda; class Insecta; order Diptera; family Syrphidae; genus Melangyna; species Melangyna quadrimaculata. The sequence continues at coordinate 440,154,805 of OX439483.1, forward strand.
TTAACACTTTAATTTAAACCTTTCACAAAATCACGAGCTTGCAATCACAAATAATGAAACTGAATAACGCATCAGTAAAACTATTACAGAACAACAATAACGGCAAGTTTTTTTTTTGTCCGAAAAAAACTTTAGCAAATCTTACTTGTGTACATAAAAATTTGTTGTTGGCAAAAAAAAAAAAACATCATTGAATTTGATGTGCGGTCAAACGGTAAAGGCTTATTTCTTATTTGTACATAAAAATTTGTTGTTGGCAAAAAAAAAAATATCATTGAATTTGATGTGCGGTCAAACGGTAAAGGCTTATTTCTTATTTCCATAGAAACGTATCTTGATTCCAATTTCTAGAGTTTGGGTCATGAAACGTAACGCCGCATACGATTGTTTGCTTCGATGTATTTTGAAAAAAATGTTGATACAGGAGGTGCTAACTTCTAAGCTACTTCACTTAGAGGCACAATTTTTTGCCACAACATAGAATGCTATATTTTAAGAAAGGTGGCATACCCGGCCAAAATCGTAAAAAATGTAGTTACGTTCTTGTGTCACTAGGGCGACGAATTGGAAACTAACATCCGCAGTTTTAATTCCATTTTCTGGCGGGTTTTAATTCCATCCCTTATACCACTATCCAAGAGTGGCACTATTGCATTGAGGAAACCCAACAGCTTTAAGTTCTCGGTTGTCGTCTTCTATGGAATGAGCACATATTTGATGTCGCCAAAAATGCTGCTTAATGCTTAGGTTGAATTCAAAGATGCAAGAAATATGTCTTTTTTTCTGATCTTAGCCTTTATTCGTCAAAAACCCGAGTACTATTCCCATATCTGGGCAGGTGCACCAACAATATACTTGAGTTTATTGGACAGAATACTAAAGAGAGCTTAAAAAATAGTAGGTGGAAGATTTATAACGGAAGCAATTCAATCTCTTGAACACCCCCACAATGTTTCATGTCTTTCTCTATTTTACCGCTATTTTTATAAGCAATGTTCTAGTGAAAGAGCCATTTGCATTCCTCCTCTTAAACAATTCAACTGTTAAACTCTTATTTCTAGGAATGCCTATGAGCTTACCCTTGAGATCAACTTCGGACGTTGTTAAATATTAAGATTCCCATTGTGATATTCAGGCATTTAAAACCAATGTGCATCGGTATCTCCTTTTAAATCCTCTCTAAACTTCATAAACGCTTGTGCTGTGTTAAAACATTATAAGGGTAGTCATAACCCATTTAGTGTGGGGTTTTATAAAAAAAAAAGAATACCCTAAGCCCTACTGCTACGATCTCCATGCCTACCATACTTAAACTGGAATATTATGAATTCGACAATATAGTTGCCAAAATCGTACGCCGCGCGCCGCCGTACTTTGGCATCGATTTATCTCTTAGAATGTGCTCAATATTTTGCAGAACCGAGAGAGGTTCCAACTACCTCAAACATCACAACTCAAAGTCCATAACAGAGCAAACCTATACGCGAGCTCTCAATACGAGGTGGTCCAATTCTTTGAAGAAAGGAAGAAACTATATTTCTTCGAGAAATTGATGGTGATTCATAACAATTTTGTAACTTTTGAAGGGCCCTTTGTTTTTTTATCAAGGACATACGGAGTGGATCCGTCTCTGTCCGAGTTTCGCGCTCGCAAAGACTCTAGGTATCCTCGTATAAATATAAATTGCCGTAAGCTCGCATATCGAAATATTAAATGTTCATCGTTCCACTGACCAATTACGACTTAATACAACAATGGCGAGAATAAACAACCTTGTGGAACTCCACTTTGACTTCTCTGATACTTTACCTTTCCAATCCTCATCCCTCACAGCCAGCGACGAGCTTCTTTGGTGGTACACTTAACATGCTAAATGTTTAATTTCCTAATCGAAATATTATTAAATTTTGCATTTTGCATGCTTCAATTACTAATCAATTTGCATCTAAAGATTCTGAACTCATATAGACCACTAAAGCTCGTTGCAACTAAATCACCCATATGGAATAACCCTTACCAAGTCATTGTCATAGCCACTTACACTTTCAATATATGTAGCTATCAAGTAAAATATCCACGTATAGTAGGTACGTATAATAAATGAACATAGCCGCAAATTGTTCAGAAATACATATGATCCGAGGAAGTTGGTCTATAGAGTGGCTAGTCGTATAGATGATACTTACTTGTAGTAGATCAAACTATACTACATCAAGGTAAGTAGAGCAATTGCATGAGTAAATTGGAGCAAGGTAACCTACTTAAAGTGTCACTTGTGCTGTCTGTATCCAGCAGAATATGGTGAACTGATGGTGGTTATGGCTTCTCTGCACAGAACTCATACCTATATGAGATGCGTTATGAGAGTAATACCATGGGAACTGGGGATGACATGCGGTTGGACAGAAATGTTTTTGGTCAATTTTAATTGTGCGTTCCTCTTCCTATATAGGGTTTTGCGGTTCCTATAGAATATTTCAATAGGATTTGCTCTTGGTCTTGTTCCGTTCCGGCTATAAAATAACGTCACTGATGAAATGCGTACTCTTATTACCTATTCGTAGTCTTAAAATAAAAAAAAAAAACTTAAAAAGTATTGCAATCTACATGATTCTCTGATATTCTCTTGGTGCTTCGTCGTCAGTTCCATTGTTGTGGTTTTAACTATTTAATAGTTTAGCTCAGGTAAATGTGGTTGCAAAAGAAGATAAAGTGACTAATTGCCATGGGACATTTCGTTTAGGTGATTGAGGTTTCTGATGACTGGGATGGTAATAGTCATTTAAATCGAATGCTTTTTAATTCTATTTGTGCTCAGGAAATATAATACAGGGCTAATAGAATTAAGTGCATTTTTATTATCTTTAACAAAAAGTATAAGAAAGTGACAGACAATATCATATAAGCAGGGAAAGGATTTTGCTGACCTACAAAAATCAAAAAAGGCAAACAAAATTCTTAAAAAGGCTAAAAAAGGCATTTATTAAATAAAGAGAATATAAACATAACTTAACGTCTAATTATAATAGCATTGAACTTCCAACAGCTTTTTGAAGTTCTCAGGTAACAGACTTCTACGATTGTCTCATAGTTGCGTCTTAAATGAGCTTAAGGACCTTTCTACTTGAGCAGAAACGAGGTGAGCCCATTTTAAACTCTCTAGTCTCTACATCATTCACTTCAACGTTTTCAGAAAGTGTGGAGTTGACGTCGCCATTTATTACAGCACTTGCTCAACAGTTTTAAGTCCACGATTTACATTAAAAGCAGTAGTGAACTTTTTCAACACTTCATTTGCAATTATTGGCCCTTTCGATTTTTCTAAATTTTCATTGATATTTGCAGTGCAAGGAAATGCACGATCATTCATTGAATTTTTTTTTTTATAATTAACACGCACTCAAGAGATTATGACTATCCTTTAAATGTTGGTTTAACACAGTGCGAGCATTTAGGAAACAGTAGGAGAAACCGATGTACATTCGTCTTAAATATCTGGGCATTGAAATGGGAAGGAAAAACAGAGTCGGTTAAGGAATTCCACATTCGTGTCGTTCGGCAAAAGAAAGAATCTCTGTACTTAACTGTACGTTCGAAATTTGGCTCGATGGTATACCGATGCGCATTCCCAGCGGCGCGAGTATGACGGTGAAATTTTTTTAGTGGGGGAATGCAACTCGCTATTTCACTAGAATATTGTTTATAGAAGTAGCGATAAGACAGAGATAGGCAAGAGGCGTTTCGACGATGTTCCAACGAAACAATTGTTTCGGAAATTGCTCTGTCACCTATCAGTCTTCTCTGAATTCTGTCCAGTAGGTGCAAAGATGTTTTTTATGCACCAGACCAGATATGAGAATTATATTCCAGTTTTGGACGTATGTAGACCTTACAAATTGTGGCCAGATCAGAGGAGGAAAAAAAGTTTTTACATCGTCTTAGGAAACCTAAGCATTTGGCCGCATTTTTAGTTATATCCAGTATGTGGTCATTCCACAAAAGATGATCAGTAATACACATACCCAGAATTGACAGCTTTTCTGTTTCCAACATGCAAGTGCCATCCATGAACAATGGCATTGGGGGAATATTCCGCTTTAAGGATAAACAACAGCTCTGCGTCTTGGAAGCATTTAATTCAACACGATTTTTAATACCCCATCTAAAGATGACATTTAGATTGGAATTTAATGAGCCGTTGCAGTTCCACATTCCAAGATTCCAAGAATTGAATCAGGAAATGAATATGAAAAGCTGAGGGTGCTGTCATCAGCAAAACAGTTAAGTGGATTAGTAGTTTCGGACAAAAGATCATTCATAAAAATGATGCAAAGATCTAGTTTTTATGAGTAAAAAAAAAAACAAAAAAAAAAGGACAAGAAATTTTATAGAGAAAAGATCATAGTAACTCTATCGTCTATCTACAGTCTACACTACCTGCTTTCTTTTTTTGTATTAAGATTGTGTTAGGATCATGTTTTTTAAGTGAAATAATGTCTCAACTGTAAACGGAAAAACTACATGCAGTTTGTATTTGAAGAATTTTTTTGAAGATTTGTTCGTTTAACTTTGATAAAAAAAAGCAAGCAAGTCAAAATTGACAAAAAGACACTATCGGGTAAAAAAGGGAAAAATAAAATACATATATTTTGAATCAGGAGAACATGAATCGTGATTATATAAAGTCGATACTTAATTACGATCACGCAAAAAAAATAGGCAAAGTTAGCAAAATCCTTTCCCTGCATATAAGGTCGGTACTTTAAATTCCTAGCATGCTTGGTTCCCGAGATGCACTAGGTTACTGTGAAGTAAGCAGGTCACTCTATTACCTACACCCACTTTTTTGATGATCTGCAAATTCGGGACAGAAAAATGCAAAACAAAGATGGCTGCCCAAACAAACGAACCATCGTATTGCATGCCAAAACCTCGTTTTTTGACACATCATCAATACGTGTGCCTAAGAGTTTACACAGTAGAGAGGGGGGGAGGGAGCCTGCAGGAAAAACAGCACTGAAAACAGGCTACATATGATACTGAATGCACAATTCCAGTCCGCAATATAACCTTTATAAGTCCGTCACTAAAGAAAACTCAGTCTTTTGATTTAACTAGAGAAAAATTTCAAAAAAGATAAAAATAAAAACAGTGCCCTTGCACCTGAGATATAGACTCTTTTGATTCTTGACTGCTATTATAAATTTTAAATTTTAAGCAAATTTCTTGAGTGTCAGAATTTGTTCCTGGATGTTATAGTATCTAATGATAATTGTGCTCTAGCATCTCCCCCTCAAAAAACAAAAAACACCCTTTCACCACAGATATTTTTTGGGGACTTTTTTGATCATCGGCCAACATGCCAAATGAAACATTTATTTCAAATTTCATAAATAAACCATTATATAAAAATGGATTTGGATAATATTTTACTTGCTATTTCGAGCTTAAAGCTAAAAAAAACATTTTTTTTTTTTAATTTTACCTGCCATTATTTTTCCAAATTATCATAAAATCTATGGGTTTTTCGGCAAACTTGTTACTGACTTTTATTTTAAGTATTGTTACATGCATTGAAAAAAATATTAAAACATTATGTTGATAACACATTTTTTGGAGAAAATTGACCCCAAACTCAAACAATTAGCATGGGCAGGAAAAATGGAACAGAGTAAGAACTGATTAATTAAGACTGAGAAAAGATATAACACTTATTTAAACGCAGTTACAAAGCTTGGTATTTCTTCTAAAATTATAACTAACAGCGCAATTACCGTAAACATGGGTCAGGGTACACCAAAATGAGACTTTTCTTAAATCCCCGATAAATGATATCAAAATTGGAGATAGGCCCAATTTTTTTCTTAGATTACACCCAAGAATCATGCCCTAAAATACTATTGACGAATTAAGGGACACCCTGTATATTTTCAGTTTTGGTCTTTTTAGATTCAATGTCAAAAATTACCCTAAAATCAAGTGTCATATTCTTAGATTGTACCAAAACAAATATTTCAGCATGATAAACTTCCACCTCTCCCTCCGTTCCCCCTCTTTAATTGTGTCTACACAAAAATCCTATACGGGGATTTTGGGGGACCCGGGATATGTGGTTGTAGCACGTATCGCAATAGTTATGGTAAATGCGTTGAACTGTCACGCTGGAGGTAAAGGTTAAATTCTCAGGCTCGTTTAACTAAAAATTTCTTTTCAGGGCTACTACCTCTTGTCAGGAATTCAAAAACTCTCAAAGAGTATCACTTGTCATGAAAAAGTTCTTCTCGCCCAGCCGTTCGGATTCGGCATAAAATTTTAGGTCCTCTGCATTCCTGTCGACACACGCAAACAGAAGTGTTTGAGAGTTATAAGTCACCAGGCCCTGGTTCTTTACGAGCTGTTGCACCATCATAGTGTTTTTTTTTTTTGATGCAGTACATTTTCTATCTTTCCTGAGCTATTAAAGCAAGTGATTTTTATTTTGTGGAGTGATAGGGAACAGTTTACTTTCTTGTAAATTTTACGAGAAGCCAAATTCGCTTCAATTAGAAAAACTGATATATTCAAAAATTTACAGAGTAGTGAAATATTTTTTCCATACACCCAAGTATACTTCTTTTGCGAATATCCCACAAGGTGCTAAAAGTCTTATACGACCTTGAAACAAGCTATAAAAATTCAGTAAAAAAAAACCTATGGCTGACCAATTACTGAAACTAGCTGACCTTTTATCACAAGTACTCGTAGGTGGCCTTTCGAATGATACACTTATTTTGCGAATATCCCATAAATGAGGTGCCAAAAAAAGTTGGTGACCTTGAAAAACTTAAACCATCGATTAAAAAATTACTATGGCTGACCAATTTCTGAAACTAGTTTACCTTTTTTGACCAATTACTGACCTTTTAAATGGCATACTTTATTGCGAATATCCCATATATGAGGTGCTAAAGGTTAGGAGCCAAATAAACGCTGCTTTTGTTCGTGGTAGCAGTCACAGTAGTAAATATCGCAGTTTTTCATCTTCCGTATGCCCGGTCCATCATATCGCACTTCTTAGATTGCGGTGATATCTGCTTTGCAGCAGTCTAGGGCCTCCACTAGTTGTTCGGCTGCACGGGGCCTAAATAGGGACAATACATTCCACGTATATATCCGACTATCGTTGTCCTTATTTCGATTACTTGGTTCGTCATCAGTAAACCCGTCTGTATCCGAGACTTGTTGTTGCTTCACAACTAAATAAGCCTTACGTGGCCGGGAATTCACCCCGACGGCACAACGACAACCTGTAGGACCAGATCCTTAGCATAACTCCAAGGACGGTGACCCGGGTTAACCGCTCCTTAAAGGCATAGGCTCTGAAAATGTCGTAGTAGCCCGTTTAATGGAAATGTTCACCACTAGGAGTGGCGAGTAGGAGTTGGTAGACAGAGGTGTGTTTTGAGAAAAATCTGTGGACGCTTGTGTCCTCTTGAATGTACATAACTACCCTTTGAACATCTCACCCTCAATAAATATACCTACGAAAAATATAAGAAAATGTTCATTAAAATATCAGTGGAACTTATTCCTGTTGTCAAAAGCGGTATTGTTAAAAAAGAATTTTATCTCAGGACAGCGGAAACTATTCAATGGGTTCTTGGTCGCAAATACGGATTTCAGCTAACTCTATTAAAAAGTAAAGAAAATGTTTCTTCCCCAGTTTAAAATTGAAAGAAAGACGGAAATGAAAAAAAAAAAATAAAGATTTTTGACTTTGATACAGTTTTGGCGCTTGAAAAATAAACAATATTTAATAGAGCGTAGGTATTTATAGATTTACCATTGAATTTGTTTGGTTGAATTTTTGTATAAACCTATACAAAAGATTGTGTAAAACATATTGTATACATTTTAAAAACAAAAAAAAAAAACTTCATTTCCGGGTGGAACAAAAAAAACTACACAAGTTTTCGTCCTTAAAAGTTACCAACTTCTCACAAATCGAGGTACCTACCTATCTTGTATCTAAGAGACTCCCCAACCCACCAACCCCCACCACCATCACCCAAGGGCCATTTGAAAAATTTAAAACAAAAATACGACAAATTCAAAAATAGAAATCATCTGTCTCTCAAATGCAAAAAAAAAATAAAAAAAAAACAAATAAAAGAAAAGATAAGCTGTAAACTTTTCTAGCTACATATATTATGTCCCTTAGGTGAATCATATTTTATGATCTTTGGTCCGTGTTGGGAGAAAGTGCGATTTTACCTTCAGCGTTAGATTTACCAACATTATAAGGCGGGAGACAAAAATTTCTGCAGCTAAATTTATCATCAGGACTTACAAACAGCACACAAATGAAATAAAAACATTTTGCCTCCTCGGCGAAGTTTGTGAAGTTTTTCGGTTGAATTTAATGCGACTATGATAACATGCTGTTTGTTTTATATAAAACTTTGCATTAAGAAAAACAAAAAATAAATATAATATGAAAGAAATGGACTCAACGCAGCGCAGCAGGCAGAAAGAGCGCGAACGCCCCCACCGCCGCGCCAAGCCGCCAACCCAACGACCAAGTAGAGAAAATTTTGAACTTTTGCCTCCGCTAAGTAGTGACACCTTTTCCATGCTCCACTACACGACTAGGCACATCAGCTTTTGGCTGCTCCTTCGTTTTGTTGCTTTGTATTTGTTTTGTTCGTTTATATCCTTCAACAGTAAACAACGATGGATAATCCTTCTTTGCTTTTGGCGGTAGTAAGAGGGTTCAGAAGGTAGTATATGCTTTGCTCTGTACCAAAGTTCCACAGAAGGACCAGAGTCGTAAATTGTCCAATATTTTGTTCGTGAAGTAATGTTTTTTTTTTTTTTTTTTGAAGTAATGTTTTTTATGTGTGGGGGCCAGTGAACTCGGAAGTTTTGTTTGGCAGTTGTTTTTGTTGTTGTTGTTTAGCAAAAAAGGATTTACGGTCATTTACTTGATGAACTTAAAAGTTGAATTATAAAATAAATTGTATATTGCATTAAACCTAGTACACAAATATGTCGTCTGTCAGACTACGCAACTTTTGCGATTTCGACTCTAATCATAAGTCATGTGTAAGGCGGGCACCGTGCCTTTTCATGATAATTTTCTATTAGCCAACAATTTCCATGAACCTTTAGAATTGTGTGAATGAGAAACATGTTCATCTTTTTTAAACCTAACTGCAAGTGCAATAAAGTCGTGAATTGGATATACAAAGGAAAATTTATGGGAGTGGTCATTAAAATTGAAAAACTTTGAAATTTTGATCTTCATATTATGTGGTAGGCTAATTACGAAATATTCGTTTGATCTCTACACTGATGTTATTTTGTAAGGCATTAGTGGATCTCAAGTAGACAAAGTCCTTCACAACTTCGAAGACATATCTGTCCATCGTGATATCGTGCCTGAGTCGACGATGTTGAGATTCCTTTTTCGATGACAGCATATACTTCATCTTGTTCTCACTAACCGCCAATCCCTATTACCCTTTATAGCCCCCTCCGATTCAATTCTCGCAAATGCAACAGTGGAAGCTCGCTTCGTTCTGCTGGCAATGTCGTCTGCACTGCATAAGCAAGTAGTTGAACGGACTTTTGATGACTTGTACATGTACAGCTAGTGTTGATCTGTGCATCTTTCTCAGCATGAAAGGATTCGGTGGTGTTCTCACCGTCATTTCTCCATCATCATCATACACAAGCCGATGAGTTTGGCAGGGATACCGAGATATGAAACGGATCTGTATTCGTCCCTGTTCACGCTATCGTACGTGACTTTAAAATCGGTAAAGAGGTGGTGTGTTTCGATCTGGTATATCTGTTTTTTTTTATCTGTCGCAGTGCGAACATTTGAGCGACATGACGCGAAGGTTGACTTGTCTGGTCTAAAACCACACTGACTGGGGCGATTAGATCGTTGTCAAAAGGTTTTAAACCCTCACACAGGATAGCCAACAAGATTTTATATGCGGCTGACGCACGCTGAGGAGGAGGTAGTTGGTGGTTGGCCCATTTCAAAGCATCTCATTTTTTATGGATGGGACAAACTTAGGGCTGGCCACGAGACGAGAAAAGTCTCGGTCTCGATCTCGGTCCTGCATGACGAGACCGAGACAAGACGAGACGAGACTGCCTTTTAAGCAACCGAGACGAGACTGTATATTCGGAGTGAAATTTAAAGAGAGTCTAATAAATTAAAAATTCCAATTTTTGTTAAATATTTATTTTCCTCTACACATATTCAAACTATAATCGAAAATATTTCGATGCAATAATCAACAGGTTGTCCGGAAATCGTATTTTTCGGAGACGAGACTTAATTATACGCGACCGACACGAGACCGAACATTTTCGATTTTATCGAGACGAGACTTACAAAAGTCTCGGCTTGTGGCCAGCCCTAGGCATAACCATACCGTTGTTTCATTCATTCGACCATGGTTTGCATATGCTCCTTAGCAATTCATCTCCCGATTATTTGAGTAGTTCGACTGGTAGGCCATCCGCCCGAGCAGCCATGTATGACTTAAGTTTGGATATCGCACTTCGGTTCGGTCGGTTAAACAGAACTGTTGGCCATCATCGTCGAAGTTGAATGGAGTGTTCTGCCTATTACTAGCGGTATCTTGGTTGTCTTTGCCATTAAGCAGTCTAGAGAAGTGTTCTTTCCAGATTCTCAACACTGGCTGTGTATATACTACCATTTTCCCACTATCATCTCGGCAGGCTTCCGTTCTTGCTTTGTATCCTTGGGTCCTTGAATGGATCGTTTCACCCTTTGATATTATTTTCGAACATCACCCGTACCGCTACAACCCTCAATAGTCTCGGCCACCCGCTTCTCGTGGTTTTCCCTGATGAGAAGTTGGTGTTCTTCTTTTCTTTTCAGCCCGTAAAACTCCTTGGCTACTCTCTCAGCAGCTCCTGTTCGTGTCTGCAGCAGTGCCTGGTAGGCCCTATTCTTAGATGCGTGCCCTAATCGCACTCGTCATCGAATCAGGGTTTCCGTTGTTGTCACCTACTGAAACCCAGCACATCAGATGCGGCACTTCTAATGGCTCGTTGAAAGTGTTGTCACTGGTCCTCTACACTTGCTTATGGCGGACTTGCTGACAGACTTAGAGCTACGTGGTCAGCTAAAGTTCTGGCTGTCTATTTCGATTTAAGCTTCTTGACATCGAACCTTTTCACAGCATCTGCTCTGTATTGTGGTGTCATGGATATCCGTATACGTAACCTAACCTAACTACCACCAGCTACATAAGGTAGTGATCAGGACCAAAGGTTGTGTTAGCCCCTCATTAACATTACGAGGGGCTAACATTCAATGTTAGCCCCTCGGAACATTCGCACATCCAAGATACTGGAAGCATGTCTCGCGTCTATGGAAACGTGGTTGATTTGGTTGAAGGTTCTTGGATCACGAAACCGCCAAGTCTCCTTGTATTTATTGAGGTGTGAGAAGCAAATGCTGGAGATGATGATATTTCGGCCGGCCTGCCAGCCTATACCCGTACCTGTTGCCGGAAGTTTTATTATGCAGGCTGTGTCCTCCTACTATCGAACCAAACATGTTCTCTTTTCCGAGTCTTGCGTTCAAGTCACTAAGAATGATCTTCACGTCGTACACATATCGTACGTTTACTCCTGGAGATCATTGAATGCTTCTTGGATTGCGTCATCTCTCCCTCTTCATGGAGGGGACGTAGAACAGATCATCAGCGTTATGTTCTTTAGTTTGCCTTTGATGCGGCACTTGCTTAAACTCCGGAAGGCCAATACTTCTTGCCTAAGTCTTCCCCTTATCACAGAACCGCAACCAAAAAGAAGCAGGATCACTTGAAGCACCCGGCATAGTAGATGTCACACGATTTCAGTCTTCGTATGCCCTCTCCATCCCATCGCACTTCCTGGAGGGCTGTTCCGTCAGCCTTTAGCCTCGCGAGGTTCCTACTTGTTTGGCTGCACGTGTTCTGTATAAAGACAAGACGTTCCACTTTCAGATCCGAAATTCGTTGTCTTTGTTTCGTTTGCTTGGGTCGTCAACATTAAAATCATCCATATCCAAAGCTTATTGCTCTTTTGGAACTGTTTTTTTTTGTTTACGTGATACGGAAGTTACGCCAACGTAAAACCCCCAATCCTGGAGGACTTGATAACTCCAAGCTAGATAAACCGCTCCTTATTAGGCCTGGGCTACGAATATGTCGTTGTACTGGAACTGCCACCGTTGATTCTGACCAAAATTCTGTATTTGAGAATACTGCGTATTTCAAAATTCTGTATGTCCATAATTCTGTATATCTAAAATGCTGGATGTGCAAAATTCTGTTTTTAAAAATTCTATTTATACCCAAGTTCGTTATTTTAAAGAAGAATTAATATAACATTCGATTTATAAATTTGAATAAAAAACAAAACTAATGGAAAATAATTCCAGATAACCGCCTAAGCGTATTCCCCCAAACAGGAAATGTTACTCAAATCAGGTGTCTTTTTCATTATACTATACTACATATATGTACGTCGAATTTCCTAATTTTTCAGAATCTAGTTTTCCTTTTTTTTTAATGTGATCCCCATTTTTGCCCTTGCCACCTGTGCGTTTGCGAAATCAGATCCGTTTTAAAATTCAATATACCATATTTTGAATCTCGTATTTGACTATAGACGTATGTATGTTGGTATTCCAAAAGTAGGTATATATCCAACTTCACTTCAACGAACATTGAGAAACGCACAACATCACTAACGAGTGTTCATATTTTATCATTATTCTGAATCTAGTATTCGAATTAAAGTCGCATTTGTCATGTTTATTCGTCATGTGAAATTTATTAAAGGAGATTTATATATTCTGATGCCAGGCCTCAACGTTGTTTTGCATCTTTCGAATACTTCCGTTATTTTCTTTGAATTTTAAAAGGCAGGACAAAACTCAGCTTGATGTCTTCCCAGTAGGCATATCATTTTTTTAAAACTGGGAGCAGTTATAAAATATTCTAATCTTCAAACAACAAGCTTTTTATCATAAGAAATCTGTTTTTCAAAATTCTGTATTTAAAAAAAATCGGTTTGATAATCTAAAAAAGTGCGCACTTTTTTAAATAATCAAAACGATATTTTTTTTTAAATACAGAATTGTGAAAAACAGAATTTTGATCATACAGTATTTTGATCAAACAGAATTTTAGAATACAGAATTTTCTTCATACACAATTTTGTGTAACCTGAATTTTGAATAACAGTATTTTGAAATACAGAATTTTGAAAACAGAATTTTGACCAAACAGAATTTCGACCCTAACCCACCCGATGGCTAGCACTTAAAAGTAAAATAAGCCCAATGGGTGTGTAGTCAGTAGTCACGCTAAACGAACTGGGCATCACCATTTGATACCAACCAGAGATTTCCCTGATCGTACAGCACCCAACCATTATAAAACCTCTTATGCCTTCAATAATTAACTGCTTGTAATTATTTCGAGATTGGAATTTGCGAAAAAAAAAACATTGAAGAAGAACAATTTTCCGAGTGAAATCATCACTCATCTCATCGGTACGAAATACCAACTCCCGTAGAGGTTCGGAGACCAGAAGATGTGACAGAAGTAGCTATTTTTACTTATCAACAGATGAAACTGCCACCCAACCAGCTGTTGAACCAGCTAAAACTTATTCAGCCATATCGTATGTTCCAGGTCTTACGGAGTCTTTGGCCAAATCGTGTGAATACTTCATTCCGGACATTAAAGTAGCCATGAAACCAGTGAAAAAAGTTTCGAATTCCTTTGCCAATATGTAACATAAACTGCCTCCGACGATGAACTTCTACATGACTTTTCAACAGTTTTTTCATCTTATAATTTTCCATATCAAAAACAATTTTTAATTCAACGAAAGAAAGGGTTGTTTTTACACAAAGCAGAAAGTGGGTTCAAATCTATGAACTGAGGAAACATTGCATGACTCTTCACTTACTAAATCATTACATGTCGTTTCCTTTTATTATCTGGCTACTGAATTGATTGCTGTCGTCTTGTTGTTTTCTACACACAAAGCGAAAAGTGGGTTCAAATCTATGAACTGAGGAACCCTCGCATGACTCTTCACTGACTAAATCATTGCATGACGTTTCCTTTTATTATTTGGCTAGTGAATTGATTGAAGAATTCAGCTATAAAATTCATTGGGGAAATAGTAAAACAAATACTTACGTCAATCTCATCTCATATATGCTAATGAAAAAAATTCACAACGGCCCTCACATCGTGTAAACACAAATAAAACAAAAGATCACAACGAGACACACACCGTGATGTTAACACTGCACATCATAATCAGTGCTGACCTTTACCTTTCGTTATTTTCTTTTATGTTTTTAAGCATTCATTGACAGATGCCAAAGTCATTGTCAAAAATAATTTAAATTTTTGTAGGTACACTGTATACAATTTTATCTTTTTAATATTTATTGTAAAATTTTGTATTACTTATTACTTATCTTAACTAATATATAAAAGTCTTTTTTTGTTTTCTTGTCAGTTTGGCTGTATGGGTGTCCAAACTAACAACAAAACAATCAAAATACTATTTTTTTTGTTATGTCACCATCAATCTCTATCCCCCTGCTATCCGATAGATAGCTTCTAAAAAAAAAAAAATTAAATTTTTTTAGAAATCTTTTACAATAATAAAAAAATGTTGCCTATATGAAAATTGTTTTTTTTTTTGTTTTTTATTAATATCTTTTTAATTAACAGCCGTAGAGGTTTGCAATGTACTAATGAATCATAGCTATATGTCCTAGGAACTTGTATTATATTAAATTATATTCCTATTGTACCGTTGCGCTGAGAAATTCACAATATAATATTGTTCACACATATTACTGAATAACATGTGGGTGTGTGCATGGATTGATTTATTTTTTTCTTATATTTAATCTCAATAGAATAGCCATTAATATGATACCTCACTTTTTAATCTACCTCCTATATTAGTGTCACAATTGATTTTTTAAAATTCAGAAAAAATCGAATAAAATCCATAGAAATGCTCCGCTTTGTTCATTGTCAACAATCGTCTACCAGTGGAGAGCACCGTTATCTCAATTGAATTTCCAATTGGAATTCTTTTAATATAAAAAATCATAACTTCATTTCTACTCAGACGATTATTAAAGTTTGGATCTCAGAATTTAGCTATGAGATGTGGATAAATATGTGCATAAAAATTATTGAGGGGGGTGAAAAATTTCATACTAAAAGGGTGTGTAAATGACCCGTCTAATTTATATTACATATATTAAATTCAAAACTTGATGAATTTTTTTTTTTTTTATTTCAAAAAGCTAATGATGCACGTTTATAGGTGTAACCTTCTTCTATAAATATGTGAATAATTTTGTACTTCTTAATCTAACGGGAGAAAAAAGTAGAGGTAATTTAATAAATAAATCCCAAAAAAAGCTACAATTAGACAACTTTAGAGGTTTCAAAATTGAGCAAACCTTAATAGTTCATAATAAATTATACATGAAATTTGGATAGAAATTTATAACTTAAATTCGTGTGCAAAAATTATTCCAAAATATTAAAAAAATGTGTACTAAAAATGCGTTTTAATAAAAAATCAACTTATTTTTTCGTACTTTAAATTCAAAAGTTAATCAAAAATGTATATATTTAAAAAAAAAAAACAAAGGATGCACATTTATAGGTGTAGCTTTTTTCTACAAATATGTGATAATTTTGTATTTGAAAATCTACCGGGAAAAAAGTAGGGGCAATTTAATAAAATAAATCACAAAAAAGCTCCATTTAGCCAAATTAAGAGGTTTCAAACTTGAGTAATACTTAATAGTTCATAAAATCTTAAAAAAAAATTCATACTAAAAATGTGATTTAGTCAAAAATCAATTCAATTTTTGGTACTGCAAAAGTTACTAAAAAATTGATGATTTTGAAAATGACACCAATTACTCTAATACTCTTCTTAAATATTGCTAATAAATGTTAAGTGATTATTTCAACAAAAGCCACTCTAAAATTAGTTTGATTGATTTATTTACCAAAAAATTTCACCACGCCCATAAAATATTTTCAAATTTAAAAATTATAAATTTTGAAAATCTATTAAAAATTTTAATATATATAACATACCTCTGCGTTGCTCACAAGCTTCACAAAATAATTTCAAATATTAAAATTTTTCATTAGCAATATTTTTTACAGATAAAATCCAGAATAACATTTATAATTGTCAATTTGTCAATTTGTGTGCATAAAATTGGCTAAAAATCGAAAAGTACTTATCTTATTTCAAAATTTAGATGTCGATGGAAAGGTTATTGTCTCACTATTTAAATACATACAAAACATTAATAGACGTCCATACAATTTTAAAGACTACTACGCTTCAACAGATAAAATAGCATTATTTTGACTAAATAGTGAATATTGTTACTTTTTATTTAACCGATAATAAAAATTTAAATTTTCTAATAATCTATACGAATCAACAATTATTTTGGTATATATAACATATTTCTACAATAACCAAAAGCTTTAATATGGATTTTTAAACATAACTAAAAGAAAAATTTTGCAAAAATTTAGTTATTGGTCGATAGAATTTTTTCTTTTTGCTAAAATATACATAAAATACCTGTAAGGCCATAACATGGGTAATACTTTTTTGATATTTATAAATGAGGTATCAAATGAAAGGTTATAAGACATAGAAAATTATAAAATAAAAAAAAATTCACTTTCATGACAAAATAAATTGTTAAAAGAGAAAGAATTTGCCATAATGCGAAAAATTCATACCTTTTGAGTTACTTAGAAAATTGTTAAAAGTCAATGAAAAGTTTATAAATTTTGATTAACTAATGACAAACAATTATAGGTGTTATTCTTCTACAAATATATTAGAAATTTTTTTATTTGTAAATCTAAAGGGAAAAAGAGTAGGGGCAATTTAATGAGCAATAAAGCTCCATTTAGCCAAATTTAGAGGCTTCGAACTTTACTAATGCCTGATAGTTCATAACAAATGATACTAACAAATGAAAAAGACTACGGTAGAAATTTATAATTTAAATTTTTGTATTAAAATTTTTGCAAAATCTTAAAAAAATCATACTAAAAGTGTGATTTAGTGAAAAATTAATTCTGTTTCTATATAAAGTAAATAAAAAATTGATACATCTTGAAAAACAAAACGAACACACCAATTGCTCTAATCCTCTTCTAAAATATTGCTAATAAATATTAAGTGATCATTTCAACAAAAGCCACTCCAGAATTAGCTTTATTGATTTATTAACCAAAAAAAATGCAAAATGGATCATGGATACAAAACATAACTGTGCGTTGCTCACAAGCTTCACAAATAATTTCAAATATTAAAATTTTATATGAGAAATAGTTTTTACAGATAAAATCCAGAAAAAGATTCAAAATTGTCAATTTATCTGCACAAAATAGGATATAAATCGGGAAGTACTTATCTGAATTTCGAAATTTAGATGTCTTTGGAAAGGTCGTTGTCTCACTATTTAAATACATACAAAATATTAAGGCAACCATACAATTGTAAAGACTGATTCGATTAAACAGATGGCAGGCTTATGAAAATGTCCAGAAAAAAATCCAATGGAGTCCGAAAAATCTATGTCCACATGAAGCGACCGACATGGCGAAAAATATAACTTTTTGAACAAGACATGAGCGTTGTACAAAGCTTAGCTATGAGATTTGACGTTTCAAGTGCGTATGAGTTTTTTGCCTGGTTTTTGTTAAATGTGTAAGTGAATGTTAGAATATTGGAAAATATAAAAGGTAGTGATGAAAAATGCGCTGGTTGTTGATTGGATTGTGGTGGAAGGTAAAACCTTAACCAATCATGTTTGATTTACATGGTCGGTTAGTTATGTTGAAATCAACTTTCACAATCTCCCAAATCAGTGAGAAACATTCGCTCCGTAGAGTAAATCATTTACAATGATAACAAAAATGGTCACAGCAATGCTATAAGAGCAAAAACTGCCGTATTACGAAATGTCGAAATGTCAAAATCTAAGAGCACCAATCGATTAAGGAGGTGGATTTTGCACTCTAAGTCCAGTGGAAATCAAAAAATCGCACTTGACTGTTGACAGTGATGGTGGTGAAATGTCAAAAATCGAAAAATCACACCTTTTGCTTTGACAGTTGATAGTTGGGGGCGAGATAGCAAACCATACAAATTTTTCAAATATTTTCTTACAAGCAGGTGTCTTTAGCATAGATATTTAGAAGAACGTGACTAAGCTTTTATATTAATAATAAATAACACTTCCACAATATTTCTATCCTTTGAAAATTGAGAACATGAATGATGTTGAAAATTTATTGATGTCATCGAATTTATTTCAGAGATATTTACGATAGCAGAAATATTTTCAAGGAAAACTATTTTCCAAGGCAAATTTTTTTTTCAAGATTTGTTAACAAATTATCCTTTAACAAAAGGGACCCGGGCAACGCCGGGTGTTTCCGCTAGTTACTTATAATGTTTTTCTTGCTTTGTATTGTTAGATCCTGATGATGGCACTTAGTGCCAAAATATATTTAGATCTCAGCAAAAATAAACTTATGAGTTTTATTCGGAAGATTTTGGAGGCTAAACAACATTAGTACAATAACATTTACCTTATTCCGGCAATACAAAATCCTAAATAAATAAAATAATATTTGTTTTTAAAATTATTAATTTAACTTTGGCGAAAACTTCAGAAATTATGCTATTTCTGAAAGGAGTGACTGAAAGTATTGAACTAGAAAGTGCTCATGAATATTGTTCCCTACTCCCACTTCATGATATTTGTGACTTATACACCTGTTTTTAAAATTTCTTATGGGATAGCTTGGTATCATAAGCAAAAAATGAGGAGCTAGCGACTTCGTTCTTATTTTAGGTAGATACTACCAATACCAAAGCCGATATAGAAATTAATTTTTTTCATACACAGCTCCAAGAATTTTTGATAACATTTTTTAGTGTGATAATATTGTAGTTCGATGTACCATAAAAGGTCATTTTTATACGTTTTTAACAGTAAGGTGCCAGTTATAGCTATCATTGAAATGCATCATTGAAAAAGTTAGCTGTTGATTTGGAGACCCTTTGAAAGTTTAATCATTAAATATTTTAATGCAGAAAGATAGCTTACGACTTAAAAATTATTTCTCCGCCAAAAAAATTCATTTTGACTCATATAAGTACAGAGATTCTTTCTACCCAGCTCAATTTTCCCCTCCCATTGTGATCTACAGACGTTCAAAACCAATGTGCATCGGTATCTTCTTTTAAATCCCCTCCAATCTACCTAATCACTCGTGCTGTGTATATCATCTTAAGGGTAGTCACAACCCCTTTTGAACGCGCTAAATATAAAAAAAAAAAAAAAATTTCTTCCCCGGAACGTAACTTTTAATTTTTTCAATGATCATTGGTAAGGTAGTTCATCATTGAAAAATTAAAAGTCATTTTAAGAGAAAAGTTGTGCCAAATAAAATTTTGTTTTCCCTGGATACAATTATTAAGTCAATAAGCTTTACGTTGGCATCAAAATAATCATTTATTTTTTCTTCAAAATCTCTCAAAATTGACTTTTAATGTTTTCAATGATGGCTTCCAATGATAGCTATAACTGGGCCCTAAGTACCTACCACCCATAGAATTTTTTTCTCCTGGTTTTCTATTTTTTTTTTTCGATCTTAAGATAAGCACTAAAAGATTTGTTTATAATTTTTTTTTGTAATTCAAAATTTCCAAAGTTTGATTTGTTTTTTTTTTTTAAATCTATTTTTTTAACTGAATATTAATAAATACAATAAGTAAAAGATGACAAAAAAAAGTTTTTCTTTGATATTATTTGTTCGTAGAATGCTTCGAACCAAATTTAAATCAAATTCGTCTATTCATTTAGGCTCTAGTTTGAGTTAGAGCGGGACGTATAGACAAATAGACCGACGGTAATCTTGTCGAAAATCCCTTTTTAGGACTTCACCATCATTGTGGTGTAAGTTTTAATTAAAACCTCGACCATTTCTTGACACCAAATCAATAGGTTCCTACTTGCCCTATAGTAGAGCAAGTAGAAGAATATTAAAGAATGGATTTCTGTCTCTTGAAAAACCATCAGCTTATTGGAATATTTGTTTTCCAAAAAGAGGAAGTTGAATAGGTCCCTCTTTCAACACAATTTCTTTCTCGTTTTGGCAATAGCAGTTTGATTCAAACTAACTCTTACCACGAAATCATAACAAACCAGTATATGCAAAATGCAGATTGAGCTTCTTTTCTCCCTCAATTCTAAAAAGCCCTAAAAATGCTAGAAACTGAATTACAATTTTATGTTCACTCTTGTAGTAGCTATTACTTATAGTAGCTTAAAGGACTTTCAACACATATTATACCTATAATATACAACAACAAAACCTTACAAATATATTCTATCCCTTGCGGATATAAAAATCTACTGATGCATTTACCATAAACCTTAATATTTTATAGGTAGGTATGTCTTCCCTTTGCGATTGTATAATTTGGATAGAATTTTTTTGTTTGCATTTTATGACTTTGGGCGAATATTTTTCACTAATCTGCAATTTCTATATTATATATTGGCTCCTTTTTCTTGTCATAGCCAAAGGAACTATTTATTTCACTTCGAGCCATTTACCTTTCTAATAAAATTTCCAATTCCTCAGACACAAGTACCTTTAGTATTTTTTATTTGCATTTCTTTTCCTTTCTTTTTTTAAACAGAAATGCATTTGCTTGAGTGCATGAAATGCTGCAGCAAACAGAGGACCAGACCAATAGTGAAAGAACGAACATAAACATACCTAGCTATAAGTACACCACAGAAAAGCACTTTTGGTACTCATACACATATAAAAGGTAAAGGCAAAAAAAAAAACAAAAATATCTTACTTCATGGTATCCAATCCAAATGTTAGATCGTTTTTTCGACTCTGGCAGATGCATCTCCTCATAAATAAGATGCATGAATTCACTTAAATGCAGAATGATTTAGTGGATGAGTGGAGAATGATGCTTAATTCTTTTCCACATTTTTTTTTTTTGTATGTATTTTATGTTTCTTGAATATTTTTTTAAAGTAGGTAGCTACCCCACCAGATAAACTATGCAGGATGCAGTAGAAATGGACTTTGCTGAAATTCCTTTCATATTTTAAATTGCCCTATGAATGGTATACTAATTGTGTTTTAGCTGACCGTATCATCATATCCCTTCGATGAAGATAAACGGCTTTATGAGTGCGCATTTATATCGCATTCAAAAATAAGATATTTTATTTGAACGAGGATTATGCTTTTTGTATAAAGATCGAAGAGTATTAAATGTTTATTTTTTTTGAATACGTAAGCATTAGAGAATGGAATCCTGGATAGGTTTTTATATTTTTTTTTTTTTTTGTTGAAAGTAGGTAGGTACTGCAGGAAACTGATTGATTTTTAAATAATTCAGAAGAAGCGTAAGTTTATGGTTTCAGTATTTTATTGCTTTTTAAAGATGGATTTAAAAAAATACTTCCGTTTTTTTTTTTCTTATCAATACGAAAGATTAAAATAATTTAAATTTACGATGGTTGGCTAAATGTTACGACCTGCTAATGTTGGCTAAATATCTAAATATATGTATGTGCAAGTACATATTTCTTGTTAGTTGCATGTCTTAAAAATTAATCTGGGGTCGAACCCAGACCTGAGTTACTAGTCACTCTCTCAAAAAACACATTTATTACGTCTCTTCCGTTACTCTCTGTAAATTTCTGTTACTTTTAGTCCAAAGTCCTGGCAAGTTCATATAAAAAAAAATAAAATTGACAGAACTTGGGAACAAAATGCACAGAAAATCACAGAAATTCAGAACAAAGGATCGGTAGTTATACAATTAAAAAAATGGTAACATTTTTCAAGGGAATTCTCACAATACAAATTATTATTGGGTCGTTTTCATATTGGTTTCGGTAAACTCATGTTTTACTTAAGTACTTATCAAAATAGAAGTTTATTAAATTATTGAACGTCAAAAATAGTGCATTGACAAAACCTTTTTGAGAAGATTTTCTACCTCTGATACAAGCTAAAAGCAGTTTTTCGAAATGTCATCAATTGACTCTACAGTTTTCTTAATGCCTTATGTCGTAGCATTAGAAATAACATTCGGCAAAAAAAAGTATGCAGTTTACAGGTATTTAAAAATATTTTTTGAATATTTGATACTACGTTCACTGAGCGCGAAGATACTGGTTAAAGCATAACCAAAGCATTTGACCACAATAAAAAGCAATACAAAAACAGATATTTATTTACCTAAGTGGTGGGTGATAGAGTATATATTATATAGTGTCATAACTTTCGGTTTTTGGATAATCAGTATATAGGAAGGTTTAGATATAGAGATACAGCGCAAAATGTGACATTGCCTAAACTTTGTACTTTTTTTCCTAACTCTTCTCGGTATAGAGGTAGGTATTAATTATTTAAGCCAATTATTTCAAAACAGACTATTGGCTAAAAAAAATACGAAAATCAGGGGAGTGTACTTAAAAAAAAAAAACATGGTTTTAAAGAATATAAAAAGGCAAATTAAGTGTCATATGCAAAATTTCGATTTTGTAGCGATTTTGAGTGTAAGAATTTTTCGAATTAAAACATTTTTGAAAAGTTGTTTCTTGCAACATTTTGATTTTTAGCTTTTTTAAGGGTCGTTTTAAAAATCTCAAAATTACACAACATTTAAGTGGTATAGGTATATATTATTGGTAGAATTTTGAAACCGATATCATTGTTTGTTTTTCAAAATATTTGAGTTGAAAAAAATTTGTTAAGAATTGTTAATAGTTTTTGTTCCAGTTTTTTTGCTTTAAAAGAAAACTGTAGATTGAATTTTTTTTTAAAAATTATCAGATGTTGACTACGTCATTATATGTTAAAAAAAAAATAGACTGGGTTCGGAATCATTTTTTTTTTCTTAAAATATTTGAGACGAAAATTATTATTCAAATGTTTTTCTTAGTTTAATAAAAAAGTGTCTGTTGAATTTTTTTTTATATTTACCAATTTGGTATTGTGTAATTATGTGTAAATTAAAATTAGTCTGAAGTGAATATCTTATTCCGTTCTCGAGATATTCCAGATAAATGACATTTTACAGCTCCTTTTTAAATTGCTGTAGTAAAAACACGGTTTATTGAATTTGTTAGAAAACCTTTTCAGCACGTAATGACAATATTATCTGTAAAATAAAATGTATCCTAGGTCGATATCTTTATTCATTCTCGTAATATGGTAGATGAAAAAAGTACCCCGAACGTACGTACATACACATTTCAATTCGTCAAATCGCACCAATTACAATAACTTCCAATGGGAAGTTAAAAATAGTATCCCTCCCATTGTTCTGAAGAGGTGTTTTTCAACGCTGGCAAAACCACTGCGTAAGCTTTTCCATCTATCCTATTCTACTGGTCTCTTTCAGAGTTGATGGAAATCAGCATTTTTCCAACCTGTCCATAAAAGTGGCGTATCTTCTTCACCCTCTAACTATCGACCAATTGCACTTACGTCCCTTCTTTTCAAGGTCATCGAAAAGCTGATTAATTTTCAGCTCAAGAAATATCTCGATTAACGAAAGCTTCTTAATGACCGGCAGTACGGCTTTCGTAGCAATAAGTCCACTGGTGGTCTGATGGTATATCTCACCGAACAGTGGCACAAATCTTTACATCGTTTTGGAGAATGTAAGATTATAACGCTTGATATTTCAAAAGCATTTGATAGAGTTTGGCATCAATCTCTTTTATCGAAAATGCGTGCATTTGGAATCGATAAATCTCTTCTTCGATGGATTAAAAATTACCTTTCGGACCGCTCAATACAAGTCGTTTTAGATAGTTTCAAGTCTGAAACCCACAAAATAAATGCTGGTGTGCCCCAGGGCTCCGTTTTGTCTCCGACCCTTTTTCTTTATTCATAAACGATCTTTATTTGAAACTTCTAATCCTTTAAACTGTTTTGCTGACGACAGTACCCTCAGTTTTTCATATTCGTTTCTAGATTCACATCCATGTCCTTCGGATGTGGAACTTCAACGGCAGCGTATGATAAGCTCATTAAATTCTTATGTCGATAGATTTGTCTAATAGGGAAACAAAACCCGTGTGTAATTTAATGCTTCTAAAACTCAATGCTGTCTCCTGTCGTTTAAGCGGAACTCAGCCCCTATGCTGCTTTCCATGAGCGGTACTTGCATATAGGAAACTGACCACTTTTCAGTCCTCTGTATGTGTGTCACAGGCCACTTTTTGTGGAACGACCACTAATTTGACATCACCAAAAATGCTGCTAGGTGTTTAGGTGTTCTCCGTCGTTGTCGATGCAATAAATTTGTCTCCCCTTCTCATCTGGCTGTGATCTACAAAGCCTTTATTTGTCCAAAACTCGAGTAGAACTTACAACTCCTATATTTGGGCGGATGCTCAAAAAACCCACTTGAATCTATTTTATAGAATTCAAAAGAAAGCTCTTAAAATGATAGGTGAAAGAACTATAACGGAAGCATTTAGATCTCTTGAGCACCGTCGCAATGTTTCATGTCTTTCGTTATTTTACCCATATTTCTACAAACAGTGTTCTAGCGAAAAAGCCAGTTACATTTCACCCCTTAAACAATTCAACCGTAATATTCACGCTTCTAGGAATACACATCAGTTTACCCTTGAACCCAACTTCGGACGTACTGTCAAGTACAGAGATTCTTTCTTTAGTCTCACTACACGAATGTTGAATGCTGTACCCAGCCCAGTTTTTTCCTCCAATTGTGATTTACAGACATTCAAAACCAATGTGCATCTGTTAAATCTTTTCAATTCCCTTCAACCTGCCTAATCGCTCGTGCTGTGCATATCATTTTAAGGGTACTCACAACCCCTTTAGCGTACGCTAAATATAAAAACAAAACAAAATTGACCTCAGGACCTCCTATCGGTTAACTTTTTGGCTTACATAACAAAATCTCATCTCATTGCATATGCAAAAAATGCATCACCAATTCTTAGCAAGATTATAAAATAAGAAAAACTTTCGTATACACCCCAGTGTCCATCAGTTTCATTAACCATTTTAAAGGGAAAATACATCGATAGGCATGTTCTTAAAATGATTTTGTAGTTTGTTTCTCTCTCTTTGCTAAATCCATTCATTATTTAACTTTTTGCACTATAAATTTACATTAGATATTTTCCCAATATGAATACATGGAGCTTGATCCTATAGTGTTGGACGGATTTCCTTCATTGAAACATTTTTATGTGATTCCCTAGAGGAGGAATTCAAATTTTTGCTTAAGCCCATCTAGATCGGGTAGAACAGGTTTAATAATACTGCATAGGACATATGACCAAAAATGAGATATGGATTATAAATTTTTGTCTTTCACAGACGCACAAGATGGTAAAATAAAAAAAATTAAAAATTTGAACGAAAAATAAAAAAAAATATTTGAAATCTGAGCGTTTTTACAAAACTCAACAAAACGCCTTCTCCTAAAAAATTAGCAAAATGGACTTGTTGAGTTTTGCAAAAACGATCCTCATAAGTTTTTGACAACAAATTCTAAAAAAGAGTTTTTTAGAAAGGTTTAAGAAATAGCCCTTTTTTGTATATTCCAGAATATCGCGAATGGCTTGGCTGATTTTGAAAAAATTTCGCATTCCCGTATTTCTAAGTTAGTCCTTAGATATTGAACTTGAAATAAATCTAAATAGTTTGTTTTACGAAAAGCTAAAGTCGAAGAAAAATTCAATTTGTTCTTTTTTTTATATATTTTTTGCATTAACTCAAAAAATTTAAAAAATTTTATTTTATGTTGTTTTTAAATTTTATTGTGTTCGTATGTGAAAAAGGTGAAATAATAAATTAATTCACCCAAGAAGAACGAACAAACCAAAATATCATGCCATGACACATGCCGCATATTTATTTTCTCTTTAAAATTGATGTAATTTTCTATTTCCTTTCTGTACGGTGTAATGGCGATTGTATTTAGTAATACTATTACCCTTGTATAATTTTTGACACTTCTGAACTAGACCAATCCTTGCTAAAATGGAACGTTCAGAGTTCAAGATTAATCTTGAAACACGATAAAATAACCCAATTATGTACTGCTTTTGTTTCAGTCAAATATGAACAATTAAGTTAATTATTTTATATATGTATAAAGCTTTCATATAGAAACCATTTACAAATCGCTAAATATCCTATTGTGTTAAAACTAAAAGAATTAAATTAAATCAATTAATTTACTAACACACAGGGTAAATAACATAACACAAATAGGTTCATATTTTATTTATAACAAAAACTAAAAACCTCACAATGTCGGAATAACAAAAAGCGCATACTTACATGACTAAAAAATTTCTCTTTATACCGAAAAATTGACACAACTCTATTTGAACAGCAAACAACCAAGCAAACCACAATCAAGCAAACATCCATTCACTAAAATTATGTATGTAGGTATATATGTACACTAGGGTGGTCCTTATAAAGGTCATTGTTTTATTTTGAATGAAGAATGCCCCTAATTTGTTCTAAATAATTTAAAAAAAAATTCTGTAAAATTTTAGCTCATTTTATTAACGTTAACCTGGCTCCCAAGATGTTTGAAGTTTTATATGGGAAATCCCATTTTTGTACATCCAACTTAAAAAATTCATAAGTTTAGTAATGATTGATAAGAAAATTGAATTTTAGCACACATGTAGTAACTTTTGTCATGTTTAAAAAAAATTATTAAAACAAATTTACAACGTTTATGAAAATTAAAAATTAAATAAAAAATAGATATTTTTGTTTAAATGGCTATCAGTAGTAATGCTGTAATTTTTGTACTGATATATTTTTATAAATATGTCAAAAGTGACTACATGTATTCCAAAATTCAATTTTTTTATTGATAATGACAAAGTTAAGATTATTCAAATTTGGATTTACAAAAATACATGGGATTTCCCATATAAAACTTCAGACGTCTTGAGGACCGGGTTAAAGGTAATATAACGAGCTAAAAATCTTACAGGATTTTTTTTTATTTATTTAGAATAAATAAGGGGGGGGGGTGCGTCATTAAGGACCACCCTATTGTGCACATAACTACTAATGTTAGTGCCAAAATAATGTTGCAAAAACATTACATTATTTACCGAAAAACTTCATTATGTTTGAACGCGGATGTGCTGGTGTGTGAGTGTGTGTGTTAAATATATAAACTAATGTAGAGCACTAACGGTTTGTCGTGAAACAAACGAAAAAGTTACACAAAACATTAAATAAAACCAAATTTAGTTAAACATCAAAACAAAAGTTAGTTAATTCTATAAAGCAGGAGTGCTAAGGACAAACACAGCAGAAAAGTGGATCGAAATTTTAACGTTTTGTTTGAATAGGTAGGTACCTACCTATTCATAGAGAGTTGTTAAATATTTTATGCAGCTTTTTATTTTGTCTGCGATGTATGGTTTCGTGGCCATTCCGGTGCCACTTGTGAAAGTTTTTGTTAAATTTTAAATAACTATTACTTTTGTAAAATTATCAAGTTTTATGATCTTGGTTATACATAAATCTACCTACTGATACATGGCAAGGAGCATTACCCTGTAGTTGAACCTTCAATTCTACTGCTCGGTCACGCAGTGACCGACCGGCACGCGACAAGAATTACAAACGACAAACGTTAGACATGGTGTAAGCATCCTGAGCGGCACAAAATATTAAAACCTAAAACATGTAAGATCTGTTTTGATGATTTGTTGTTATGAAAAATGAAAAATTTCTACAAAGTAGGAAGATGAAGAAATTTAAATATTAAAATATTGAAATTACTTCTGTTTTAAGTGGAGTGAATCAATAAAATTCAATTAAAAAGTACAAAAGTCACTTGTACTTTTTAATTTCATTTCTACAAAGATTCAGCAACATTGCAGTTTTATAAGGGGTTTACTGAGCATAGTCTTACACATTTCCCTTACGCTCAAAAAACACCCTTTGACCAATCTTATGATTTTAAACCATTTTTCCTCCGAGGGTATTATGCACCCCCAGCGAGCAAGGGTAGAAGGGGCCATCAAAATTAATATTGGTCCTATGGCTGCAAGTATTTTGAATCCAACCAGTGCTTCCGCGCCATCGTCCGATGTCCGGTTCTCGATTTATAGGTCAATTTATGTGGAACTTCGTTGTTATAACCTGGTCAGAAGGCAACCCTTATATGTCTTCGATCTGCCAGTGTTGCCTTCGTGGCAACACTTCTTGAAAGTAAATTTAAGATTTGAACTATATAACTAAAGCTCATCCCGTCAGGATGAAATGTAAGGTTTGACCTAAAATATGCCCTTAACGCCCTAAATAAGAATGAGACTGCAAATTTAAATTTTCTCGTGAAAAAGGCGAGAATGAGACCGAAGAATAATACGAGACCGACAAGAGATCAAATCGAGACTGAATATTTTTAATTTTAACGAGACTGAGCGAGAGACCTACAAAAGTCTCGCCGAGTCTCGTCTTGTGGCCAGCTGTTGTAAATAGAATGATGAAAATATGTAGTCGGGTTCGAAGCGAAAACAAAATGAAAAATTTAAAATTTGAGATTTTTCATTCAGGATGCGAGCATCCACCCATTTTGTACAGAACCGATATCACTGATATGATATCTCTGATGGTAAAATAAAATTATGAAATTTGTTAAAGCGGTTAGGTCTTGTGGTGTATTCAAAGGGAAAGATCAAACATTTTCACTTTTCACATTTTCAGCCAGACAAGGGGTGGGGGGGGGGGTTTGTGGTGGAGATGGGGATATGATTGTCAAAAAAAGAAAAATTATTATCCTACCTAAGATTTTGATCTTGCTTTTTTAATTTAACCCGCTATCTGCATGTGACACTTACACTTATTTGAAAGCATAATTTTTAAGAAAGACCAATGACTCATTAATTACACCAGACTTACAAAATCAACATTTGATGGAGGTTTTTCGATATGCTTATTTTAGATATTCTAGTCTAAACGAAAAGAAAAGATTGTATGGGCAATACTTTATTTGAGTCTGGGAGAGGTAAGCTAGTAACCAGTGGCGGATCCAGGGGGTGGCTATAGGGTCTAAAGCCCCTCCCCCACAGCCGATTGCTAAAATAATTTGAAATATATAAAGCAACACATTACAACGTGTTAAGTTTTATATTCGTCTAAAATATTGTTAAGATGAGAATTTTGATGGACAAAATAACGTGGTTGGGGCTGAACAATTTACATGTTGTGCAACTTCTTTTCTAAGCCCTAAGGTTAGGGCTAAAGCCTATGAAGTGAATTGAAAAAATAAACAATTGAGGGCTATGAAAAATGGACATGTTTCATGCAACGACAATTTCCCCTTAAAACAAAAACCAGAAAATTGAAAAAAAAAAAAACAACTTGGGACTAATAAGGTCTGAGAATATTGGGCAAAAAACGTAGTCAGGGTTAAACAACTAACTCCCTAAAAACTAACCTTATTCCAGGGAGCTTTTGGGCCATAGGTCTAAGGATTTTCAAAGTCCGAAGTTGGAACTAAAGCTTGAATATATAATTAAAAAAAAAACGTGGTCGGGGCTTAACATTTACATGTCAAAAGCAACAACTGTTTACCTACACTAAAAACTTAGCTAATTTAACGAAAGAAACGCAGTTGAGGCTAATTGAGATTACCGGGGTGTAAAACTTAGTCTAAATGTTTAATACAACAAGAATTGTTTCTTACGGCCTTGGCTGGGTTTAGATCATTTTGGGGCTTAGTTTTTAAAATTTCAAAGGTGCAATGCAATTTATACAAAACATTTTTGGACTAAGCAATTCAATACAAATTCTCTAGTCGAGGAGCCAAATTTCAAAAGCGTGAGAAACTCTGTGAACTCAGAAAAATCTTGCAGGTGTACATGAATATTTACAATCTCTATAGACTCTTGAGTGACTTAATAATTTATCGACACATTTTTTGAGCAGGAATAGAAAGTGTATGTAGGTGCAGTGTAAACGAAAATTCATTGACACTTGCACAGTTGAGCCGTGCAGCTTATTTCTTAGAGCAGCTGTTTTTTATGCCCGACTAAAAGTCTTGAAATTTTGATATTTTATTTTTCGATCCACAAAATCTTATTTTCGTGCTTTCCAGTGACAATTTGAAGAAAACAGGTAGGTTCGTTGCTTTGACTAATTAAAGAAAATGAGATCTCAGAGGACTGATACTGTCAAAACACATATGTACTTTTACCAGAAAGACCACTTAAAAACAGTGTTGCCAAGTCGAAATTCCAAATAAAGTCAAATCTGACTTGTTGACTTTATTTGTCTCTTCCAAATCAAGTAAAAAAAAGTCAAATATTTGAAAATTTAGTTTCTAGTCAAAAAAAAGTCAAATATCAAAATACCAAATATTAATGATAACATAAACACATTTTATTAATTATAAACAAAACATAAAGTATTTCAACTTCAATTCAACGAGTTAATTAAAATAAATAATATTTCATATATTATTATTATATAAAAATAGGTACTTAAGTTAAGGTACATAAAGTTAAAGATCTTCAAAATCTGAGCTATCACATTCAATTTTATTGGTTATATGATCTATATTTTTGTATATAGCATAATTCCAAAGTTATTGCAACAGTTTTTATTGCGCAAATGATTTCTTATCGTCAAAAGAGAATTAGTTAACAACAGCTGCATTCTGTTTCCTTGTTTCGTTTTGATCAAATTTAATTGACTAAAAATTCTTTCTACCTCTGCAATGGAAATTGCCAAAACTCTCTGCTCTCTGCTGTTAATCTTTTATTATTTTAATAATAAAACTTTAGCAGTTTTTTCTACAAATAT
Organism: Melangyna quadrimaculata; assembly: GCA_949320155.1. Taxonomy (NCBI): domain Eukaryota; kingdom Metazoa; phylum Arthropoda; class Insecta; order Diptera; family Syrphidae; genus Melangyna; species Melangyna quadrimaculata. Next base: position 440,185,818 of record OX439483.1, read on the forward strand.
GAAGTTCTTCGTCGCTCACTTCCGATTTGATTTTCAATTCATTAAGTTTTTCCTCGCACTCTGCTCCCAGATAAGGATTAGTTTGTAAACCGAACCCAGTTGTTTTGTGCAGCTTGTAGCTAAACCAGAATGACAGCATATGATTGGGATTTGGGAATGGATTTTGTTAGGCTGTATACTCCATATTATATATATTCAAAGGTAACTTCATTGATTGCAGTTCATAGTATAACACACTACACTCCCGGAGTTATTTTTTGTGTTTCTGTAAAAATTTATATTGTGAAGTTTTGTTGTTGTGAATCTGCTGCTTTAGAATAACAAAAATATATGTGTCATTTCCTTGAATATTAGTGAGTGAATATGTATTGTATATAAATATAATTAAGCATCTAGAATCTATTTGGACAGTGCAACATGCATTTTTATGAAATTTTGACGTTATCTCTTAGCTATTCTTAGCAAATATTCAAAAAAAAAAAAATATAAATGTTAGCCTATGTACAACATAAATCTCTTAAGGGGTACTTTTTCTGCGAATTAAGTTATTTTGAACTTAAGGATATTTATGTTTAAGTTTACATTTGGTGCAAAGCAATATGTGTTACTTAAGCGTTTATGTTGAACTTAAGCATTTATGTTTCGTATCAGCAAACGGGCCTAAATCAATTAAATTTCAGTGTTTTTTTAACACAAAAAAAAAAACTGAGATACAAAAGAGATCGCAAGTATTTTGAAAGATTTTGAAAAAAAAATTCTTCTACGACATTTTTCTGCTATGTCAAAGAACACAAAAACTAACAATGTCCTCTGATGGATTCAATGCACTTTTATTTTATCATTAATAATTTCAACAGCTATTTTATTGAATGCAAATGCTTTAGTTATTTTCAAAACTGAACTTCTTGAATTTTTTTCGGATGAAGATAATCAAGCATCTTTCTGTGGACCTTTTAATAAAAATCTATATTGAATTTGTTTGCAAAGCGCATCTAATAAATTCATTCAAAATTTCAAAAAGGTTTGCGTCTGATAAAATGCACTCATGCATTTAAAAACTAAGACCACAAGAAATACTTAAGACAGGAACTTGATAGCCTTGGCTTACGAGATCAACTTTCTTACTAATAAACTCCTTCTTGATAAAACTGTTAAGCAATTTTTAAAAGTGTTTCTTAACAATAATTGCATAAAATGAAGGTAATACTACTATTTTCTCCGATTGGAATAATATTTTATTCATGTTATTTAAGCACAGTAGATCTACTGCTTTCGCAGTAAATTCTGAACGCCGCCCCGAACAATTGATCTAATACGCAGACCTAGGCAAGACATAGCCAGGGTCGTTGCAACCTGTAGCGGATACTGGCCAATAGGAGAGCATGCAGCGAAGCTTGGCATACCTCACAATACTCACTGTCGGAGTTGTGTGGACCAGCAGGAATAGGAAACAGTAATTTATTTCCTCTGCAAATGCCCCGCTCTGGCCAACGCTATAGCAAAATCATTCGGAAGGGCATTTTTCGACGACATTAACGAACTTTCGGAAATGAAGATCAAAGACTTGATTTCTTTCCTCAACGCGACGAAATGGCTCTAGGACAAATTTCGGCTACTTCTGCGTCACACCTTCCGTCGATCCCCTATGATCGCAAGATAGCGGACTGGGGTTTTGGTGGGGGTTCGTGGTGCACAGCGGCCGGATGATCATTCGATCAGATCAGTGTACGCTCCAGTGCCAGACAACAAACTGCCCAGTTGGGCAAACTGTGGATGGTGCGGGTTCTGGTCTGGTTGAGTGAGTGATCCGCTTTCTGATGATTGTGCTAAAAACTACCCAGTCATTCCGCAAGCAACAAAATTCTTTCAATCTTATTCTAAATTCAAATAAAAATGGACGATATCCTGAGGATATGCCCACAATTTCTCTTTCAATTCCATCCACAGGTTCTGACGATTTATGTTATTAAAACGGCGCACTTCAGCGCTAATTGGGCTATGGGCTAGGCCGCCATTTTTACCTACCTACCTAGGCAAATTCTTGTAGCAAAAATATGTCTAATCTATAAAATATGCCAAGTTCTATTAGCATCGGATCCACCTACCTCGTTAACATAATGAGATGACACATTGATTGCTTTACGCAGTTCAAAGGTTTGTAGCAGTGTTGCCGCTGTTCGACTTTAGTCGCATTTGGACCCTTTTTTTGTTCCGTCCGACCAGGATACGACTTTTTCAAAAAGTATCTTTTTTGGCCCCTTTTCTGAAATCGGGCGACTTTTTGACCCCATCTCTAGAAAAATTCTCTTTTCGGTTGATAAAAACTTTCCAACCTTCCTTTAACAGTCACAGAATTTCAATCTGTAAAACGGAATCAGGTTGAAATGTATTTGGTTCGACTCCATGTATATATAATATGTTTGATTTTCCCTTCAACAAATGACAGAGAAAGTTTCAAAAGCAATTCAAAAGCAATTTTATAAATATTATATTAGCAAAATTATAAATAATGTGCAATAATTCCCAAAATTTACTTAATATTCTTAATTAAAGAAAATTCTGCAAATAGAATGTAAATTTATTTATTTTTTTGTTTTTAACTTTGACTTAAATTGACGGAACACTGATCTCATATTTTAGCTTATACTTAAGTTAAATAAAAAAATAATTTAACTCATTTATTCATTAAAAAAAAGTGATACTGAAATATAGATAGTATGTATGTACCTACCTAAAAAATTAATTTAATTTAATCAAAATGAATTTATTTTTGTTAAAATTAATTTAAAACAGTAAGAACCTATTTCTTTTGCACCTGCTAATTATTTAAACAAAACTAAATCTTAAAACAACGCAATTTATAAGGATTTTGTTTGATTTGGCTATTATATTAAATAATTTTTCAAAAGTGACTTTTTTTTCTCGGGACCCCTATTTTTGCGACTTTTTCAAATATCTCAGCGGCAACACTGGTTTGTAGTACCAACTTGATATATAATTATGTGTAAAACTTCATTCTATATTCTTATTTATAAATTTTGAAATTCGATATTAAACTACTCAACCGCCAGACGTTTTGGTTCTTGAGAATGATGCAGATGCAGAGGCAGACCGTTGTGAATTATAAGAATTTTGACAAATATCAATTAAAACTTGGTCGGATTTTTAATAAATTAAGTTTGAAAATGCAAAATTCAACTATCATTCAGTAATTGACAATCGCAATAGGGGTGATTGTCGCTGTGATTTTTAAAGTTGTTACTAACTTAATTCAATTTTTCTGTAATTTTACAGTTTTGATTTATTTCTTTTTAAAAAAATAATTAAGTTCAATTTTAAATTTGTTAACGGAACAAAATGCTTCCCTTTCGCCATAAAGGTAATGCTGGATAACTTCAGTAAATTGAGATCTTTTTATATCAACGGCCGGCGCAGCGCGGCGCGGCGTAAATAAATCACCAGATTTTCGGACTTCTGCCACTTTACATGTCAAGTCTTTTTAGCTTGATTTCATATATGAGCCTCAGCTTCCCTTCCACCCACTTTGAATTTTCCAATTTATTTCAACCCATTGGGAAATGGTTCCTCTCTTTTATTTTGATGTCACATATTAAAATACGTTGGATTCTTTTTTTTTTCTTCATTTTATTTTTGTAACTGATGGAGGATCGATGCTGCTGTTTCTGTTGCCTATACTGTGTATATGACTATATGTACATATGAATATGTGCATATAGTAAGGAAGTCCTGTAGCCAATTCAGAATTCGTTTCACAAAATTTATTGTTTCAAATATTTTATTGAAAAATTTACGTTGGCTTGGACTTTCACGAATGTGATTTTTGCACTGGTGATTATTGCGCTATTTCAACTACACATTTTTTTTCATATTTTTTTTTTGTATATATATATGTAGATGTAAGTTCAGGTATACCTACATAAACAAAATTCTATACCGGATGCAAATATAGGCGCAAAACTACACATTGCTTACGGAGACGTGCATGCATTTTACATTCTACCACTTCAAATTGGCCAAGCACATGTGGTTGTCCTGATATCCGTATACATAGTATGCTCTTGTGAATATATCTTCGAATATGTCGAATGCTGATGAATTTTGTTTGGCACTCTTGAGGGCGTTTTTTTGCACTATATTCGAACTAACAGTATGTTTGACGAGGAAAAAAACAGTCTGAATAATTAAAACAATCCCGATGAAGATTTTCCATCCATTTTGTATGAATCGTAACTCACTCTGTCATTTCGCCTTTTATTGTATTTGTTTCTTATAGTTTAGGTTTAATGAAAGTCACCGAAACACATGAATAATTTTTATTAAAAGTTATTAACTTTAACTTTACAAAAAACTGTTTAACGGTTTAGTTTGTCGAAATCATAGCTGAATAAGGAGAATTCGTTCCCTTTTATTATTGAGGAGTGGCCTGAGTTTTAAAAGTTTGTCATATCCAGGTTGACCAAAACTCACAAATTCTTCATTTTGCAGCGAAATGGAGACATCTTTTTATTTCCTACCACCACCGCCTTCATGGCATTGGCTCATTTCATTTCACTTCAAGTTATGTTGACTGGCTAACTTATTAGACTTAGAGCCCAGGGCCGCCAGACATACGTCATTTTATCAAAGCTAAGCTAAGCTAAGTGTTAAAGTTGCATACGAATGTTTGCAACATTGCGTTATTTTAACAAAGCTGAATTTTTTATATATGTTAGGGGATGGTGTCATTTAATTTATTTGACACTTTCAAAACATCTACAGTGCGACCTAACGTGAGCCAGACACTTAAAATCTGTCAAACTAATCGTGCCATTTACATAACGAAACAAAATCAGGATTTTATGTTTTCTGTAGGCAAATATTCTACAATATTTTCTTATCAGCAAGACACCTGCAGCCGGGACTTACATCACCTTAAAACTGTCAAAATATTAATTCTTTGTTACTAAAACGTGATTTTTTCGCTTATTTTAGCTATTTTTTAAATGTCTGGCTGACGAATACGCCCCACTGTAGATGTATAGCTGATGGGAATTATTTTTAAACAGTTGCCCATAAAACATATAAATATAAGCTTTAAAACAACAACGTAAATGGCACGATTAGTTTGACATATTTTAAGTGTCTGGCTCACGTTAGGCCCCACTGTATATGTCTGGCAAGTGTTCAATAAAGTTAATGACACCATCCCCTAAGACATATCAAAAATTCAGCTTTGATAAAATAACGCAATGTGGCAACATTTGTATTTAACTTTAACACTCGCTACTTCTTAATTGCACCCGGATTGAAGATTCTTAGTATCCATTTGTTCTTAGCTACCATAGTATCTTTTCGCAGAAAAAATCTTAACTTTGATAAAATGACGTATGTCTGGCGGCCCTGGGATCTTACTCTATATGTTGTCTTGCAGTGCTTTTCTGTTGAATTCTTCAACTTATAATCCTGTTAGACTAGGCAGTTATCTTGTTTTCTGGACGCTCCTTGGTCCCTTAAAGGAATAACTACTTTTTTTTTCGTTTGTTGCACGAGACTTTTTCCTCCATGTAACATCATGTTGACATCAAAGAAGACAATAGTTTTTCTTTATAAAATATGTAAGTATGGATGTTGAAATGTCCAGAGCAAGGGAGTAAGTGCACCCCTTGCGGGTGCCCACGAGCCCAGAATACACAGCCTTATTCGTGTACTGGTCTAACAAAAAATATATAAAGAAACTAGCGGAAACACCCGGCGTTGCCCGGGTCACTTTCATTAAAGTATTGTTTGCTTACAAAATTGTTTTCCTTGAAAATATTTCTGCTATCGTGAATATCTCTGAAATACATTTTACGAAACGACCGCCCAACTCCCCAGGAAAACTTATTCCCGATGTCAATAAATTTCCAACATCATTCATGTCCCCAATTTTCAAAGGATAGAAACATTGTGCAAGTGGTATTTCTTATTAATATAAAAGCTTAACTAAATATTCACGTACTTTTAAATATATATGCTAAAGACACCTACTTGTAAGAATATATTGGAAAAATTTGTATGGTTTGCTATCTCGCCCCCAAAAATCAACTGGTAAAGCAAAAGGTGTGATTTTTTGGATTTTTGACATTTCGCCAACACTGTCAAGTGCGATTTTTTCGGTTTCCAATGGGCTTAGAGTACTGGCCGTGACAACTGGCCCTCAAATTTTGACATTTCGACACCCGACCTGCAACCCACAGAAAAGAGGAGCTTTAATAAGGCAGTTTTTATTGTAATTTCGTAATACTGTTACCATTTTTGTTATCATTGTGAATGATTCGCTGTGCGGAGCGAATGTTTCTCACTGATTTGGGAAAGTATTCGACGTGTTGATTTCAACTTTGACTTAATTCCCACCGACCGTGTAAATCAAACATGATTGGTTAATGTTTGACCTTCAACCACAATCCAATCAACAAACAGCGCATTTTTACTTGTTGAAAAAGTTATATTTCTCGGCATGTCGCTCCGTGGACATAGACATGTTAATAATCCTGCCATCGTTCATGCCCTGTGGAGGTGTTCCGATAGGCAACTGTGACAACTGTTACACATTATGTTTTTGTGATAGTTTCGCCTATTTACTGCCGCTTGTGGTTTTCCAAATTATCATAAAATCTACGGGTTTTTCGCCAAACTTGTCGTTAATTTTTATTTTTAGTATTGTTACATACATTCAAAAAAAAAAATCATGTTGATCACGTATTTTTGGAGAAAATTGACATCAAAGTCAAAAAATTAGCATGGGTAGGAAAAATGGAACAGGCTAAAAACTGAATATCTTAAGACTGAGAAAAGATACCAATTTAATATAAACGCAGTTACAAAGGCTGGTATTTTTTTGAAAATAAAAGCCTAAACGAAGTCTCTATCGTTCTGCTAACAGCACAATTACCGTTAACATTGTTCAGGGTACACCGAACTTAGACTTTTCTTAAATCACCGATAAATGATATACAAATTGGAGATAGGCCCTTACTGTGAAACAGTTTTTTTCTTAAAATATATACAAGAAGCAAGTCCTAAAATACTATTGACGAATTAAGGGCACCCTGTATTGTAATATACTGCCTAAACCCCATGGTTTACAGTTCTGTGTCCATATTCAAAAATGATGCTCTTGAACTAAGCTTTCACTAGATACACAATTACTCCCATTCATTAAATTCGCTAAATCGAATAAAAAAAACGATCTGATTATAAATAAGTTAAGGTGGCCGCCAAACATCCGACAGACGGGGTTTGGCAGATTTGAAATGTTTTTTAGGTTTCCAAAACAAAAATTTTAGGTTTCGGGAAAAAATTGCACTTTTTCCTACAGTTGAAATAATACGTATGTATATACATATGTATTGATGAAAAAGGGTGTCGAAGTCATCTGCCAAATGTCCCTCCGGCTACAAGACGTCATATATTCTACACAGCTGTATTCTAAGTTTTTAAACCAACTATTTGGGATTTAAGAAAAAGTGCATTTTTAAGATTCGTTATAAAAACGCACTTTTGCCAAAATAATTAATGCCTTGACAATTTAGAAAATATTTCATTATTTTTTTTTATTAATCGTCTGTTTGCCAAATATGAAGTTGGACCGTCTTATTTGGTATATACATACATACATTTAATGTATCTACCACTTTTTGTGATATCCTAAATCATTAGTGTAAATACCTAAAGATAACATTACTTACTTACTTAGGTCCTCGGACCTATAACGTCCGTGATGTTTCCCTTACGGGACATAGGGCCTCCAATACACCTACGCGCCATCGTGTACGATTTCTTGAAATATATTTCAGCTCTCTCCAACATTTCCCCAGTCGTGCCGATTCCTGTTCGACCGTTCTTCGCCATGTACTTCTAGGCCGGCCCACTTGTCTTCCCTCCTGTGTGAGCGGGTTCCACTGCAATTCTTGAGATGCAATGTACCGATCGCCTTTTCGAAGCATATGGCCAATCCACTGCCACTTTCTTCTTCGTATAATGGAGTCTATGGGCTCCTGACCCGTTCTCGCATGAAGTTCGGCATTGGAGATACGGTTGGCCCAGAAAATCCTCAAGATGTTTCGTAGACATCTATTAACGAAGGTTTGCAGCTTTCTAGTGACAGTGTCAGTGACATTCCAAGTGCTGCATCCGTAATGCAGAACGGATTCAACATTGGAGCGGAACAGTCGTAGCTTGGTCTTTAAGCTAAAAGAGTTGTTTCTCCATATTTTCGCCAGCATTCCGAACGCAGCCTTTGCTTTTCTGATTTGGCTGTTTACGTCCAGTTCAGTTCCACATTCCGTAGAAACAATACTCCCAAGATATTGGAAATCCTCTACCATCTCTACCGGTTGTCCAGAAATATTTACTTGGATTGATGAGGAAGTTCCAAGTCTGATCCTTTTAGTTTTTGCCGAGTTGATCTTAAGCCCTACGATTTCTGCTTCTCTCTCCACCCTTGTTGTCATTTGATGGAGATCCATTATCCTATGAGAGAGTAAGCATACGTCGTCCGCGTAGTCCAGATGTTTGAGGTGAGATTGCAGAGTCCACTGAATTCCTCCATTTCCATTTGACAAAGCTGCGTACAGTACTTCACTTATCACCAACAAGAACAGTATTGGTGACAGTATACAGCCTTGCCTAACTCCACTTTGGATTTCAAACTCCTCTGACAGCCTACCTTTGTGCAAAACGTGACACTTGGATCCGTCATATGTAGCCTTGATAATAGCAATCAATTTATCTGGGATGCCCCTCCTGCGCAATGCAAGCCAAATAAATTCTCTATTGCCACCGTCGAACGCCTTTTCAAAATCGATGAACAGCAGGTGAAGTGGTGATCGATATTCAACGCACTATTCGATGATGATCCGCAAGGTGTTGATGTGATCCACACAGGAAGATCCAGTGCGGAAACCTGCTTGTTCGAAAGATAACATTGCATAACTGCAAATATGACGTGGCATAATTTACAGGCGAAAGGACACTTGTAAAAACATCTTTAACGGTCATAAAATGTTGTAGGAATACATATGACAGAATGAAAATTCATATAATTAAAACAAAAGTCACTAATTACCTATATTTTTATAAAAATAACAACCATGAAACTATCCAAATTGTGCAATATCTCTGGAAACGAATTAAATAAATTGCTCTCATTCAGGTAGCAAGGCCTCTAGACTGTCGATTTTGAGGTACTAGTTAGTACCAAGTCCTAACTGGTACTCGGTACTAATTTGACAGGACTAGGGCTTAATACTTCTTTGAAGAAATCACTTGGGACCGATTTGAGTACTAACAACTGCTATAATAACCAGGTACTAGGTTTATTTAGGAGCTAGCTAGTTCGGGGTGCTAACTAATTCTCGGTATCAGATTGACAGGACTAGGGCTTATTTCATGAGTGAAGAAATAAGTTGATAGCGATTTGAGTACTAACTTTAGGACTAGTACCGGATCTAGCGTTAATACTTTGTGAAGAAATTGGCTGTTATTGTTTTCGAAATAAAATACTTTAACGAAGGAATTTTTCTTGCAAAAAATAGTGCCCTCTGGATTATTTTTTTATATGGTAGGGGATACCCCCAGGTATAACACACCCAAAGTCTTCAGACCAGGGCCGCGAGCTAAACTCAGGAGGGGGGGTTAAATGTACCCCTTTTTAGATTTTCGTGAATATTTTCACAACCTAGCATGTTAGCGGAAAAGTCTATGCTACAAAATTAAAGACAAATAAATTGTCTATACGAAAAGCTATGTTCATATTTTTGCTAGGATCAATAATGAGGGAGATGCGGGAGGTTGAAAAGTCAACAAATCTGAAAAAAACTGTTATTGTCTTAGATATTGAATGTTTTCTTATCAATGTACCTGGACAAAAACAAAAAACTTAAAAACACATTCATGCACTGTTATTTCATCATGTCATGAGGCTGAGAGTGGAGTTAAAATTTCCTTTTTTTCTATATATCTGAAAGTATACGAAAAAGTTGATGTATACTAAATTAGGCAAAATTTAATTAGCAAGAGTTGTTTTCATACGGCGCCAAAAACTGATACCGTTTTTTTTAAAAGAACATAATACAAAATTTTGTTGCTATAAAGGGGGGGTTCTTTCTACCCCCTTTAGAGAGGAGGAGCAATTTTTTTAAAATAATATTAAAAAACAACGGCAACACTTAGAACAAAAAAAAATGCTTTATTTTAAATCCAGAACTCCGTTCTTTTATTCTATTTTTAAATCAAGTTTTTGATTACCATTTAACGATGACGACCAGTTAACGATGACGAGATTTTAGTTTCGTTTGATGTTGAAGCACTTTTCCCTTCCATCCCAATTAAAAAAGCACTTTTAGCTCTAAAAACGCATTCGGCAAAACAAAACATCACTGAAAACGAACTCAATGTCTACATGCGAGCAGCCGAGATGTGCATGGACACTAACTATTTTGTCTTTAGAGACCGTTTTTTTCAAAATAAATGCTGGCACGAGTATGGGAAACCCATTATCTCCGTTAATAGCAGAGGTCTTCATGTCAAAATTTGAAACTGATCTGAAATCACAGAATAAGTTACCAAGAATTTGGCATCGATATGTCGACGACATTTTTGCGGTAGTCAAAAAGAGTGACCTTAATATCATGTTGAAAATGTTAAATGAGCAGTATCCTGAAATCAATTTCACATGTGAAGTTGAAAAAGAACAAAATTTGTTTTTTTTGGACCTCAATTTACAGAGAAATAAATTGCTGTTCATCACAAACCAACAACCACGATGAGATATCTTCCCAGTGATTCATATGGACCAATTCAACACAAATTAGCTGCGTTTCACTCACTCGCACACAGATTGGTAAGTTTACCTCTATCGTTATCAAACTACATAAAAGAGCACAAATACATACAAACAGGAGCCAAAATAAATGGTTATAGCTTGGTTAACTTATAAGTATAAGTTTCCCAAATATGGAAAAAAACTACAAAAGGGGACCTTTATTCCCCTATCCTGTCTAAGGCTTACGGCCCTGGGCTGGAGACTTTGAGTATGTTATACCTTAGGGTCCCCTCTACCACCATCATAGTACCTTGCGTGTCTTGCTTCGCAGGTTCAAAGAAATTATTCATTCATTAACCTCAAGTTCAAAGATACACTTCTATCACATACTACAAAGAATTATAATAACAAACATTATAAAAAAAAAATCAAAAGAATTGTCGTCGTAACTTTCAATTTTCTCTAAAACTAGGAGACATTCAGTTTTCAGTTTTCAATTAAGAATTAATAGGGGTAGTGAACAATAAAAGCCAATTCTGCATTTTATTTTACAATTTTAATAAAAAAATCAAAAAAGGAAATTTTCATTTTTTTAATTTTGAGTTTGAAAGTAATTTTTACAAAAACTATGGACATCAATAACTTGATTTGAAATTAAAGAACGGAGTTCTGGCTTTCAAAAAAAAGTAATTTTTTTTTGTAAGTGTTGCCGTTGTTGTTTAATATTATTTTAAATAAAATGCCCCCCCTCTATGGCAAATTAATTTTGTATTGTGTTCCTTTAAAAAAAACGTTATCATTTTTTGGCGCCATATGAAAGCAACTCTTGCTATTTAAATTTTCCCTTATTTAGTATACATCAACTTTTTCGTTAGTTTCGGACATATAGAAAAAAAAGGAAATTATAACTCCTTTCTTAGCTTCACGACATGATGAAACAACTGTGAATGAATGTGTATTAACGTTTTTTGTGTTTTCCAGGTAAATTGGTTAGAAAACATTCAATATCTAAGACAATAACAGGTTTTTCAGATTTGTTGACTTTTCTACCGACCACATCTCCTTTGTTATTGACCCTACACAAAATGTGAAAATACATTTTTATAGACAATTTTTTTGTCTCTAATTAAGAAGCATAGACTTTTCCGCTAACTACAATTGTTTCTAGCTAAAAATCTCCGCTTTGTGGTATTTCCACTTGAGTGAAATTTTTTTTATCACTTATCCGGATTCCGCTTAAGTGAATTTTTTTTCACTCAAACGGGGTTCGTTTAAGTGAAAACCCCCCTTAAGTGAAAGAAAGACTGTGACATTTTGCCGTTTCTCTTAAGCGGGTTTTACTGTACCATTACACCTACATACAGGCCCGTAGCTTCCATTGGGGCAACGGGGGCAATGCCCCGGGGCCCGCGGCCAGGGGGGCCCCCAACGGTATCGTTCGAATCGGTATTTACTTTGTTTAGTTAGCTTCTTTAAACTCAATCCCACTTTTTGAGTCTCTGCAACTTATATCCAATTGACGAATAAAATCTAACCCTAATCAACTCTAACTGTAGATCCTACGTATAAGGTCAATATGTAGTGAATTCAATTAACCGATGTATTACACCAATTCTTAGTTTATCCACTAATATTCAAGTATTTGTTGCTTCGTTTTGTGTAGGTATACGATACGTGACCCTTGAAATATTCATTTTTTTAAATTAAAATAAAAGAATTGGAAGAAAAATCAAAAAATATTTGTGTTCATGTTCATGGTTAGCAAAAGCTCATGCTAGCCAGATGGTGGAATTAGTACGGTGCATTTAGATTTCATAATATGGTGCTCTGGGAAAACAGTCCGACACAAAGTTTGACTTTCGGTATCAGTACCGGAGCCAAAAACTACATTTAGCACAATTGTACCTAGTGTCGTTATGCTGCCATTTATAATGTTTTTAACTCTTTCTGCTACCACAGCAAAAGCGGAAGGATATTTTTCAAACCTAAAATTAATACAAATTTCTTGCAAAGGAGCTCGGAATAATAAAGGCTTAGCAATTTAACATTGATATCGATCAAAAATCTAAGGGCACGGCAAATAGATTTGAGAAAAGTAATCGCTTCCGCAAAATCCAGAATACAAATTATTTCAGTACCTGACTTTCTAACCTTTTATTTCTGTGTAAGACACATTTAGAATTTTTTGTAGAAATTAATAACCATTATTTAGGCCGTCATTGAGAAATAGGGCCCCATATTTGGTTTTGCCCCGGGGCCCCACAAGCTGTAGCTACGGCCCTGCCTACATATATGTATATTTTGAACATATGCCTAGGACTAGCAAAGTGGTGCGTTCTTTTATTAACCATAGTTACAATTGCTAACTATTTCCAATTCATCTCCATGATATGAGTTGAAAGAGTTGATCTGTCAAAGCACACGTGAGAAGGTTTATTTACAAAAAATAATAATAATAATAAAAATAAGTCAAATAAATTAGAATTGAATTTTCTACAATTTTTAATGAAAAGGAGAGTACTTACATGTAGAAAAAACAACATGATTTTATGGTAGTTAACGATAAAATAAAGTTTTCCAAAATGTTCGTTTGACAGATCAACAATATCTAACAATAAATCGTTCCTAAATGAAATGCAACTATTTCCAACTAAATTTAACAATGACACTTCAACATTTTTTTTTGACATAACAACCATAGTTAACTATTGTAAATAAAAGAACGCACCAAAGGTATTTCGATGTTTCAAACTAAAATCGGTCTTTGAGCCTAACTTAAGATTAAAACTAAAAATCGATGTCCTTTATTTGACAATATTACTCATATCATAACTGATGGTTCTTTTTGAACCGACTGTTAACAACATGATTTTTTTTTCGGATAACTTCATCTTTTTGTTTCAATACTCGTGAAATTACTTTCACTTCCACTAACCTGCGCTTTACAGGTATTTTTCGGTTTCATAATTGGTCCACAACATGGAAATGCCAGGTACATTTGTATAAGTTGGCGAGGGCTTTAAAAACAAAAAAAAAAGTATTTCAATTAAACATTTTTTTGTTTTACCCTCCAATGACTCTTTTGGGCTTAGTGAAAATTATTCAATTTGACCGTTTTCATCCATTTTTGTCTGTTAAAATATAGAATAACGAAATAGATCTCTCTCTGGACGGCACTATAAATAAAGCTAAATGTGTGTATAGGTAATACAAATTGAATTTCATGACTTTGAAATAGAAACCGTTAAAACAAGTTTTCCTGGTATTTTTAGTTTTACGTAAGCTTTTTTGGTTGAGAATGGAAACATTATGTACACACACGTTTGTTAAAAAAATAGGGTGGACATTAATAACTAAGCATATAAATCCTTAAGCGGCGAACATTTTTAGTCGTATAGTTTTTTTTATTTATTTAAATAAATTGATTTAATTGAATTCTCTTGCATGGGCTGGTAGCCTAGATTGTGTGTTTTGAGTTTTTGTATATTATTTTTTTTTTTAATGAAAATTGCTTAATGAATTGTGCAATGTGAATTATTACAGCAAATTTGTTTGAAATGTGCATTTGACATTTTAAAAAAATTAAATAACATTTAAATGATTACTTGTTTTTAAATTGATATTTGAAAACATAAAGGAACATTTTTATGTATTTTCTTGAATTTATAGGCTGGTAGGTTTTAATTTGGCATCGGGTAAAAGGATAGGTATACTAGGTATGGAAGTTTGTTTCTTTCACTTTTTTTAAATTTAGCTTAAAGTGTGAAAATATTTGTTGATGAGTAATTTGACCAAGTAGTTGAATAATTATAGATGTCTGAGAATTTGAAAATATTTTTATTCGGCTGTTTTGGTCGTATTGTTAATTAATGAAAATACATTTTCATCTCTTTTCCGCTACGTTTCGACGGTTGTTGTCATGGTAACTTCCCATTGGTGCACTTGAAAACCATAAACATATTTACTAAAGTGGTGGGTGGTAAAGTATATATTACATAATTATATATGATTTATAGTGTAATAACTTTGGGTTTTTGGATAATCAGTATATAGTTAGGTATAGATATAGAGAAAAAGATACAGGGCAAAATGTGACATTGCCCATATTTTGTACTTTAGCTATTTATAATAGTAAAATTTTTATATTTTTTTTGTAAATAGCTTAAAAAATTTTAAGAATCTTACTTATAAAATTTTTTTCCTAAATCTTCTCGGTATGGAGGAATTAATTATTTAAGCCAATTATTTCAAAACAGACTATTGGCAAAAAAAAAAATACCAAATATCTGGGGAATGTACTTAAGAAAAACATGGTTTTTTAAAGAATATAAAAGTGTCATAATGCAAAATTTCGATTTTGAAGGAGATTTTGATGGTAAGAATTTTTCGAATTAAAGCATTTTTGAAAAGTTTTTTCTTGCAACATTTTGATTTTTAGTTTTTTAAAGAGTGTTTTTTAAAATCTCAAAAGTACACAACATACACAGAGAAAAAAACAACGTAAAATCAAAGCAAAAAACTTTGATTCTAATATTTTTCGGAACGAATTGGCGCCAACGCCGAAAATTCTTAAATCAAAGGGGAGCGACTTTATTTCAAAGTGATTTCATATTTAAAAACGAACTCGATTCTACTACGTTTATATGTTGATTTAAAATGGAATCAAAGTTAAATCAAATTCATCCATCTTTTAAAACAATATTTATCTACTTCGAATCAACGTAGATTGAACTTCGCTAGGTTAGGTATTGATTCAAAATGGCTACCCACGCCACGCTTCTTTGTTTAAATTTATGTTAGACAAAGACAAATGTATATTCATGCTCGATGCATTTCATTTTTATGGTGAATCATTTATTTCTGATGCCTTAAAGTGAGTCGTTTAATGCTATGAGTATTTCATAGTAATAAATATAGGAAAAGTAAATAAATATTGTTTTTCGATTATATGACAGTGAATTTTAAGTGCGCGTTTAATTTGTTCACAAATGTAAGGGAGCTACCTCAAAAAACAACAACGCGCTCTCGAAATTCTTTATATTAAGCTTACAAATACAAACAAATTGAGGTTTACTTAACTATGCAACACTTTGAAACTACGTTGATGACACTGTAAATGCCACAAAAGTGGTCGCAATGTAAAATGTGGATTTAAATGTAAAAATGAATATGTTTCACATAGAAACAAGGTTGAGCGCACTTTAAATGTGGATCTCAATGTTAAAACGATAACCTTTCACTTTAAAACAACGTTGAACGGAATGTAAATGAGCAAAAGTTAATTTCAATGAATAAATAAACATGTTTTAGTTTGAAACTAGGTTGAATCTCTTAAAATTACGTCGCATATTCAAATTAACATTGTTTCAATGTAAAAATAAAAATTCTCCACTTCATTTAAAATACTTTAGATCAAATACGGTCGTAATTACTTTTAGATCGCATTTTTTCCCTCAGTGTATAGGTAGTATAGGTATATATTTTTGGTAAAAATTTAAAATCGATATCATATTTTTTTCAAAATTTTTGAGTTGAAAAACATTTGTTAAGAGTTTTTAATAGTTTTTGTTCCATTTTTTTGCTCTAAAAAAAACTGTTTATTGAATTTTTTTTAAAATAAATTATCAGTTGTTGATTACGTCATTATATGTAACAAAAATAGATTGGGTTCGGAATCATTTTTTGTTCTTGAAATATCTGAGACGAAAATTATTTTTCAACTGGTTTTCTTAGTTTAAAAAAATAGTGTCTGTTGAATTTTTTTTTAATATTTACCAATTTGGTATTGTGTAATTATGTGTAAATTAAAATAAGTCTGAAGTGAATATCTTATTCCGTTCTCCATATATTCCAGATAAATGACATTTTACAGCTCCTTTTTAAATTGCTGTGTAGTAAAAAAACGGTTTATTAAATCTGTCAGAAAACCTTTTCAGCACGTTATGATAATATTATCTGTAAAATAAAATTTATCCGAGGTCGATATCTTTATGCGTTCTTGAGATTTGGTAGATGAAAAAAGTACCCCGAACGTACGTACATACACACATACAGATATCTTGCTAAAAAAAACGGATTCTGATTCTAGAGACCTCAAAACGTGAAGATATGTCAATATTTTCAATTCGAAAAATCGAACCAATTACAATAACTTCCAATGGGAAGTTAATAAACATTTCAAACATAAGAACATTTCAAGCAGAACATGGTGGGAAACTTACATTCAATTGAGGTTTGATTATATAAACTTTAAATAATTAATTAAAATTAACTTAAAAACCTGTAAAACAAGTTAAATATTTGGGTGTAAAAAAAAAAGTTATAATAAATAAAAATTATGAAAATTACTTTAGTAAATTAGTTTTATTGCAAACACTTCAAATAAGAAGATTAGTCATGGTTTCTTCCCAGTCACTAGTGAGCAGTACACAGACGAAATGTTTTGAGTGTCTTGCTTGCGCTTCATATTGTTCATGTTGTTTATTATATGGAGCGTTTCCAAAATGTATCGCTTAGAACAATTATGTCTCTTCGTTTCGGAAATTTCAACTCCATCAAAGTCCGGTTTGTGTCCACGTTCTACACTGTGGCTGTCTTGCCAGTACTTTTAAGATTAATATCCGATTTTTGGTTTGAAATTCTCTGGCGAAGAGTGAAAACACTATACTTCTTGTAAAAATTTGTTGGCCTTGTTAATAAGCTTTAAAAGTCAATGTTCTAAGTAATGAAACACATGAATCATTTTGTTTAGTTTCGATAGAAAGCTCAGGCCTGCTTTACCCAAAAACCACGGAGGGTATGTGCGGTACTTAAATGTACCCACAATAACATGTTATGAAAGGAGGGTCGTTTTTGGCGACTCCAACGAAGCAAGTTCCCCATGATATTTGAAAGCATACATCTCTGAAATCCGGATTAGGAAGCAGATATTATCGGAAATTCATTTCGACCAGAGCAAGTCTCAAACTATTTTCTGAAAAGTCTGCCAACAGGCAGTGATGATCCTTTTGACAATCATCATGAACAACTTTATCAAGAACTGCTACTTCCTCCAAATGTGGAAAACAGCAAAGATCGTGTCCATCCCGAAGAAAGGCATTTGAAACTTTATGTCAAATTACAGGACAATTTCGCTTCTGAACTACATAAGTAAACTACTTGAAGAAGTATTACTTTAGAGACTAAAAAGGTACTGCAGCGGAAGCGCCGTCACTAATAGCGCTCAACAACCAACGTGTTACCGTTGGATGCTTTCTGGATGTCGAGAAAGCATTCCACTTTCCACAGCATATGGGTTGAATCCATGGTATAAAGAAAAGAAGGTATGCTGGATATGAGAAGACAGTTCACCCTCATGTATTCGTGTGACGTCATTTCGAGTGACAGCCGGTTTTGATTGGTAGATTTCGTTTGCGAAAGTAAACATGTGTGCTTTCTTTACTTTTTTCCAATCTGACAATTGAGAACCAAAGAATACCATGATTGAGAGGGTTCACTCGCGAGGACGTCGCGGGGTGGCAAAGGAGTGAACTTATCCAGCCCCAGGATTTTCTAGGGCTCGGAAATTTGAAGCAATAAGTTAAATCTTTTTTTTTTTTTTTTTTTTTTTTTTTAGAAAGATTATAAATAATTCGCATCAACTATTAACATACGTATTCCTGTGATCTTCTTGGGTCCAAAAAGTTGAAACAATAAGTTGAATCGTAGTTTGTGTTTTTTAATTTTGTTTTTTAATTTTCTCCGAGGCTCGGAAATTTGAAAAATCATTCAGGCTTTTTAAATTAGGACCCTGTAAGTGTGCAGGTTATCTGTCAAGAAAAAATCAACCTTGTGGATTCGGGCCCCTGACTAATGTTGAGTGCCAGCGCTGCCACCCTGTAGATGATTGAGCGCAGTATATATGGGTAAGAAACGCAGTTGATTGCAATATACCGCAGTACTACAAAAAAAAATTCTATATATTTTAGATACATTTTACTATCGAATAAAAACAGGAAACTTACAGCCCTATTCTGCCGTTGTGAGGCTCACAGGTCACAATTTCGGATTCTGTGGAAGCCCTCATAATAAACCTCACAAGAAAAACGTGAGTTGTGATCTGCCAAGGAGCAGATCATAATTTTTAAGTTTTTATGAGGCGAGTTCTCAACGAGTTATGAGGTTATTGTGACTTATGAGGCATCAGTGAGGTTGCCAGAATAAGGCTGTTAGCAATAACTTCAAAAGCGAAGTCCTAAATTATAAGACAGTGGCTAGATTCGACTGATTCCTCCGAATTTTGTTTGAATCTACAAAAAAAAACGTCGACAAAAATCCAAAAATTAAAAAATTGAAATTTTCATAGATTTTTGTTGACCTTTTCTTGTGTGAAGTCAAAAAAATTGGAGGAGTCAGTCCAATGTAAGCACCTTTTAAGTGAGCAATAACAACAAAAAGAAGAACTTAAAAACAGTCACATTTTGTTTGAAGAATTCATACATTTACAATTATTTTGGCCATTATTTCTTTTATATTCGCCATTTAAGAATTTTAATTTATTGAAAAATATAATAATGCATATTGAGTCTGAAGGCGGCCAACAATGTTCTTTGGCGTCTATTAACTCTTTGGTTAAAATAATATTTTTAAGGGTTTTTGTGTAGGAGTAGATTTGTAGATTTGTAGATTTGTGAGGAGTAGATTTGTTTTGCTGCGCAGTAGATCTTCGTTTGGAACTAAGCGCAATAGATCTGCTGCTATAGGAGCACTGATGTTGATGTCATTTTCTTTAAGTCCAAACGTCATAATCTTGGCAATCCGACCAATAGAACTGAAGATATTATTTGGAGACTTTGTTTTATTGATTTTTTGTGTTTTATAATTCTCCAAGAAAAAGACGACAAGGTTCCCTTAAAAAGCTTATATTTTGAGTTCTATTGGTCGGATTGCCAAGATTACGACGTTTTGACTTAATGGTTATCAATCCACTCCCAAAATTTGCTGTGGGCTCTTGGTCTAATATTAAAAAAAAAATCTGAATGCCATGTTATCACCATGTGCAAATGCGGCTGGATTGAGAGATATTTCAGTATTGTTTTCAACGAACCGAAAAAGACAAACTGAAACAGTCGAAGAAACAAATTGCAAAAGAAACCCCTTTCACTTAATATTTGATTCGAGTATACCTACCAGAGATGATAATGCTGAGCGCAGAAAGTGAAGCAAATTGGCAAAAAAAACGAAGTAGATTTCAAAAATTTGTAGCAGATAACGTTATAAAATTTAACGTGTTTCAACGTTCAACAATGACTACTTTTTAGAAAATAAGTTTCACGTAGCTGCTACTTAGTTCACGTATTTGCTACGTAGTAAATGCATAAAATAAATTAATGAATTAGATATACTACATATTTAGTGCATTATCATCTCTGATACCTACATATCTGGAATTATTCGTCAGTTCGATGCTATTAAGAACTTGAATGCGAGCTTTTCATTTGTATGGCAGTTTTCTTACTTACTTTACTTAAGATAACGCTCACAGCCCAGGATGGACTACGTTCTGCACTTGAACTATTTTCTATACATCCTCGGTTTGAAGTGGGTGATACCTATGATGGGATTGATAAGATAGTTCCATGGTATTAATTAGCAGCAGGCATTCGGAAAATTCTTCGTACAACTGGACAACTACAAATCACGAGTGACGAACATCTTTTGAAAGTCGACACGCGAATGAAAATATTTATTGATAAAATAAATAAATTACAATTGATAAGCTTTTCAAACATAATCAAACATCAGCTTCTCTAACAAGTAGTTTATGCATAAATGATCAAAGTGTTTATGTAGCTTTTAATACTCCCACACGGAAAAACATTTAAAAATCTAATTTAAACATTCTTTAGGCCTTTTTTATTGGTAAGTGTATACGCAGCGCAGCAAAATTTTACACTGTAAACAACAACAAAGGAAAAGTGCGAATACTACATACATTTGTTTTGTGATGTTTAAAAAATATTAGATGTTTTTTAACATCACAAAACAAAGTAATAACACGTTATGTAGTATCCGCACTTTTCCTTTGTTGTTGTTTACAGTGTAAAATTTCGCTGCGCTGCGTATACAGTATACACTTACCAATAAAAACAGCCTTTTAAAATATATGCAATTCAATTAAATAAATTACAAATTCTAAAAACAAAATTAACTTGAATACAACAAATAAAAAAATCTAGTTCAAACTACCCTCCCAATCCAAGTCGAAGAATGTTTCATTTGAACTTCATTATTGACAACGGTTTGGTAAAAACATCTGCAAGTTGATCTTCGCTTTTGATATATTCGACACAAATATCGCCTTGCAAATCTCGTTCTCGTATGAAGTGCATAGATTCGTTGATATGCTTTGTTCGATGATGATATTCTGGGTTTTTGGTGAGATGTATTGTACTGTGATTATCACAAAATATTGTAGTACCACCATCTTGATCAAATCCAAGTTACGTTAGAAGTCCACGAATCCATATTGCACATTGGTAACACGTAATTGTCGTTTACTTCTCCGTGTAACTACACCATTTCCAATCATAAAAGCTTATCCAGTGATTGATCGACTGGTTTCAACATCTCTGGCGTGATCAGCGTCCGTGTAACCGATTAAATTTCAGTTGTCTGAGCCATAAGTGATCCTTACTTGTCGGGTGTTATTCAGACATTGGAATATTCTTTTAACTGCTCTCACGTGTAGTGGGCTAGGTTTCTCCATAAATCGACAAACTTCTCCCACTAAATATTCAATATCTGATCTAGCAACCGTTGCAGCAAACATCAGTGATCCGCGTATGCTTGGCGGTACGGGAATAAAATTTCACTGTGACTATCATTTACGTTCACCAAAAAAAAACCAACATCAGCGGATATAAACACATATTTTGATTTTTCCATGTTAAAACTGTGAAGAATTAGCTCAATCTATGATGCTTGTCCGATGCTTATGGTTTTCAAAGTACAATCCCGTTCAATTTCAAGTCCTATACGTAGTAATGCCCATATCCAATCGTTATTTGAAATTTTCTTTGGAGCTTATTGATTAAGTCATTGATTGCACTCTCGCTACAAAATAAAACTAATAATAAACTAAATAATAAAATCTACGAACTTTGAGTTCCATTGACGGGATGACTGCTTCAAGCCATACAGACTTCTCTTCAACCGACATACTTGACACTTTTTAAAGTGTTTTCTATCCGGAACCTTCATACAAATTTCTTCATCCAGATTTCCATTTAAGAAAGCTGTTTTGGCATCAAATTGAACAAATTCTATGTCCAAAATAGCTGCCAATGCCAAAAGACATCTGACTGAATCATAGAGTACCACTGGAGAAAATGTTTCAGTGTAATCGATCCCTGCACTCTGTGAATATCCTTTCGCTACTAATCGTGCTCTGAATTTTGGGTCTTCATTTGGAGTGACCTTGAGTTTAAATATCCATTTGCAGCCGACTACATTCTTGCAATGCTTCGGTTTTCGATGACATCCCAAGTTTGGTTCTTGTGCAACGATTGAACTTCTTCTTCAACAGCCTTTTTCAACTCTAAAGATTGATCCGACTTCATTGCTTCTTCATACGATGATGGTTCAATAAACATTGCTAGGCAACCAAGTTCCGCAACCGCAAACACTGGTTTTGAAAAAAAAACTCATTTGGATCACGTCAAGGTATTTGGTATAGTGGGATTTGCTCATATTCCGGAGAACGAGATTCACAAGGCGATATTTGTGTCGACTTCCAAAATTTTGTTTCTTGTTTGAAGAAAAGCTAAAGAACGCAGACCAGAAATGGAAGCAAAATCAGTTGAAAATCCTGGGCCCATATCCTTTTGGAAGTCGACACACGAATGAAAATATTTATTAATAAAATAAATAAATTACAATTGATAAGCTTTTCAAACATAATAAAATATCAGCTTCTGCAACAAGAACTATAAATGATCAAAGTGTTTATGTAGCTTTTAACAACACCAAATCTGCAGCTGCCCTAGGTTCGAAGGTTGGCCCCTTCCTCTACATCCTGATGACATCTGACCAGCCTGTGCTACTCTGGATGCGAAAATCTTCTGTATATGCTGATTGATAACTCCCTTAGAAACGCCACATCGATGTCTTCACTGGTAGCCTTACGCAAACTTCAGTGCCACATCAATGGAATCTACGCCTTCTACAAGAAGTTGAGCATCCGGATAAAATACTCCAAATCAAAGCTTTTGTGTGCTTCAGAAAACCCACTCGAGGTATTTGCAGCGCAACCAACTGCAGAATCCTGGCTCTGGAGCTTCCGGACGATTCTCCGATAGCAGCCACAACACAGATCTATGATAGCAGTAAAAAAGAAGCAGCCAAAATAACCTATACGCATCCACATCAACAAGTTTCTGAGTGTCAACCCGCACTCACGATACGTTCTAAAAATTCCAACTGGTCCTTCCACCGACTCCACCCTCTGATGAGATGGAGTAACGGAATAAAGACGAAGATACTTATTACTTCGCGGTCTGGTTCTCCATTTTGAGAATTTAAATCTTGGAGTAAACTTATCAAACATTTACATGTATGTAAATTAAGGTAATGTTCCCAGACGGAGTATCTTACGGAAGTTGCCATTCTTTTGAAATTACCTATCGAGATCATATTACATGTTACAATCGATCATATTACATGTTACAATCGAGAGCTAAGATGATACACACACAAAAACTAAGTTAAAATTAGTATTAAAAAAAATCCAAAAATATATTTTTAATAGTAAATTAAATAAATTTGATAGTTCTTAATTTCAAAACAAAATGCACATCTTCCTTAACCAACGATTTATTATTATAAATATAATATATAAAGATATAAATGAAAACACTTGTATATTTTCCACAATGATTGAAAGCTTTAAGTTTAGTTAAAAATTATAATTAAGCCGACGCGTTTCCTCTGGTTAGGACATCCTCTGGGCACTAATTATACATTATAAATTTTGAATGTGCAAAGCTCAAGCTGAACATATGTGTAAATTACAAAAAGAAGAAACCAAGAAAGTTTAACAGTTTCATATTAAGTAACATGTTACATTACAAAAGAATGACAAATAAAATAAATTATACATGAAAATATTAGCAAAGCAATGATTACTTTAAAAGTGGACTGTTATTACAAATATCTTTTTTGGCAATTTGAAATATTTTTGTGTCTATTTATTTGAAGAATCTCGTACTTATCAAGTACGCGTCCGGAAGGTAAACAATGTAGGAGTTCTATATCGTCTATAGAACAAAAATGTCCAGAATTTTTGAGATGTTGTGAAAGGCCTGAAGATGGATCCGAGAGCATAGATGATCGTTGGTGTTCAATAAATCGCGTCTGTTAGGTCTTGGATGTTTTACCAATATATACACCGTCGCATCTCTGGCATTTAATTTTGTCGCCACTTTTTTTCAAATTATTTGCGTTTAATTTTATTATTACACAATGATCTTTGTAGGGTGTTATCGCTGAAAAAGGCTGGTTTGAATTTGGCTGCTGAGAGAAAGGATATTAACTTTTCAGATACCTCGGGAATATAAGGGATTCTCCTCCAATTTGTATCAAATTTCTCCTTAGATATAGGGAATGCAGACTGTATGGCCTAACGATGGGATTTTTGACGTAGAATGTTATAAACAACTTGCTTTTTGTATCCGTTTGTTGTTGCAAAATGAAGGATAGTGCAAAGTTCTTTGTGATACTTATCTCTTTTAAGAGGTATTTTTAGTAGTCTGTCAGCTATAGAATGAAACGTTGCAACTTTGGTGCTCCATGTATGTGCCGAGGAAAAGGGGATGATCATATCAGTACTTGTACCTTTCCTAAAAATGTCGAAATCCAGTTTACAGCCTTCAATTGAAATCGTTAAATCCAAGAAATTAAGATTATTTGGCCCATATTCTGTTGTAAACTGAATATTATCTTCAATTTTATTTAAAACATCATTTTAGAATTGAATAAGATAACGATGAGTTCCTGTCCATATGCAAAAAATATCACCTACATAACGAATCCATAAGAATATGTGTCTTAAGAAAGGATTTTTTAAAGAAAACAATCTTCGTTCGAATCCATCCATGTAAAACTCAGCTCCAAAAGGTGAGAAGGAAGATCCCATTGCTAAGCCTGACGATTGAGTGTAAAATTTTCCATTAAATTCAATTTGTTTTTTTATCGTTTATATTTGAAGAGATATCTTCTTTAAAGTTTAACTTTAATTTGTCGGTTGGAATAGATGAAAATAAGCTTTTAACGTCAAAAGAAACAAGTTTAGCATTAGGAGGCAAGACTAAATCATTCACTCTATCAATGAGACCCAATGTGTTTTTAATGGAGTATTTTGGTTTGAAATCCAAGATCTCAGGCAAAATAGCAGAGTTTTTTGCCTAACCTCTGAGAGGGGGCATTTAAGGATGATGAAACCGGACGTACAGGAACGTTGTCCTTATGTAATTTGGGAAGACCATACAATATAGGAATGGATGGGCTAGGGTTCTTAAGCGCAAGCTTATCTTTCTGATCAAACACCAAATTAGAAGAGTTTATCACTTCATACAACAGTCTGTTATACTTTGTTGTTGGATCAAGTTTTAATTCTATGAGATGCATCTTATTCAAGCAACTCTCCATTTTATCTAAATACTCATCTTTTGGTAAAATTGATATTGAATTACCTTTATCTGCTTTCGATAATATTAAGTTATTCTCATTGATAATTTGAGTGGCGTATACAAAATTAAATGCCAGGGATGCGACGGTGTATATATTGGTAAAACATTTAGGACCTTACAGACGCGATTTATTGAACACCAACGATCATCTATGCTCTCGGATCCATCTTCAGGCCTTTCACAACATCTCAAAAATTCTGGACATTTTTGTTCTATAGACGATATAGAACTCCTACATTGTCTAGCTTCCGGACGCGTACTTGATAAGTACGAGATTCTTCAAATAAATAGACACAAAACACATATTTGTAATAATAATCCACTTTTAAAGTAATCATTGCTTTGCTAATGTTTTCATGTATAATTTATTTTATTTGTCATTCTTTTGTAATGTAACATGTTACTTAATATCAAACTGTTAAACTTTCTTGGTTTCTTCTTTTTGTTTTTTTACCTTTATGTTTAGCTTGAGCTTTGCACATTAAAAATTTATAATGTATAATTAGTGCCCTGAGGATGTCCTAACCAGACGAAACGCGTCGGCTTAATTATAATTTCTAACTAAAATTAAAGCTTTCAATCATTGTGGAAAATATACAAGTGTTTTCATTTATATCTTTATATATTCTAAAATGTCATTGTTTCACCAAGTGCCTAAAAAATGCTCCGTAGAGCTTATTAAAACTATTATAAATAGTTAAAAAAAAACGAATTTAAAACAAAAAAAAACTCGTACGCACTTACACTTAAAATAACCATAAATTATATATGTTAATAAAATTAGAAAAGTTAACTAAAGATTCGTTGTCGTAAAATTAATGCATATCCCCTAAAAACAATGGTCGTAAAATCAATTCCTCTAAAAAAAAAAAAAAAACTTAAAGTACACGCACAAACAATAACACACAGCTTCAGTCACACACCAGTCACACACCAGTCACACAAACACTAACATTTCAGATTATCAAGGAAGTTTTTAAATTCCCCTAGAATCACAAAACGCTGATGAAGCAAATAGTCGTGTGTAAAATGTTTATGGTCTCTGTGGATAGCAAAACCTAGACTTATCTGCACAACTGAGGGTCGTTAGAGTGTAAACTGTACACAAAATACAAAAAAAAAAAAAATAGAACTTTTGCTGCACTCATTTAAAAGTTCACCAATAAAATTTCGGGAATTTTATTTCTTCATTTTGTATAAAACCTGGAGTTGTAGCTTGTAGGTATGTTGGTATGTGTTAGTCTATACAGAAGCAAAAGACAAAGAATTTTATAAAACTTTCCGTTGGTCAGATATTTTTAGAGGCAAACTAAATCAAATTTGGTGGATCTTTTATATAGCTTTTAAAAACAGAGCAAAATGTGATTTAAAGTTAATAGGGGTTTTTTTGTTTTTAGTACTTTCGAAGATGGATGGTTTTTATTCCTATGTGGGTATGTAGTATTTCAACACTCTGATTCTTAATTTATGTGGATGAGTGGAAGAACTGCTTGAAGCAGACTGTGTCCTTATACACAGCTATAAGGTATTGGACCCCCATTAAATGATTCAACACCACAATTAAACCATAAATCAAAGGCATTAAACCAAAGTTAAAATAAGCAAACTAAGGCACTTAGCAAACCGAATCCTAACTTGCACACTTACTACTTTAACTACCTAACGCTAAGGTGTAGATTTGATTCCAAAAAAACTTTACAGCACGTCAAGTTGCTTTCAAACAAATGTTTTCCAATGTAGGGTTGTAGGTATGCAGATAGATTTTAAAAATTCTTAAATCTAGCGTAGGTAGTTACAATGAAATTAAGTCATAAATCCAATGTAAGAGGAATGTATGTATATCCAATCGTTTTTTTTCCATGGTATTTTTAGGATCACTAAATCTTCTTCCTATAGCTAACTGATGGCATTCCAAAAATGCCTTTTTGAATAGAACTTACCTTTTTTTTATTTTGTTTTGCAATTGACTTGCAGATTAAATGCGAAGACAAAAATAAAAAAAGTACTCACCAGGGAGACAAAAGTGGAGATGTATCCATTTAAGAGGATACCCGGGCGTCAATTACAGAAAAAGGAAAAATATCGCTCATAAGCCTCCTTCAACATCACCACATCGGAAGTGTTTGTTTTTCCTTTTCTTCTTTCAATAAAAAGCTAATAGGATTTGAAGCAAAGGAACACTATAATACAAAGAGGTGTTACCAGCTTCAATAAATACATGCATAATTTAATACGCGAATTTAAATTTTTTAAAGTGAAACCGTTAACTACTGTCATTTTCTGTTGCGACACTTTTAGTGTCAGTGCGAGCAGGCAATAAGGTGAAGTAAGCTGCAATTTACTTTGACAAGAATTTAAATGTCCATGATTTTACAGTAGGTTAGGATTACGTTTGATATGTATCAATATTGTTTTGTTTATTTCCACGCGGTGTGATTTCTATTTCTTATATGTCTTGTTGCGAAATCATTTGATAGGGTACATAAATATTTTTGTATGAGTGTTAGCAGTCGATACACGAAAAAACGTATCAGCTTTATGTCAGCAATCAAGACAACGCTCAATAGTTAAAACGGATTCGAATGCATTGTGTAAACGGTTACGGATTTTTAGGTTATTCTGCCCTACATAAGGCGTTTTTCTTTTTTAGCTCAGAAAAGATTTCTGAACAGAGTCCGAGCGTATCGAGCATGCTCTGAATATCCTCTGAACAAAGCGTGTTCTGGTTCTGAGCGCTCAGAAATATTTTTGAAACACACCTGAACACTAAACTGTCACTTTTTTTTCAATTTCACCTATCAAATGCTTGTGTTCAGCATTCAACTCCGTCTGCTGAGTTATTTTATTCTGAGCTCATAGAGCGCGCTCTGAACAAGCTCAGAACTAAAAAAGAAACACAAATTTGAAGCTCTGAACGTTTAGAGGTAAAAAAGAAACACAATTTTTTGTTTGACAGTTCAGGCTCTGCTCTGAACTAAAAAAGAAAAACCCCTATAATGTATTTATTGTAATTGTTTAAATTGAGAAAAAGGGATCAAAAATACTGGGTTATTCGTTAATGCAATATCCTACAAATATGCAATGGATTTGAACAATTTTCTTCGTGGGCTTTTAGAAGTATACTTTTAAAGAATAGCCGTTTACTAACGCATATTGTATAAACAGTTTCATCTCGAATCTGGGTTACTTCTTTTTCTTTTTTAGGAACACTAACTTCCTTAATAAAATCTCTAAATATAACAAAAGGATTGTTTAAAGATTGATCTATATACAAAATTGAAAGAAAATTAAATTCCTTACAAACAAAAGTTATGTTCATAGTTTTGCCAGAAGCATATAATAAAGATGCGAGAGAAGGAATATCGACAAAACTAAAAAAAAAATATTTGATTGCCTTAGAAAATATACGAGTATAACTTTTATATAGGTAATTTAATTTTCTTTCACTTTGTTATATATGCTTTGTCTCTTACGCTAAGTTTTCCAAATATTCAAGAAAAACTATAAAAGGGGACCCTGACCCCCTCTCCTGCCTAAAGCTTACGGCACTGGGCTGGGGACTTTGAGTATGTTATTTGTTGTACCTTAGGGTTACCTCTACAATTTACAGTGCCTTGGGTGGCCTGCTTTCTTTTGTTTCCAGGTAAATTGGTCAGCAAACATGGTATTGTCTTAGATATTGAATGTTTGCTGACCAATTTACCTGGTTTACATAGAGCACTATGCTTTCGTTTACTGTATTAATATATTCGCAGCACTATTTAGATATTTCAATTTTTTTACATTTCTCTCCTTGTTATTATTCTTCCTCTTCTTCCTCTTCTTCCTCTTCTTCCTCTCTCCTTCTTCTTCTTCTTCTTCTTCTTCTTCTTCTTCTTCTTCTTCTTCTTCTTCTTCTTCTTCTTCTTCTTCTTCTTCTTCTTCTTCTTCTTCTTCTTCTTCTTCATCTTCTCTTCTTATTCGTTTGTATATTCTACCGCTTCTTATTTTGCATCTTCTCTGTCTTCTTCGCGTTCTTCATCACCGTCTTCTTATTTTTCTTCTTCCTCTTTTTTTTTCTTTTTCTTCTTCAACATCTTTTTCTTTGACGTCTTCTCTTCTATGGCCCAGTTTTCCAGTGCGGGATCATCTGAGTTCCAGGATTAAACTCGAATTAAATCCTTGAATTTAGCGAGTTAAATCAAGTTTAACTTTAATCTCGTCACTGAAAAACTGGGCCTAAGTTACCTTTAAAATAACTACATTATTTGGGTTAATTTCTGAAAATCGACTTTTATCCACAGCTTCTAAGGAAAACATCAATTTATCACGAAAATTTCTTCATGTGCAATCGTATCGTAAATCATAACCGCTTTGAATAAATGACGTCACAGCGAGAGTAGCACATCGAATTCCAGTTCACACTTATTTTTGACGGAAAATATTACAAGAAGAACCGCTTGGATCCATAAAAATTATATAATTCATAAAGATCACCATGTCGGTCATTGCTTTAGTGAAAGGACAAAAGTAAATTTGGTTGCTTAATCACTTTCACTTCAGCCATAGACGACGAGTTAAGACGGTTTGGTCATTGTTAGGCCCAGCAATTTAGTGCTGTAGACTTCCCCTAACCCAAGGTACTGAGTTTTCATTCAAAGGTTAGGGCGTCCTACTCCTAACTGCCACCAACTGCTTTGTTTGGGTAGTTGTCTGGGTAGTGGCAGTGGGTCTTAAAAGCCACTAAGAACTTAGTACCTCCTGATGTGATTTACCAGTGCGAAAGCCTGCTATTCTAAAGCTCTAGTACCTGACCTGCCGATCTAATGGCATTATAGTGGCAATAAATGTAAATGCCAGGAATTGTATTTATAACCCGATTACTAGATAAACAGGAATACCAGATAACTCGAGTACCAGATTGACACATAATCAAAAATACCATATAACTAAATTGCCATTAATATATTGGAAATATAAACCGAATTAAATTGCTCTCTTAAGAGTTGATTGAAAGAAGATTGTGTTTTTTCTAACTTATAGGGCGTTTTCTACTTAGGTTAGGTTAGGTTTGGAGCGATGTGCACAGCCTAGGCTTTTGCGTTCACGGGGGCCTATTGGTCCATTGTGATCCCCTTATATATAAAAACCGAGGTGTTCCTAACTAATGGTTCAAATAGACTGGTTCATTTGTGAACCAGTCTGTTTTTTCTATAAATTTTCTCATATTTGCCATTGAGACCTGCGCTAGGTCGTCCAGTTCTCCAACAAACCTGTTTCCGAAGTGCCGGAGGCGATTTGTTTCGAGATTTGGACAATCATACAGCAGGTGCTTCATGGTTTCAGTTTCCTCAACATCCTGACAGCTCCTACAGAAAAAGGGTGCAAAAGCGGAAATTCTGGTGGCCATTGTGCCAAGGGCGCAATGACCCGTTAGAACCCCTATCAAGATTTTTCTTTTCTTTTTACTCAGCGATAAAATATACTTAGTTTCCTTTTCCTTAATTCTAGGCCATAAACTTCTAGAGAACGCAGTCGTTCCTGGAAATCCAGGAGTTATTGATTTGCTCTTTCGTTACTAGGTCAATTTTCCTTTTAATGACGCTGATCGGGATTTCAGGCCCCGTAAATAATTGGCTACTATTCTTTCTATTTGCTAATGACGCTTTCCTTGCCAGTTCATCTGCTATATCATTCCCTTCTCTATTACTATGTCTAGGAACCCAGCAGAGTTTGACTTGGTTGGAGTAACAAATTGTTTCCAGGACGCCTCGGCATTTTGCCACTGTCTTGGATCTTATAGTCTCACTGGCTAATGCTTTGATAGCAGCTTGGCTGTCCACGAAAGATGTGATCTCTAAAGAGCTCAGTTTTTTCTTGTGTAGCATTTTCTACTTAAGTTAATTAAGTGTTTTTCTTCAGGACAACACTGACAAGACCCACCCTCGCAATATCGTCTCATTCAATTTAAAATATAACTTTGAAGTTTGTATTTTAAGAATATTGAATACTGGAAAATAAATATTGCCACACAGAATTGTAAGATAACCCCAACTCGACTTAAAACTTCGTCAAGACCGATTTTGAGCTTTTAAAGAAAATTCCATCTTTTCAGTCCGTCACTTGTAATGCTACAAAGTCATACCTGTACTTCAGGTTCTTTTCCTACAACAATGATTTTTTAAATTTATTTTGCCTCCCCCTCTAGTTTCATTAATTTTTGCATCAATGTTGGTCACACTAACAACAATGTCATGTACGTTCACAGCTCTATATCTACATAGAGTCGGCTAGATTAAATTTTCTTCAAGTACAGAAGAAAACAAATCGAGTAGGTAGTAAAGGACAAAAAATAAAAAAAAAATAATAAAACAAGCAAGAACCGAACAGAAAGAAAACAGTGAAAGACAAGAGCAGCAAACAATTGTGCAATACAAGAGATTAAAGACGACAGATAAAATGATTTCCCTCGAGCATTTCGGAACCTTATTTCCAAGCAATTTCGAGCCAAAAGAAAGGATCCTTCAATTTCTTATTTATTCACTGTGTCAGGAGATGCGAGAGCATACACAGAACAACAACAAAAATAAGGACGAAGTGCTCAAGAGAACGACTGAATTGCTGGAATGTGTTAGCTAGATGTTAGGCGTTAAGTAATAGCTGCAGATAGTGAGAGCGTATTATACGTCGTTTCTAGCTGTTTAGATGAATTAAGCTATGAAAGAGATTATATGAGGAAGCATCAGCATCACACGACATCGACATCGGAGTGTGAGGTTCATTTTTCTTTTCTCCAACAAGGACTTTCTTTTTTTATATTTGAAAATGATTTCACTGCACATCAGCAGCAAGTAACGGCTTTTTGTGTGTGTTGTCTTTATGACTTTAAGATTAGACACTTCCTATTGGCATCCAATTCGACTTGACATTCTAATATGAAGTAAATCCACTGGTGGGTGGGTGTTGTAGTTAAGATATGATTGGAACATTGATAACATGCTGACGTATGTTCCTATTTTCCGTACCATGAAACGGTAGTAAGATAAAAAAGTATTCGCCAACTCTTGGGAGCTCTATGTTGAATGTTCGATAATAATCCTTGATGTCACCATTAGGAATAACCTTATCGCTGCCATCATTTGAAAAATCAGAACGTTGAAAATTAAGCATTGAAGTTTAATCGTTTAGCGTGACTCAGTGATTCATTCACCTACCGAGGTATAGTGTGATACCAATTTAAATACCTGGGGTGGAAACGGCTAAAGTGATTTGTGACAATTGATTGTCACTATCAACAAATTCAATCTGCGTATGGTGATTATCATATGTGACAATCACACTTTTGTGATTATTTTCTGTGACAACTATTTAGCTATCACTTTCATATAGATCTTTCTATTTGTAACCTTATGTTCTGTGCCTCTTCCAAGTCAAGGAATTTGACTAATTTATACTCATACAATGCATATTATTTTTATTTCTAAAATGTTTTTATGAAATTTCGTTTGCCAATTTCTTTTAACAGGAATTTAGCAAAGAAGTTATTGTACCCACAGGAATTGAGCGAAACTGAAGAGCACTGAATATTGTCATGGGTTTTTTAATAAAATTGAAAATAAACTTATTTCGGTGAATAGGTGCAAATAATAACAAGACAATTGTAATTGTTGTCAAGTAAAAAAAACTACAATTTTATAATAAAAAAAAAACAGAAATTCAAAGCACGAGTTTCTTAAAATTCACCAAAGAAAACACCGGCGACCGACGCACGGTGCGTGTGTTAAACACTTGATATGAAAACTCATTAATATTTCGGATTATTTGCAATCTAACGAACACACAATTTCAAATGGTTTACTTGAATTTGTGTTATTTTATTAGGACACTCATGAATGTTTTATTTTATTTTATTTTATTTTAACTAAAGAAATTCTTCAACAAATTATTGACTTGTGAGAAATGTCAAATCTTTCTTGTATGTGTGGGATTCTTCCAAAGTGATGCCAAATTCAGAATAAATTTTTGTGATCTCTTTACGCAGATGAAAAATTAAATCGAATCACTTGTTACTATCACAAATGTGATGATCACAAATCGGCTTACGCGATTCCACCCCTGAGTATTGATCGGGAGGATTAAAAAATTATGAAATGTTAGAACGAGTGCGTAGCTGTTGTCTTAACAACCGCCGTGTAAGGCATGAAGGAGGGGATAACTTCTTAGCACCCAGAGTAAAAGGAGTTGCTTGGTTCAATAGAAAGACTTCGTTTAAAATCTTTTTTGTGTGAAGTTCAAACAATATCCCTAGTAGCTTATTATGTTATTCAGATAAATACTGTTTGTAATTCTATGCAAAGATTTCTTGATTTAGTTTTAACTTACAATAATTTAGCTTATGAAGTAAGTGAGGTAATTTTTCCAATAGTCGGCAATACTGTTTTTCATAAAGCAATTATAATAAAGTTTATAAAAATCCTGTGTGCAATACAATTAATAATGAATTTAATTTTGCAAGAGGGAATTACATTGAACTAAATGATTATATATCCTCCTTAGACTGGTCATATATTCTTTCTGGAATACAAATTGATCTTATTTATGGAAACTTTTTTAAGATCATATACGAAGGTTTTTTGAAATTCGTTCCACAAATTAGTAAGAAATCTGTTTTTAAATTACCTTGGGATAACCATAGGTTAAGAAATCTAAAAAAATGTTAAAAATAAATCTTTCAAAAAATTTAAAACAACGAAATCTGGAGTTGATAGACAGCGATACTGTCACTTACGTCGTGAATATGATTTTCTCAATAGATTTCTGTATAAACAATATATGATGAATATTCAATCGCAAATTGCAAGAAATCCAAAGGCTTTTTGGGCATTTATAAATTAAAAAGAACAAAATTCTGGAGTATTTACTAATATGGAATATAATAACCAAACCTCTTCTAATTTAGATTCTACATAAGACTTATTTGCATCCTTTTTTGAGACTATGTATGAAGATCATTCTACATCAATTATTCCTGACACTGGAGATGAACAAATATCGTTTTCAAATATGAATTTGGGTAACCTTTATTTGTCTATTGAAGATATAATGGAAGGAATTTCAAAACTAAATCCAAGTTCGAATGCTGGTCCAGATGGTATTCCCTCTTTTGTAATTAAGAAATGTTTTACGTTAGCTAAGCCACTTCAAATAATTTTCAATTTATCTCTTTCTCTTGGAATTTTTCTGGATGGTTGGAAACTTTCATATATAACACCCATTTTTAAAGCTGGACAGAAACATAAAAGTAAAAATTATCGTGCTATTTCTAAACTTTCTGCTATACCAAAACTTTTCAAGCTCATTGTAAAACAGAAAATTTATTTTTATATAAAATAATTTATATCATCATGCCAGCATGGATTTGTAAGTGGTAGGTCAACAACTACAAAAGTGTCGTTGTTTACTAAATATGTTTCCGATGCCTTAGAATCAGGTTTTCAAGTTGACGTTATCTTCACGGATTTCCAGAAGGCATTTGATAGCCTGAAACATTTTGGGTTTCACTCAACTCTTCTGCAGTGGATCTCCTGTTATTTAGTCAATAGGAGACAAATAGTAAAAATTTCAAACTGTTCTTCGAAAATAATAAAGGTGTCATCTGGTGTTTCTCAAGGAAGCCATCTTGGACCCTTGTTGTTTTTAGTTTATGTAAATGATTTGCCGTTATTGTTGCAATATGCAACGGGTTTGTTATTTGATGATGATTTCAAACTTTTTTCTACAGTAAAATCCATTAATGATTGCCTTAATATGCAAAGCGATCTAAATAAAATAGTAGATTGGTGCATACAAAATTTTCTTGTACTTAATATTAAAAAATGTACAATTTTTTCATTTTCTTGGTCAAGAACCTCTATTTTATATGACTATAATATTTCAAACACTGCATTGGAAAGACGATCTGAAGTGAAGGATCTTGGTGTAGTTTTTGATGAAAAGTTGAATTTTTCCCTGCATGTTGATTTTATCGTGGCAAAGGCAAATTCAATGCTAGGTTTCCTAAAAAGAAATTGCTTAGAGTTTTCTAATCCTTACTTAATTAAATCAGTTTATACTTCTCTTGTCTGCCCCCATTTGGAATATTATTTGAATACGCTTCAGTAGTATGGGATCCGTTTTACACAGTTTCAAAAAATCGAATTGAAAAAGTTCAAAAATCTTTCACTAGATTTTTGGTTAGACATTTAAAATGGAATTTGCCGGAAATGCCAATTTACTCCACCAGATGTGCCTTGATTAGTCTATCTACGCTGGAAAATCGACGCCTTGCACATTGTGTGATGTTCGTTTATGATATATTGTCTTACCATATAAAATGCCCTGTTTTGCTAAATCTTTTAAATATCTATGTTCCAGGAGGAAATATACGATCCAGACATTTGTTTTATATCCCCTTGCATAGATATAATTACGTTTGTAATGAACCATTCACAAGATGTATGAAATTATTTAATGAACTTAAATTTAATTTAGATATAAGTCTTGAAAGAAATGTATTTAAATTACAATTAAATGAAAATGTAAATATGAATTAAGTTTATATTGGTTCTAAGCAATCTGTAAGAGGAAACTCGATAGATGAATGAATAAATAAATAAAAGCTCTACAGCCGATAAGAAGCTAAAGTAGAATCCTACTGTGGATATATTTTTGGCGTTTATTCGAGCCTCTATTCTACTTTAGCTTCTTATCGGCTGTAGAGCTACTATACTCTGTCCAATGAATATGTGCAGTACAGGCCTTAAGGGAGAGCTTTCCTTCTCCAAAGGGTGCCTGCTGCATATACAAATATCTAAAATCCCCTTAAATAAATACTGTCTGTATGTGCACTTTCTATTATTATGAAGCGTACACCCCACTATGACATGCCTTTCGAACGGCTCAAGTCGTACTGATCGTCGTATACTCGTTAAAAATCCCTGTTTGTGTGTGCCAAAAATAAGCACATCAAATCAGTGATGCCAGACTTTAGAGGCACGTTTTCCAACAGCGGCACCCAAAAAAATCCCTTTCATCCCACGCCGTTATTGTCAATATCCCTCAATTATGCCAAGAAAGCCTTCAGGATGGAAGCTTTTTATACGCTTTTAAGGATACTTGAAGACAAAATTGTTGCCGTTTGTTTTTTTTTTCTGTTTCATAGATTTTTTTTTTCTCGCAAGTTTGGAAAAAAAATTAAAAGCCATTAAAAAAGTATTTGGCTAATTGAAATAAAAAAAAGGTTTATTTGAGTGGATTTTTGAGCGCGTGCGGTTTGGCACATAATTTGTATTGATGTTAAGTATTAATAGGTATAGCCCGATTACTTTTTAACCATTTTGATTTCTGATTGTGAAACGAAAAAATTAAATGCTAAAACTTATTTTGTAGGTGCTGTGTAAGATAAACTGTGTTTTTGTTTTTACTTTTGAACCTATGCACATACCTACATAAAATAAGTTTAAATGTAGAAAGCAACAGCAGTTACTCGTCGTCAAATTAAATAATGTTTTATAGTGCTGTGTAATTTACATTTAAATTAAGTTCCTTACTACTTATATGATATGTACAATGTATATTTAGTTTATTGGAAGAATGAATCTGTTTTTTTTTTTTGTTAAGGGATCAGGCCTACTGGGGATAACCTAAAAAACGCGCCTA
Source organism: Melangyna quadrimaculata (assembly GCA_949320155.1). NCBI lineage: Eukaryota > Metazoa > Arthropoda > Insecta > Diptera > Syrphidae > Melangyna > Melangyna quadrimaculata. The sequence goes on from OX439483.1 coordinate 440,223,024, forward strand.
TTATCACCGATTTGTGGTATCGTAAAATATAAGATCAATTTATTTCAGTTGACATATAAAAACTCTGACCTAGAAAATCTTGACATTTTCCAGATTTTCACATTTATGATTTTGAATTTCGTAATTTTCATATCCGAGATATAATTATTTTTGATTTTGGTATTTGCATTTTAAGAATTCAATTAATGATTTTTGTAAAATGAATTTCTTTGTCTTAAACTAAATAATAAAGCATAGTTGGCAGCCCTTCTGAGCTTTTTGCTTTTATATAGTATGCAGTACGGAAACCCTTGACAATTATTTCTTTCAGACAACTAAATGCGATTCCTTTCCAATTCGAGGGAGATACAGACGTCCTTTCTTCCCTGTACTGCACATATTCATTGGACAGAGTATAGCGATGTTGTATTTACAATGCTTATGCAATAAAACACGCCTATTGACAATTTGAATAAAATATCAACAAAAACTTAATGTTCTACTATTTCACAAGTGCCAACAAATTCAACATAATTTGTATACAAGAAAATTTTATTTAAAATTTATTTAAGTATCTCAAGAAATTTAATGGAGAATAAATTAGGACTTTAACATTTTTATATGATATAGCCGACCCGTGCTCGCGTTGCTCCCAAACTTTAAAAGATTATATTTGATTAGAGGAAAAGATTTTGTTGATGTAACCTATTTCTTTTTTTTTATCTTAAAGCTTCCGTGTACACAATGTTTTGGCAGTATATCCATTTTGTGATATTTGAAGTACTTTTTTAAGAGTGCATTTATTTGAATTTATTCCTAACGTTTTCCTTTAAAAATGTCCACCAAACACCATCCAATTGCTTTTAACTAATTGAAAACATTTCTATATAATACACACGACTGTAGCCTGTTTTATCCGTCATTTTAAGATCTCAATCTTGAAGATCCGAGCATTAGAAGTTAAGTTATCACACACACAAACACTTCTTTTCATATGCACTGAATCTACATAAGGGATATTTCATAATTGTTGTGCATAGGTAAGGTACCTACCAGGCGCGAACGCAGGAAAAATTTTTTTTGGGGGGTGTTTGAACCTTTGTATACCTGAAAGAGGGCTAATAGAAAAGCTTATGCTCAGTTTTTCGGGACGCATTCCCCCTTGGGAAATCCGCCATTTTGGAAAACGCGAATTGATCTATAACTTTGGAACTATCGATTTGAAGTAAAAGTTGTCAAAATCAAATTTGTTGGAAATAAAAAATATTTTATTTGTCATCAAATCTTTTTGCTTCGTGGACAATATTTTTGAGGTGATGTCGTTTTATTTTTTTTTTATTTACTTCTTTTACTTTTTCACATTTTTCTCATTTCGTAATAAACTTACGTACCTACATTGTTCTCGTGATACAAATTGTAGGCCACAAAGTTTAACAAATGAACCAATATCTCCGAAACTATTGATCTTAGACGATTCACTATAAGTGCAAAAATGTAGGCAATTAAACCATCTTTCGTTTATACATACATTTTTTTCGGTGCAGGCAATATTTTCAAGGTTATGTCGTTTTATTTTTAATTTCTTGCAATTACAATTTGTTTACGTTCCCGAGGAAACTTTTGTTAATTACTTTCCAAGTAAGAATTTTATAACACTAAATTTCCATGATTTTAATATATTTTTGAAGATGATGCGACACCGCAGTCAAAATGTACAAAAATTTTGGTGTTTCCTGTTTAATTAATAGTCTCATCCAATTTTTTTGACTAAAAGTTAGCCTTAGCACTCACATGCAACTTTTAGGCTAATAGTGCGCACGCAACTTTCAGTCACAAAACAGTTTGGTTGCTTAAATGAATCCCATGCCCTTATAGAGGGATGTGAGAAACTATTCAATCACCGATTGAAGCAACTAAACAGTTTGTGTTTTGACACAAACTTAACAATCACCCAAATGAGTTGCAGTCGACAACAACTGCTATATTAGTAAATAAATTGATTGGCTTAATCAAAATTAAAACTCTCTGGTCTCTTAATGGAGGTAACAAAATATTCAATTTTACACGTTGAAATCTTACAACCCCATCTGTCGACAAGGATCGGCATCAAGGTATCTTTCACATGTCTCATTGTTTCTGAACATATCCGCCGAATATCGAAGTTCGAAAGTGAGGAATATGTCATGTCGAGTTTCTTTTTTTTCACCCATAGTGCCTGTCCACATTAGATTTTTAATGCTTGGTGTTAATATGTTCGTTGCGTCCATACGATGAAGAGTAAATCCTCTCAGTTCAATCTACCCATCCCTATCTCCCACCCTTGAAATCTATCTACCTTTCACTCACACAATTAAAAATCTATCATTTTGAATCCGAGAATATTTTTTGAAAGCGGCGCATCGGTGCAATTTGGGTGGAATCTACCCATCCCTTTTTCACTCACATAAAATCTACCTGTCTTACAGCATGCACCTGGCATTAAAAATCCAATGTGGACAGGCACATACTCTATTCTATTCTATTCTATTCTCTATTATTTAACATTTGTTTATGTATGCGCTTCTAGGAGATGGGGATTGGATCGGATGATGTTGCTCCGTTAGTGCCTGTCCACATTGGATTTTTAATGCTTGGTGCATGAGGTAGATTTTATGTGAGTGAAAAAGTGATGGGTAGATTCCACCCAAATTGCACCGATGCGCCACTTTCAAACAATATTCTCGGATGCAACATGATAGATTTTTTATTGTGTGAGTGAAAGATAGATAGATTTCAAGGGAGGGAGATAGGGATGGGTAGATTGAAATGAGAGGATTTACTCTTCATCGTGTGGAACATATTAACAAGAAGCATTCTAAATCCAATGTGGACAAGCACTTAGGGGAAAACCATCCGAGCATTTTTGTATGAAAAGTTTTCGCCCGGGCTCTTCATTTGGAGTTTGGACACACCGATACCAAAAAGAATAAAATTTCGAATATTCAAGTGTTGGGCATTGGTTTGTTTCGACAGTAGCCGCACTTATTGAACACATATTAGAACGAATGGTCGACTACCCAACACCTCGTTACGGAAAATAAAGATTTTAGAAGATTTAGATTTAGAAGTAATTTTTATTCATTTCAAACTTAAAATTAGTATAACAATTAATTGATTAATAATGAATAAATAGTAATCATTCATTAGCTTAAAAGTTAGTGTCGAATGATACAGCAAGAAAAAATTCACAAAAATAAATCTGATGTGGGGTGACAATCAGAACTAAAATAGTTAAAATTCAAAATAATAATGATCAAAAAAATATAATACCTATTTATAAATATAAAATAAATTACATCTTTCGATTTTAATTTCCCTTTGAAAACCTAGACAAAATTGAAGCAAATGTTGGATAGTTTATAATTAATAATGTAACATCAATTGAAATTAAGAAAAAAGTGAATTAAAGGATTATTTTATATTAACAAAAGTAATTTTCAATAAAATAAAAGTCCACCGTGAAATTCCAGTTTTTTACTTTTTTTAAAAATGAGTTAAAGTTATGACTCATTCGTATTGACACAGGAAGTTTATTAAAGCATTTGGGTGCAGAGGCAGTATAAAAATGAGAGAAATGTGTTTTATTCGAAACAGGTTCATTAACTAGGTGCATATTGTTAATACGTAGATTGTATAATTGAGAGTTTCTGCTAGGCATATTACCACTTTGCTTGAAAAATTCTTTCAATACTTTAAAAACGTAAAGATGTCTCATAGGCAGAATTCTTAAGTCTTTGTATAGAGGCCAACTTTCAGAGAATCGATTTTTGTTGCAAATAATACGTATCAGGTGTTTTTGTGCAATTAACAAGGTCTTAAAAGTATATGCGTATGAACCTCCCCAGCAAGATAATCCATATTGCAGTTTTGAATGTGCAAGACCATAATATACTAAATTTAAGACTTTTTTAGAACAAAAAGGCTTTAAGATATACATTTTTCGAGTAACCAGCATTAAGTTAGATTTAATATTTCTGATGTGATATTTCCAATTAAGATTTGAATCAATAATTACGCCTAAGTATTTAAAGCTTGGTACTGCTTCAATTTCGAAACAAAAATCTGAACAAGCTCCGTTTGGATCAAAATTAGATTTACCACAAAAATGTATAGGAAAGCTGTATTGTCTACAATTCGAAGCATGAAAATACAGATTGAAGTCAGAAGGTCTATAGGCTGATGTTTTGAAGGTCATCAATTTAGTTTTTTCACTAAGGATTAGCTTATGAATAGAAAACAATGTCCTTAAAGTTTGGAGGTCTTCTTTAAATTGTAATACACAGTTAAGTTCGGGAACGCCATTTAAATTGAGTTTGAAAAGTGACTTGATATATATTAAGAAGAACAAAGGGCCAAGTACGGATCCTTGTGGTACGCCATTTTTCAAAATACGGGCTTCACTTGAGATTCCCTTTAGAGTTACTGTTTGGACTCTACCCTTCAAATATGACTTCAACCATTCAAAAACAACTCCTCTAAAACCAGCATTGTAAAGTTTCCTTAGAAGAAAATCATGATCAACCATATAAAAAGCCTTTGTCATGTCAATGAAGAGGGCTATGGTAAATTTGTTATTATTTAAACTATCATACAACTAACTGCATAACCTAAGAATGGCATCTTCTGTTGACCTACCAGACCTGAAACCAAACTGATTCTCACTGAAAAATCTATTTTTGTTCAAAAAGGAAGTAATTCTGTTTTTCAAAAATTTTGGAAACTGTGGGAAGAAGAGAAATAGGTCTGTAGTTTGAAATGCTTTTCCTGTCTCCTTTCTTAAACAAAGGTATAACCTCAGCACATTTAAGGTTTTTTTGGGAAAAAGAGAAAAGAAAAATAAATTAACACGATAATCATTAAAATTAAAGATTAGCAAAATGAAATAAAAGATAAAAATATAGAAATAAATTTAACGATGCGCTGCTTTTTGCCTATTAGGTTTTAATTAAAGTGTGTTTTCATATTTTTTTTGAATATTTCCAATAGAACACCTTAATGGAAGTGCCGCCTAATACCTCCCTTCAGAAGCAACTCCCTTCAGACAAAAAAAAGAAAAGATTATAAATCAAAGTGGTGAGTTGTTTAAAAAGAAATGGTTTTATTGAATGGTGTTATAAAAGAAACAAAATTTTAGAAGTTCCCAGTACGGGGCCGCCGCAGGTTTTTTTTGTGATGCTTCTTTTTTCTGCCGAATTCTTCCAACGCTTTGTCAGAAGAATATTATTCCGAAGCTTTTCTGATGTGCTCTTTCTGAAGTTTCCGAAATTTTTATTCTGAGCTGTCCCAACCCTAGTGTGCTGGTACAAACCCTCAACGTTAGCAGGATCGAATTGTTCCGGAAAAAGATTAATTCTGCCACCTTCTGGTGCACCGGCAGTGTTTTCCAGAAGTATCCTCACGAATGAATCGCTACCACCAAACTAAAAGATTTGTTGAGGCTCCGCTGCTGTAACGTTATGAAACAACACCAAAGATAGTCGGTCAGAGTGAGTCCTATAGAAAAGAAAGAGAAGAAGAAAATAAAACAATTAGTGATTTTATAAAAAGATAATTACTTCTTAAAAATTGCAAAAAGATTACAAAGTTTTCATTTTAGCGCAACCAAAATGGCTGTAACTTTTGACTGTGGTATCGCATCATCTTCAAGGATGTATCAAAATGTTGGAAATTTAGTATTCCAAAATTCTCATTTAAAAAGTAATTCACGTTAGTTTATTCGAGAATGAAAAAAATGTGTAAATGTGAAAAAACATATTATAAGATGACATAAAAATAAAAATATCACCCACGCCGAAAAAAAGTGTATCAGTGAACGAAAGATAAATAAATTACCTACAAACCTGGTCTCACAAATTTTCATCGAAGATCAATAGTTTCGGAGATATAGATCACTTTGCGTTTTAAAAAATTACGGATTTCCCCAGGGGGATAGCGTCTTGAAAAACTGGGCAAAAACTTGTTCTAATAGCCCTCTTTTAGGTATAAGAAATTCAGCCGTCCTGTATTTCGTTCCAAAAAAAAATCTATCTTTTCTGTGATAATTTTTGTTGCGTGAAGACACACGGCCAATTATATTAATTTTTTTTTTTTTGATCATTCACTGGAATATAAATCAATTTAAAACACTTTAACATTGGTTTTCTTAAGATCTTCACACAGGTAAATAATGTCTGTATGGGTACCAAGCCATCAAGTAAAAAACAAATCCTGTGGACAAATTTTTTAGTTCCAAACTGAACAAAAAGAAAACAAAAAACACAAATGGGATATCAAAATATGTGTATGTGCAGGGGATGTGATGGCTTTCACGAGGCTTTTTAAATTTAATGAGACAAAAATGAGCTTTAAGTTTATAAGGAATAAGGGTGTTTAAAATCCTGTTTAATTTAAAAGCAGTTGGTGAAACCGAAAATCCCCATTTTAAGGCTACATGGGCTTTTAAACATTTAAAAGTCCTTCATGAAATCGGCCATTAGTAAATTTGTCAGTGTTCCTATCTTTTATATCCTACATCGTTCTACACTCAATTTCGTCCACTCAAAACAAACCCCTGAAGCAATAAGTGTAGCTCTAGCAGCAAAAGTTGAAATGAGTTCAACTTCAGCTACACCTACATCCTACACCATACGTTTCCTGCTACAATTGCAGCTACACATTGTTTCGCTGTATACTATTTTCGTGCCTTTCTACAAATATACACCATTGGGTTCCGCCACAGCCAGTAGCATGGTTCGAACCTTACTTCTATATTGAAGTAGATTTACTTTGATTTTAGTAAATAATAAAATGTCTACTTCGACACTCCGCTTTTTCAAGATCTGTTTTGATTTTTCACACAAAAAATATCTTACCAAACATCATGACAGTAAACCACAGCACTGTGTTTTTTTGACTTTCAAATTGACTTTCATATTTGACTTTCAAATTTCCAACTCACTTTGAATCTGAGCGTGATTTTCTTGCCTGAACGGAATCATTTTTATTTCTTGTGTCGATCCTCGTTCGTTTCGTTCTCATTGGTATGTATGTGTGTGCCAACCGAAAACTTCCATGAAATAACTGTACCATTTTTGTTTTGTTTTGAGTTCTTGTTGCTGCGGTCATATCTGGTTTGTTTTATGGATATTTCTTAACCAAATTCAGAAACCGATAAATGCCCATTTTCTCCAGACTCAGTTAAATTAATTTTAAATATTAGTAACCAACCCTGAGGCTACACGACCCAGTACTGGCAAGCCAGTCGGCTTCATAGATTGACTGTCAAGTTCGTATACGTGAATATGCTGTGACGTAGGCGGCAGGCAACTTGTAAGCAAGTTGCTTTCAAGTATCTGCGGTCACAATCAGCTTTTACTAGGACAGCCTATCTAGGATTCTAAATACACAATTTTATTGAATTTGCTTTGGCATCGGACTTCGATTTTTTCTTGACGACGAATTCTCGTCAAGTCTTGCGATGATCAACGCATAATACTGCCAATGCGTTGACGGATGCATTGACAGACTTTTCTGTCGCGTCAAAGAAACATGGATTGATTTTCATCTAAGGGCCCAGTTATAGATATCATTGAAAACCATCATTGAAAATATTAATTGTCAATTTTGAGAGATTTTGAAGAAAAAATATATGATTATTTTGATGCCAAAGTTAAGCTTATTGACTTAATATTTATTTCTAGGTAAAACAAAATTCAATTTTGCACAACTTTTCTCATAAAATTACTTTAAATTTTTCAATGACCTTACCAATGATCACTGATTAAATTAAAAGTTACGTTATGGGGAAGATATGGGTCAAAAAAAAATTTTCTTAGGGTCTCAAAATCAACAGCTAACTTTTACAATGATGGTTTCCAATGATAACTAATAACTGGCACCTAATTCAAAAATTTCGATTTTTTTTGTTAAATATATAATTAAAAAAAAAAAATTATTATTTGGAGGTTTTTTAATCCATCATCATCGAAGCCATCCTCTAATGGAATTTTACAGTTCATGCGTTGACAGATAGGTAAGAAACTAAATTACTTCGTACGAGGAATATTTCGTTCCAAAATGTCACCCAATGCGCTAAAATCGCCCTTTCCCGCGCAAAAAATTTAATCTCAAAAAATTCAGATATCTTTATGTTTTTCAATGCATCATCTTCGTAGCAATCTTTTAATTTAATTTGACTGACTATGGATTTTCTCATTTTTCCGAAGCAAAAAATATACTTTCAAAAAATTAGGATTTTTAAGAGATTTATGGCCAGTTGCACCAAAATGCTCTAAAACCAGTTTTTGCTAAAAGGCTATTTAAATTTATGGACATTATTTTTAGTTAAAATAGAGTTCATTAACCATCCCTGCATTGAAACATCTGCTTTCAAAACTGAATGAAAAAGTTTCAACTAGTGCAACTGAGATAGAAATATGAGAAATGTCAATGAAAATAAATAAACATTGGAATGCGCTACGGACCAATCCATACAACCATAAATATGTAGGTACCTGTGGGTAACTGGTACATGCAACTGGAAAACAGAAAAAACATTGTGAGAAATATGTATGTTTGTAACTCGACAGCTTATTTTTATGATTTTGGCTGGGTTTCAGTTCATTAATATTATACATATTAGGCCTTTTTTATTGGTAAGTGTATACGCAGCACAGCAAAATTTTACATTGTAAACAACAACAAGGTCAAAGTGCGGATACTACATAACGTGTTATAACTTTGTTTTATGATGTTTAAAAAATATTAGATACTTTATAAACATCACAAAACAAATTAATTACACGTTATGTAGTATCCTCACTTTTCCTTTGTTGTTTTTTACGGTGTACAATTTTGCTGCGCTGCGTATACACTTACCAATATAAAAGGCCTATTATTATGTTCGTTTTAATTAAGTATTGTATAGGGTTGTTTTTCACTTCACTCAAAATATAAATACAAATTATAGGTATTTAAATTCCGACTTAAGGTTAGACCGCACATAACAGCAGCGGAACTACACTTCACGACGCGGCAAAACATTATTTGTATGAAATTGTACGAACTTTATACAATTTATAAAAATTATTTGGAATCGCAGTTCCGCGCCGTGCAGTTCCGCCTAGTGCGGTCTTACCTTTATGCATATTTGTTCTTCACCCTTACACTTTTTTTTAAAATTTATTTCTGGGTTCTGTGCAATAAAATTGGTTTTAAAATTTAACTGGAGGAAAATGAAACTTTAGTTTATTGGTTCGTTTATTGGGGGTTAAGAATTAAAAGTGGTCGGTGCAACCGATAAAAGTCATTTTAAAATCTAACGAAGCAACAAAAATATAAAAGAGCTTGGTGCAACTGGCCATTAGTATATTTTATCATTATCATATATATCCTTCAATCATATTTGACAGTTGCCTATTTTGGAAATGTTAAAAAATCTTAGTTCCTCCTCTCATTAAAAGTTGTGGTAGAAAAAATATTTAATTTTGCATTAAATTTCCAACGAAAACCTATCCATATAGCTTTATATACAAGTCTGAACGAGGCCACTGTCTTAAGGCCACTGTCTTGTTACTGGCTTCCCAACTGGCTTCGAAAATGGCAAGCCAGTTGACGAGCAAGTTGCTCAGGCTCGTATGTGTTAGTAAGAAAATTTAAATGTATTGTAACTTGTAAGCTAGTACTGGCTCGTGTAGCCTCAGGGTAAAAGAAATTTAAAATTAACAAACTGTTTTAAATTCTCAGTTAAAATTTGGTTTTCTTCATGATTTCTGGAACTCAGTTATGTTTAAAGTCCCATTAATAAACAACTCTTTGAATTCCATTGAAACTTCCAAACTTCCAGTCAAAAGCCAGGAATAATGCATGTATCTTTATACTTTTTCTGTATAATTGTAAACATTTTGTAGTTGTCAAACATTAAAAGCCCTTTGAGATAAATACACAAATAAAAAGTACGTATGTAGCTGGAAAAGAATATGCAGGCTTGCCAATTTTTCCAAGCGTTAATGGGTACTATTGAGTTCCATTAATAGCCCAGGCAAAATGTACAACAAAATGGTCAATCTGCCAAGAAATTTAAAGTGAAGGCTTTGAAAACGACATTACATTATGTGAATCCCTAGAAGAAAAAATTATTGTTATTTTTTTTCTTAAACAAAAAAAAACGGTTTTAAAGATATATTTTTTTTCAAGTTTGACAAAAAGTTCAAATTTGTGTGTTTTTTTTTTTAATTTTGCTCTTAAAAGCACAAGTTGTCGAACAAAATCTTGCGCTTAGTTTAAATATCATATGCAATATATCAAATCCATGTCGTTGAGTGATCTTACGATAGTTATGTTCCTTACTCCAATGCCATGGACTTGATTCACTTCATCCCGAATTTCAGCTGATGTCAAAAACGTACTTTTCTTTGCATAAGCAGCGATTATACGATCATCAGCAGAACTTATCTTTTTTGGAGGTGGGTTTCTTCGGATCGCGTTGATCGTATTATGAGTTTCATAATATTTGATGGCATTTAACACTAACTCTCTTGCTCATCCCACATTATTTGCGATTTCGTGAACTGTTTCCGTTATTTTTTATCATGATGATGATTTTTTAAACTCAGGTGTACAAGATTGTTGCCAGCCCATCAAGTCAAAAAATATGCAAATATTATACAAAAAAATCCTTAAGAACAACTTGCTTTGAATTGTCGATTACTTTTTTCTAAAAAATCTGACCAAAAATACAGCTTTTTCATACTATAAACACAATTTTAACCCCATGTGCTAATTCTTTGGCCACGGAAAATTTAGCAATCACCACACACATGAGCTCTTCAGTAAGAATTGTTGTTGCCTAGGTCGCAAAAACCTTCCAAATTAATATTCATATTAAAAAGTGCACTTAACAAAAAAACAAAAACAATTTTTCTATTGTTTTTGTTTACCTTCTTCTTATAAAATGCTAGACCACGGGCAATTACAACAACTATCTAGGTGCAAGAATTTAACCAAATTCCCCTGGAAATTATATAATTTGCAGCACATCAGTGCAGCTTATTTTATTAATACGTCGGTAGCCATCGACTAAAATCATGTGTCTAAGAAAGGCAACAACAATTCTTACTGAAGAGCTCAATTGTTGTTGTCAGAGCGAAACACATCTGCACTATAGGTCGCAAAAACCTTCCAAATTAATATTCATATTAAAAAGTGCACTTAACAATAAAACAAAAACAATTTTTCTATTGTTTTTGTTTACCTTCTTCTTAGAAAATTTTATAAAAATTGAACAATATTTAGAGGTCGCTACCGGCAATTAAATATTACAGGGTGCTCCGTCATACAGTTAATTTGTGAAACTTATTATAAAAAAACAAAAGTTAAAGTTTTGGTAGCAGATTTTATTTTATTTATTAATTAAACATGCAAACATAAAAGATAAACATAAAAATGATGATTTTTTCATTTCATCAATGTAGATTTCTTACTGTCAGGATATTTTTTTTTTTAATCTTTAACTGCCAATAAGAGAAACTGCTTCTGTTCTTCATTATTAGTGTGTAGCTTGTTGTACTCATCAATGAGTCATTGACCACTCTTATATTGTGTACTAAATGTTTTATTTCATTGTAGGGCTTGTCTTCGGGCCCCTCATCCACATCTTTAGTCAAGAATTCCGAAGAAAATGCAGTGATATTAAAGAACCGCCGCGTATTTGAGCTTATGAAATCTTCCAACCCAATCCTTCTGTTTCGAGGGCGGAAAACATTTTCTTTTTTGTTTCATTGAAAACTCCTTCATCGAAAAATCCAAAAACCACAAGTTCTTCCGGCAAGTACCAGAGATGCCCCAAGAACTTTTGAAAAAACTTCATTTATTTTGTTGTAGCTTTCAAGATTTTAGAGAAGTTCTAGATCGTTTTATGGAACTGAAGTCGAATCAGAAGAAGTCAGCCAGGTCCTTACAAAGATTCTCACAACAAATAGGCAAATATCACGATTTCCTTGTTGTTCCCTCTTTGTAAGCTTGAACTGACTGCGAAACATCTATCATTTAAGGCAGTAGCTATCTTTTGACATCCATCTAGCACGGTGTAGTTCAGCTGGAGCTTTAAATGACTTTTTTTTCTCAGAAATTCTCCCAAAAAAATAATTGTTAGTTCCAGAAGTTCCTTGTAGCCATCTCGTGGGTGGAACTTCTGGAGTTGAGATATAGAACTTAACTTTATCTCCAATTCACATGCAATAGCTGCCTCATAAACTGCATTTGCGACAGTCTCACCTGTCACAAAATTTCCAAGCGAGTTTACTCTTATAAGCATTCGATTGCATGGATTTTTTTTCGAAGACGTGAAATTTTTTTCAGGTCACGCAATATTTTTTCGGGTAGGTACACGACATTTTTTTCGGAGGAGGATACTAAAAAATTCCAGTATTCAAAAGATCTTTAAATACCTATGTACCTACTTGAAAGTCTTTGAACGAAACTGTTCAGTGAAGTTTGTAAATTGTAATGAGAATATCTTCGAAAACTTTCTGTTTGTGAAAGTTTCGGTGCATTTTTTTACTTGTTTACTTTTTCAATTTTTTGTTCGTTATGTCCTGTCTGAATCACCTAAAGAATGTTTTGATGCTTTTATTTTCCTGAAATTTAATCTTAAAGAAAAAAGCAACAAAAACAACACCAAGCCATGCTCGACACACTATAAAATATAGTTTAACTGAAAGAAAAAAGGTGAAATTACATAAAATAAGCAACACAAAACACGAATGCAGTGATGAGCAGAACTTCAGGTTTAGAAGGCGGACAAAAAACTTCTTGTCTTTTTTTTTTTTTGTTTTTTCATTCTGAATAAAAACTTAAAACTATTATTTTTATTTATTTTCCAAACAACAAATAAAATTTCGAAAAACATTTTATAATGGTATATATCAGTAGCGTCGCGTGGATTATTTATATGGGTGTGCAAATCTTGAAAATAAAATAATTGTTTTTAAATATCCATAAATTGCGATATTGGCAATAACTTGCATACAAAAATTTCCTATTTATTGATTTATCTATCAAAATGAAATCAAAATAATTGTTTTTTTTTTCGAAAAAGCTACGCTTTTTCTAACAAACCATTGACACGATCTTCGTCTTTACTTTCGCACTCATTATTTATTGTTTCTATTTTCTTGAATATTAAATTAAAAACAATAGCATACAAAAGTAAAAGCACCGCACCAAACTGTAGATACTTTAAAACTAATACACAAAAAGCAAATTAAATGATAACATAAAACAGAATAGAAGCTCTGACTGAAGTGCATAGATATATCCTTCGTACGAGTTACATATTTGTATGGTGACCTTCGTCACCATTAGTACATTAACCCACCATTAATTATTTCACTCATTTATTCATATTTCTTATGTAATAGGAGTATAAATTCAAAAAAATTATAAAACTGCAAAATATGCAATTATGTATTGTCATGGGAAAATAATATATACAATATGTTCAATCAGCATATTTAAACGAATATCAAATATATCTGATTGAACAACAGAAAAATGTAAAACTATAATAAGCAGTCGAATAGATATCGCGAGACAATAAAGAAATAAATAATTGCACTAAACTGTGTTTCTCTTTTTTAACTTACGCGTGAACTTCATTAATTACACAACCCATATAAAATACATCCTAAGACACAGCCTGCCTATATTTTCTTTTTCCAAATTCCTTCATCGGTGCGTGAAAATAAAAAGAACAAGTAAACTCGTACGAAATCTCACTGTGCACTTATTATGTTATATTCGACAAATGAATTCATCCAAAATGATCAAACTGCAATCCTGTAGGTAGGTTGTAGGTACCCACTGCCACTACCCAGTAACAGAAGCCATGCCCATCGTCATTCGTCACCCATACGACATACAAAAGCATAATATTTATTCTGATAAATTTGGAGTGAAGTCGGTCGAAAGTTTTCTGTGCACTTCAAGCTCGATTCAAAATGCGACGTGAAAACGTTACGAGAGCGTGACGAGAGCGTGACGTGAATCGCTGTCATTTTTTTCTAGTTATAAAATCGTTCCCCAATTCACAATGCGACGAGTTTCTTGACGACGAGTTTTTTGACAGCGTTAAATTATTTATTATTTTTGTTCTTACTGTGCAGTGTGCGTTCAAAATAATGAAAAAAATCAAACTGAAATTACTTTACTTAAATGGTGGATAAGATAAAAATCTTAATTTATCCTTCGGCTTTTTTGGTCACAATGGATATGGTAATGAAACAATCAAGTTACATTTGTTTTCCCCAACGTTTCGGCAGGGGTTGCTGCCTTCTTCAGTGGAACTTTATTGCACAAAAAAATATAAAAAAAAATCAGTATAATAACCATTGTATGACAACATTAAAAATTAGACTTACATTTTGTAAAAATATCAAAATTGTAATAAATTTACATTGAATACAATTTTAAATTTATGCACTTCAAAATGAAGTTTAGTCTTGTGCTTTATGAAATTAAAAAGAATAAACAAAAACAAGCAATTGACGTTTAGTCAGTGACAAGTGAGCAATATACAGCGGATATGTTTTGTGTGTCGAGCTTTCGGTTTATGTTGTTGCGGTTGTTAATTATGTGCAACGTTTCAAGAGTGTATCGCTTTGACGCGTGCCGCTCGGTTTGGAGAATTTGGACATCTTCGAAGTTTGGAGAATGGCTGCTTTCAATAATGTGACTCGCTAATGCAGTTTTCCCAGGGTTGTTAGATTTTATGTCATATTTGTGGTTAGATATACGTTGACGAAGGAACTGCCCTTACAGTTGATTTTGTATATCACATCAGTGGCTTTGTCTTTATCCGGTTTAAGTTTAAGCTTAGTGAAAAGGTGGCTTAGTGTTTTGTTGGATTTATAAGCCAAAAGAACGTCTTTTGATTTGTTGACGATAACCTTTTTGAAGTTTTCAGTTAAACCAGGTGCATACACAATGCTTTTGTAGTATCCAATAGGGCAATCCGCTTTCAGGTTCTGTGGAGCTTTGATTTTTTGCTTGTATGAGACCACGTATAACTGGAGGAGGGAAACCCATTGTCTCGCAGTATTTAAGTGATTTTTATTTCATTGGCGTTATGAAATTTCTCATCACTCAGCGTGAATACTTTACCAATAAGGTTGGAAGCCGTGTTGATCATGATGTACTTAGCTTGGTTAGAATTAAGATTAATTAATCTTCCTGACGCTGTGTCTTTATGGTGCCAGTTAAACTCGAGAACCTCGTTCTCCCGACGAATTTTCACGTCAAGAAATGCTATTTCACAGTTGTTTTCCATTTCAATTGTGAATTGGATCTTTGGATGGAACCCGTTCAGGGATCTAAGAACATCATCGATTTTGTCTTTGTTTATGATCGCAAAAATGTCATCTACATATTTTGAATTTGGGCATATTTGTGTGTATTATTACATAACCTTCGATGAGGATGAAATAACATGAGGATGCAAATGGGAAGGCTGCTGGTAGGTTGTATAATTGTGCATGTTTTTGAGTAAAATTAAATAACGTTCGGTGAGGGATTTTTTGTCGTTAGATCAGGGTGTGCAATGCACACCTTGCACACCCTGACGAGACGCCACTGGTATATATATATTATGTATGTATGTATGTGCTTGTAGCTCCTTCTTATTTGTCTTATTTTTTTAGTTTCCCCTAAGGATAAGTATTGGATTTGAAGGAAAATAATATTGCTGGTTTAATTCCTTCAAGGTAGTGCAGTTTCTACTCTAATCTTATCATCTTACGAGTTTGTTATAAAGCTGCATATATGAAACATTATTGCAGCATTCACTATAATTCAAAAATATATTTGTATGCACTCCTTGGATAATAGTTTGACTGGACAAATTTCAGTATACAACTGTACACTGTGGCGTATGCGTACTGTTTTTTTATTAAATTGGTAGAGTTATAACAGTATGATTTCTATCATAAGGTGTGACATAAAGCTAGTGTTTAGGTTGAGTCAAGACATTTCAAAATTGGATGGAAGGGGAGGTCTACGTTTAGGTAGATTTTTCTAAAAAAAATTGACTTAACACAGGAAAAAAAATTATTTAAAAAGAACTGTAACACCGAAAATGCCATGTTTTACCTCTATGTAAGGCCAGAAATGTCCTCTTTTATATTATCGTTAAATAAGGTTGTTTTAGTAAATAGTTTTTGAAAAATTGTCTATAGCATACTCAAAAACCTCACCTACAATGCCAACCTCCAATTCCATACGACCCTGTTGTTTGTATTTTATTTTTCCTTTCGTTTACAGATTTTGTTATCGTCCTTTCCGTACACTCGTTCTACACAGACCTGGTGGTATTTTGTTTTGTTAAAAGTTTTCTATTTGTTTATAAATTTTATTCATCCTTTTTTCCATTGTGCAGTAATTGTTGTCAACTTAAAGACCGAAGCAAGTATTTTGATGTTGTTGTTCTTGCTTTTGTATTTGCTTGTCCGCGAAATTGGTTTCTGTAAGAAAATTTCATTACCTCTCAGTTCTTCTTGTTATTATTTTCTTCGTTATTTTCAGCGTCCATTTGAACATCACCGTTATTGCCGTTGTCGTCGTTCTCGTCGGTTTTCATGACGCTGACGTCTTGTGTAAGGTATAACTTTCCTTTGTTAGAAAGCTCAAATTGAAAAACAAAAAAATCTCTTCTTTTTTGTATTTAGAAGAGACGCATGCTATGAAAAGAGCACCTGTCGCGTAAAATGATGTGTCTTTTAAGTCTTAAACATTGACATTTTTTTAATTTTTATTTTTAGTCAACATCATCAGGAACCATGCATTTCGTTTGGCATTAATTATCCAAGGGTAGGGTTGCATTCAAGTTAAATTGTTGGCAATACAATTTTATTTTAGGAATATTTTAATGAGGAAAACAAAAGTTGGTGTTATTCGGTTCACTATTCGTGTGATAACTAGCATATATCATTATTTTTAAGTTTTCCTTATAGAAATTAATTCACATGTGAGTTTGGTATTATAGTACAGTCAACGAAGGAATTTTGCTTGCAAAAAATAGTGCTATCTGGATTATTTTTTTATATGGTAGGGGATACCCCCAGGTTTAACATACCCAAAGTCCCCAGCCTGAGCCGCGAGCTAAACTCAGGAGGGATGTTCAAGGTACCCCTTTTTAGATTTCCGCAAGCCACCCAAGGTATACTGTGTTAGTGGTAGAGCTGACCCTTAGGTATAACATACCCAAAGTCCCCAGCCCAGGGCCGCAAGATTTAGGCAGGAGAGGGGGTTAAGGTCCCCTTTTGTAGTTTTTCTTCAATATTTGGAAAACTCAGCATAATAGAGGCAAAGTCAATGTGACAAAGTGAAAGAAAATTAAATTCTCTACAAACAAAAGTTATTTTCATAGTATTATAAAAGTAAACTAATTAACAATCATTAAATTGCTTAGAAAATAAAATGTTTGTTAAAATTTTTTTTTCGATATTTCTACTCTCGCATCTCTATGAGAATATCTTTTATTTGTAGGGGCTTTAATTTTCTTTCTCCTTGTAACATTGACTTTGCCTCTATTACGATTAGTATATTGAAGAAAAACTACGAAAGGGGACATTTACTCCCTCTCCTGCTTAAAGCTTGCGGCCCTGGGCTGGGGACTTTGAGTATGTTATACCCAAGGGTCAGCTCTACCACTAACACAATACCTTGGGTGGCTTGCTTTGCAGGTTAAAAGAATTTATTCATTCTTTAACCTCAAGCTCAAAGAAACACTACTATCGCATACTACACACTATAAAAAGAATAATAAAAATTATAAAAAAAAAAAAATATCATACAAATTGTCGTCGCAACTTTTAATTTTCTCAAAAACTAGGGGCATAGAACCATTTAGTTTTCAGCTTTCAATAAAGAGTTATTAGAGATAGTGAATCTTATTTCCCAATTAAGAAAAAAAAATCGAAAACTAAATTTTCAATTTTTGGTTTTTTTAATTTTGAGTTTGAAAGTTATTTTTACAAAAACTATGGACATCAAAAACTTGATTTAAAAATAGAATAAAAGAACGGAGTTCGGGCTTGCAAGAAAGTTATTTTTTTTTTTGTTTTAAGTGTTGTCGCTAATTTTTTAATATTATTTTTAAAAAAATGCCACTCCTCTATAAAGGGGGGGGGGAGAAAGAACTCCCCTTTATGGCAAACAAATTTTGTATTATGTTCCTTAAAAAAAAATGTACCAGTTTTTGGCGCCGCATGAAAACAACTCTTGCTAATTAAATTTTGCCTAGTTTAGTATACATCAACTTTTTCGTTTAGTTTCAGATATATAGAAAAAAAAAAGGAAATTATAACTCCACTCTCAGCCTCATAACATGATGAAATAACAGTGAATGAATGTGTATTTACTTTTTTTGTTTTTTTCCAAGTAAATTGTTCAGAAAACATTCAATATCTAAAACAATAACAGAATTTTTCAGATTTGTTGATTTTCTACCCCCGCATATCCCTTATTATTAACCCTATCGAAAATATGAACATAACTTTTTTTTATACAATTTATTCGTCTCTATGTAGTATAGACTTTTGCGCTATCATGCTAGGTTGTTCCATTATTCACGAAAATCTTAAAAGGGGTACATTTAACCCCTCCTCCTGAGTTTAGCTCGCTGCCCTGGGCTGGGGACTTTGGATATGTTAAACCTGGGGGTATCCCCAACCATATAAAAAAATAATCCTGAGAGCACTATTTTTTGCATTAAATTCATCATCTATTAAAAAAACGACTAAGTTAATTTTTATAAATCTTTGTTTTAATTATTTTTTTGTTATCTTCGAGAATATTTGAAAAACCATGTTTCTAAAACCAAAAATAACGTATGCTTCCATACAAATGTTGAAACACCACCGTTAAGAAAAATTTTATTAAACTCCCCATTGAAAGTTATTGAAATTGGTGTGATTTGTGTAATTTAAAATGTTGACAAATCCTCGCATCAGAATCCGTTGATTTTAGCAAGATGTCTGTATGTGTGTATGTACCTATCCAAAAAAATCGAAAATATCTAAAAAAAAAATTCGGGAGAGTACCTCTTAAGGATTTGAAAACCACAAAATGCCAACAAAAAACCTTCTACGTGTCGTCCGCCATTTTGAAAAAGGCATTTATTAGCATTAACTCGATTTTCTCAACTGCTATAAGTCATAGAGTAGTTATCTTTCTTTACTTTTGTATTTATTTTAACACATTTTTTGATAGCTCCTTCCTATAAAAAGTTATTTGTCGAAAAACCAGCAAATTTTTGATTTAAAAAATTGTTTTTCAAGTTTATCTCATCAAATGTCCCTCCGAACGAAAAATCACTTAAGATACTTTTTATAGAACATTAAATTTTCTACATTTTTGTATATTAAGATTTTTTGTTAGCCTTAAAAGTTTCAAGATAGATCACGACAATATCTATATATATAAAAATGAATTGTTGTCCGTTTGTTCTCTTATATCTCAAGTTTGGCAGCTCCTAATTTGAAAAAAATTAATTTGTGACCGCTTACAATTTTTAAGCCAAAACAAAAATCAAAGTAAAAAAAAACAACAAAACGATGAAAAATCATAAAACATTTGTTTATAGAATCAAAACGGAAATTCAGATTTTATTATTGTCATTCAAAATAAAAAATCAAACAAAACAACAAATCTTTATAGAATCGAAACAAAAATTCAGTGTTTATAAATCATGAAAGCAGTTTATGATGAGAAAGGTGGATTTTATTTTTTGGATGCACCGTGGATGTACCGGAAAGACATTTTTAATTTCACTGATTTTAGCATGTATGTTTGTATTCGGTCACAAAACAAAATAGCATTGGCGCTCGCTTCATAATAATTAATGATAACTCGTTGACGACTTTTGGCTATTGTACCCGGACAAAGATTGGTTTCTGGAATAAGAAGACGCTACTTGATGATGGAAAAGAAGGTCCTCCGAATGCCAGATTCCTGCAACTAGAGAATGAATTCATGCGGTATAGGATGGACATCTTAGCGATAAGTGAAGTTAGATGGCTGAGCTCGGAGAAGTTTAAGTCACCAACCCGTAACACTGTACTATTCTATTCGGGAAAAATACCTGGAAGCGCTCGGGAATCTGGCGTTGGATTGCTGATTTCCAAAACAGCTCTCAAAAGCTTAATTTCCTGGGAGCCTATAGGTGACAGGATCCTGAAAGCCGGGTAGGAGTACGTCGCGTCACCATCATACAGTGTTACAACCCAACTTTGCTCTCTTCTGACGAGGAGAAGGAGGCCTTATATAACCGGCTGAGTGCTGCTCATGATAGCGTTCCACGAGGTGATATAATTATGGTGATGGGAGACTTAAATGCCAAGGTTGGCAATGACAACACTGGACTAAGGCATGTCATGGGAAAACATGGTGTTGGTGACCGACAATGGCGAACGATTTGTCGATTTCTGCAACGCCAACGGCCTTGTTACTGGAGGGACCATGTTCGAGCATAAGACGTGCCACAAAGTCAGTTGGGTGTCGACTGACAGACAAGCAACTTCCAACCAAATTGACCACTTCGCGATCAGCCGGCGTTTTAGAAGCAGTCTCCAGGACGTCCGTAACAGAAGAGGTGCTGACATGGAAATGGCCCGGGACCACCATCTGATGGTTGCTACCGTAAGATTGCGTACAGCTGCAGTTCGGAGATCCCAAGGAAACACTCGAATGCCCAAGTTTAATACAGATAGACTAAAGGATCCCGCAGTGCGCCAACAACTAGGGGACTACCTTTCACAAGGATTGAACGCAATCAGCAGCACGGAAACCACATCCATCGAAAATCATTGGTGTGCTGTGAAAAATGTCTTCGTATCCGGTGCTGAAAGTATAGTCGGCCGCGCGCAAGGAATAAATAGTGCTTGGCTTTCCCAAAAAACTTGGGCAAGGATCGAAGAAAGGAAACACCTTAAAGCTCGCATCGCAGCTACCCCAGCAGCAGGGAGAAACGAGCTTGAGTCTACGTACCGCATGAAGATGAGGGAAATTCACCGTAGTGTGCGACGTGATAACCGTAACTACATCAACGCATTGACCACAGAAGCAGAAGAAGCCGCTAGTAGGTGTGACAGTAGGACCGTCTACAGAATTAGAAAGAGCTCACTGGTGTCCAAAGCTCTAAACAACACCTGGTTAAAGACACAAACGGATCCCTGCTCATTTCGGATGAGGGTCAGCTCATAAGGTGGAGGGAACACTTTTCTGCGGTTTTCGCAGGTGAAGTGAACCCTATTCCCACTGAGCCACCCGAAGTAACAATTTCCCGAATACGCACCGTACCCCCCAGTAAAGAAGAAATTATCACCGCCATCAAAGCACTGAAGAACAACAAAGCGGTTGGACTTGACGGTATTCCTGCAGAGCTCTTAGGAGCAGCCCCAACGACATCGAGCGAGCTACTGCACCCACTTATTAAGAGAGCTTGGGAAGCAGAGAGCTTTCCTGAAGAGTGGAAAAAAGGAATGATTGTCAAGCTCCCAAAGAAAGGAGATCTCACACAGTGCGAAAACTGGAGAGGAATATGCGTTCTGCCTGCAGTAGCCAAGATAATAGCAAGGATAATATTGGACCGAATTAAAGACCACCTCGAAGACACACTCGACGCCGAACAAGCAGGTTTCCGCACTGGATCTTCCTGTGTTGATCACATCAACACCTTGAGGATCATCATCGAACAGTGCGTTGAATATCGATCACCACTTCACCTGCTGTTCATCGATTTTGAAAAGGCGTTCGACAGTGTCAACAGAGAATTTATTTGGCCTGCTTTGCGCAGGAGGGACATCCCAGATAAATTGATTGCTATTATCAAGGCTACGACAACCAGAAGAGATAGTAGAGGATTTCCAATATCTTGGGAGTATTGTCTCTACGGGCGGTGGAACTGAACTGGATGTAAACAGCCGAATCAGAAAAGCAAAGGCGGCGTTCGGAATGCTGTCCAAAATATGGAGAAACAACTCTTTTAGCTTAAAGACCAAGCTACGACTGTTCCGCTCCAATGTTGAATCCGTTCTGCTTTACGGATGCAGCACTTGGAAAGCCACTGACACTGTCACTAGAAAGCTGCAAACCTTCGTTAATAGATGTCTACGAAACATCTTGAGGATTTTCTGGCCCAACCGTATCTCCAATTCCGAACTTCATGAGAAAACGGGTCAGGAGCCCATAGACTCCATTATACGAAGAAGAAAGTGGCAGTGGATTGGCCATACGCTTCGAAAAGATGATCGGTGCATTGCATCTCAGGCAATGCAATGGAACCCGCTCACACAGGAGGGAAGACAAGTGGGCCGGCCTAGAAGTACATGACGAAGAACGGTCGAACAGGAATCGGCACGACTGGGGAAAAGTTGGAGAGAGCTGAAATATATTTCAAGAAATCGTACACGACGGCGCGTAGGTGTAGTGGAGGCCCTATGTCCCGTAAGGGAAACATCACGGACGTAATAGGTCCGAGGACCTAATGATGAATGATGATGATAAGGGAGAAGATGATTTGTTCCCCGAATTCCGCTAATTCAATCTAATTTACCATTCAATTTCAAACGGCTTCCACTTCTAATTTGCCTTGGTGTTACAATTCCAGTCTTTACAAGTTTGTGGCAGATACTTAGAATACCCAGTATTTTCACATGGGCAGTTATATGTTGCATGCTCCAGAGTAGGCAAACCATCAGCGTTATTTATATATTCCACAAATAGAAAGACAAAAAATGTTGTATACCAAAGAGCGTTACAATAGATAAACATTTTGAAGAGAACTTTGACTTTTTATTAACAACCAGCGAAGCGGTCACGGGCACCCTAGTTTCTTATATTATTTAAAAAAGTGTCAATTGATTTTATTTAACTGGCCTTACTTGTTCCCCGTGATATTATAAAATATAAAATTACTCACTTTTTTTAGAGAAAGGTTACACCTATAATAATGTATAATTATTTGTTACTTGAAAATTTAAAAATTTTCATCAAATTTTGAATTTAAAACAGTAAATATAAAGTTGATGGGACATTTACACACCCTTTTAGTACGAAATTTTGGTTTGCCCTCCCCAATAATTTTAATTAAAAATTTAGCCACATTTGTAAGGTAAGTTTTTAGATCTTAATCTAAAAGTTCTGACCAGTAGAAATAAAATTAGGGTTTTTTAAAAGGAAAAAAAGCCGATCAGAAAAAAATTTATTTTTAAAAATAAAATAAATTTTTTAGTATAACGGGGAACAAGTAGCGGGGCAATTAAATAAAATCAATCAACACTTTATTAAATCAGATTTCCCTCTATTAGGATTTATATCAGTATTTTGTTTAATTATTTTAAAAGTAAAATTCTAGTGACTAACCTAATACCTAAAGCCCTTTAGAGGGAAATCTCATTTAGCAATCAAAACGGTCACGAAAAAAGGAATTAGTTTACACTATAAGAAACTTTGTCGTAATCTATCTTGAAAGTTTTTTGAAATCTAGCTAAATATACAGAAATGTCGGAAATTTAATGTTCTATAAAAAGTAACTAAACTTGAATCATAAACTTGAAAAAAAAGCATTTTTTAAATCGAGAATTTACTATTTTTATGAGAAAAACTTTTTATAGAAAGGTGGTGATGGTGATGATAATGATCTTAATCATGTCGTGTTTGATCCTAAAATAATACTACCTAATATACAATGTAGTAGCCCGTAGCGTAATGGTTCGTGCGTTCAACTGTCACGCTGGAGGTCTGGGTTCGCTTCCCAGCCTCGTCCACCTAAAAACTAAAGTTTTTTTTCAGGGCTACTGCCTCTTGCGAGGAATTGACAAATCCTCCAAGAGCCGTTCGGATTCGGCATAAAATTGTATGTCCCTTCCATTCCTGTCGATAGGCGCACACAGGAATGGTTGCGAGTTGTTAGTCACTAGGATCTGGTTCTTTATGAGCCGTTGTGCCACCCGATTTATTTATTTATTTAATATACAAAGGTACTCATATTTGGGAGAAAAGATTTCTTTTATTCCAGGTTCCAGTTGTGAACGTCCCCGTCCGTTAGGTCAAATAATTATTCCTCACAATAATTATTGGATTATGTATTCCATCCAAGCAGGAAGGTAGACATTTTCCGTATTTCGCTATGGATAAAAACAACATTGACATCAATTGAGCAAAGTGAGCACGTAAAGTAGGTAAAATATAGAATAATTCTTATCTAATTAATAAATTTTGATTAAATATTATTACATGGATGATGATGGTGATGAATAAATGCTTTGATGAGTTTGTACCTACTAACACATAAATACATTTATACAAAAATATAATTCATTAATATTCTGTTAGAATAGTTGACGGCTTATACTTTGTTGTACAATTATTGGGGCTATACTCTGATTTAAGAATTGGGAATTAGAATGGGTACATACACTCTTGTATAGCAGGTGTTCTGTGGGTAACAAGTAGGTTATTCGAAATTATAGGTACTAATACCAAGTAAGCGTTAAGTATACAAAATTGTTGCGACCTATTTTCGGGATTTATTAGTTTCTTAACATAGATTTTAAATAAGTGGGATTTCAAGCTTAAAATAAATAAATATATGTATAAATGTATGTTAGTAGATTTATTCAAAATGGGGTGAACATTTATAAAATTTATTTTGATGAGCAGGTGTTAACATCTGTTTTGTCCACCAGTTATGAAAGTAGGGAATCAGTTTTTTGGTAATAATAACAGTTAAATATGGGAACAGGACGCGAAGCGGCAAAGAGGAATTTTATATGAATTGAACGAAAATGAACGTTCTGATAGTAAACAAAAAAGTTTGCTTCATTTCAAGTGGAGCGGAGTGAATTGGGATATTAGGTTGGTATAGACATGGCGGCTGCGCCACCGCCACCAGCAGCCCAGCCCATAGCCCAATTAACGCTGAAGTGCGACGTTTTGATACTTTAAGACGTTACGACCTGTGGATGGATTTGAAATTGGAGATTGTTGAAATAATAGGATTGAATAGAATTTAATATTTGTGGCATGACGAGATTCTTACAACACAATCATCAGAAAGTGGATGACTCATCCACCCGCGTACAAACCATCATTATTAGCCCAACTATGTAGCTTGGTGACTAGCACAGAGGCGGCAACTGATTTAATACAATGATCATGCGGCAACTGCGCACAAAGAACCTCATCCAACACCCTAGTCCGTAAGCTTGCGATCATAGGAATCCGACATAAGTTGTGGTGCAGAAGTAGCCGAAGTTCTTCCTATATAGAGCTATTTCGAAGCGTTAAGAAAAGAGATCAAGTCTTTGATCTTCATTTTTAAAAGGTTGTCAATGTCGTCAAAAAATGCCATTCCAACTGATTGTGGTCTAGCTTTGGCCAGTGCAGGGCACTTGCAGAAGAAATAAACTACAGTTTCCTTTTCCTGCTGATCCCTACAGCTGCAACAATGAGTATTTTAAGGGGTGGCATAGTCTCGCTGCTTGCTCTCCTATTGGCCAGTGCCCGCTACAATGAGTAGCCGGACATTATTCTAAGCAGTTGTGATGGACTCGTGCACCAAAAGAAAAATCACCTATAGCAGATAGAAGATACTCCAAATAATCAAATTCTTGAAAGGAATACGCAAGAAAAGCTGAAAGATGAGCTAATCCATCCATCAATTCTAGTAGGCTTTTAATTATGTCATATAGAAAGGAACGAAGCCGTAACCAGGTTTTAATTGTAAAAATCATTGAATGGGTTATTGAATATGAGAAAACCGCGGAGTGCTATTAAATGAGAGGGTGCAGTTTTGAGGGGGAAGGGTTAATGCAACCCTTTTCGTTTTTTGCATATAACTCGAAAACCAAGCACGCAGTTAACCTTTATTGGAGAGAATAAAATTTACTATCGAAAGCTTATTCAAAAAATTTTAAATGTGCTTAAATAAAAAAAACAAAATTGCAAAAATTGATTTTTTTTTTTACTTATTTGCCTTTAACTTTTTTTCCGGTTGAGATAGGTATAGGAATTACCTTATATAAAAGAAACATTATAAGATTTTCTTTAAAATGGTGTATTCAGAAATGTTTCCTTAGACAAAATTAACAAAGATAAACTACAGTGC
Source organism: Melangyna quadrimaculata (assembly GCA_949320155.1). Classification (NCBI taxonomy): domain Eukaryota; kingdom Metazoa; phylum Arthropoda; class Insecta; order Diptera; family Syrphidae; genus Melangyna; species Melangyna quadrimaculata. Next base: position 440,249,182 of record OX439483.1, read on the forward strand.
AACTGGTATAGAATCTTTGCAAATGATTTATGAATTTGGACTTATTTCCGCAAATGTTTCATTAGTGTTCCACACGATTTTGTGCACTAAAGACCGCTAACAATAATGTGATGAATATTATCTATACAATTATTTTCAAAGGGTGTAAAAAACTCATGTACATAAGTCTGATTTCACATTTTTTTCTCATGTTCAACACTTCAAAAATTGTTACTTTGTTTAAAAACCATAATAATTGTTTAAAGCTTAAAAAAAAAAATTATAATTGATAAATAAACTTATTATTCTTATTTTATTCAATAAAATTAAGTTTTGTTGCAAAAAAAAAAAATAATATCAAAAAAAAAAAAATCGGGTGGCACAACGGCTCATGAAGAACCAGGGCCTAGTGACTAACAACTCGCAACCATTCCTGTGTGCGCCTTTCGAAAGGAATGGAAGGGACCTACAATTTTATGCCGAATCCGAACGGCTAGACGAGAAGCACTTATTCGTGACAAGTGATACTCTTGGAGGATTTGTCAATTCCTCGCAAGAGGCAGGAGCCCTGAAAAAAAACTTTTTTTAGTTTTTAGGCGGACGAGGCTGGGAAGCGATCCCAGACCTCCAGCGTGACAATCGAACGCACTAACCATTAAGCTACGGGCTACTACAAAAATAATATCAAAGTAAAGTTAATTTTCTCTAAAAAAAAAAAGAATACGCCATTTTAAAGGAAATTTTATAATCCATCTTTTATATGCAGCAATTCATATACCTATCTCAACCGGTAAAAAAGTTAAAGGCAACTAATTTAAAAAAAAAAACAATTTTTTGCATTCTTTTTGCAATTTTTTTAATTTAAAAACATTTATTTAAAAATTTTTGAATAGGCTTATTCGATAGTAAATTTTATTCTCTACAATAAATGTTATCTGCACTTTTTCGAAATTTAACTTGATTTTCGAGTTATATGCAAAAAATCGAAAAGGTTTGCATTCACCCCTCCCCCTCAAAATTGTACCCTCTCATTTAATAGCACTCCGCGGTTTTCTCATCTTCATCATCATAACCCATTGAATGATTTTTACAATAAAAACACGGTAACGTCATAGTTCCTTATTGCCCTGTTTTTTAGGACATACTCATTGGCCTATAGGTGGGGGCACAATTATACATCTCATGGTCGCAGTGCAACAAATTATTATTCATGCATTCGGCACATCAACTGTTTTCTAACTAAAGGCCAGTTTGTTCACAGTGGGTTAAATTTAGTTTGTGACTTTCATAGGCTTTAATTAACTAACGCTTATCAACCAAAATTGGCTGATTAGTGAAATCCATGATTAGCAACTCATACTTTGAATTTTTTAAACAAAATTTGATCAACAAAAACATTTGAGGATTTCCCAGCTCCACTAATCATGGATTAAAGATAATCAGCTGTGAACAAACTGGCCCTAAGTCAAAAAATTGTTTGCTCAATTGGATGATTTATTAGACTATAGCCATCCCGTTATTTTCGGTTTGTAAGCAGTTCGCGCCAAATTATTAAAATTGAATAAGCACAACAACTGCGGTGGTATAATAGGATAAGTATAATTTCTTATTGATTCCGGATATGAACCTACGCAAACGTCATCAACGTCAGAAGTTTTAAAAATCTTAAAAGCATTTTGACACAATAGAATTACTTCTTAAGTGAACTGGTGGCATTTGCGTCAATTTTAATAACTTTGCAATATCAAAGTCATCATAGTTTTCTTGAGCAAGATGACCACAGTTTGGTCATTGATATGTCCTAGGCTTTGTGTTGACACACTTACTACTCTCTCAGTAGAAACCAATCCTGGGGCAATTGCAATAAAGTTTCCCCCAAAAAACCACAACTACTGACTTTGATAGGAGGAGCTCCAATGCAAAATCAACTCCATTCCTAATAAAGTCGTCATCTTTTGAAGTTTCAGTCCAAATGCACATATTGCAGCGGTATACCGCCCCCAAGATGGATGTGTTACTGTCAGTTACGTAAACTCATTTCCATGTCCCTTTGGGCCTTGCAACTGCAAGTAAAGCTTTGATTGCAAGCTATAACTTTGACAACCTTTCAGACGTTGCATTCTTCTAAACCGAAATAGCCTTTAACAACCCATCAATTAATGCAAAGGTATACGAAGACGGACCCCCTCAACATAACTGCATTACCCATACTAGCTATGATGATGGTATATCACCGTTAGAATGATTTCCTGCACTTGATCGAATTCAACTGCGACCACGACCTAACCGCCAAACAATAAAATGGAAAAAACCCACAACTACCTTCCATTATTGGTGCTTTTTTTCGTCGTTGTTCACTTGGCTCTGGCCTGGCTTGGCAGTATAGGCAATTGTAGAACGCGGCAGCGAGCGTTCAGAATTCATAATCCTCTCCGGGAGAGTACGTGATGCGTTTGACAAGTTGCATGATAGGCGCTTCGTTCGTTTCGTTGGTATCGATATCGCGCTTCACTTATGCTGTAACAACACGTAACGAACGTTCCTTGACTTTGTAGATAGGTACAGCAAATTACGGTAAGAGAATGGGCTATCATTAGTCTCAGTCTCAGGGCTGTTTGACAATTCAGTTAGCAGATAGCAGGTGTATACCATAGAATATAGCGGTAAATATATTCGATTGATGCAAATGAGCAAAGAAGCTGCAGTCACTTGAGAACTAAAATGCAAACAACAGATATTTCAATCATCGATCAATATACCTTTAGGAAGTTGAAAGTTGAAACATTCATAACTTCTAGAAATTAAATTAAGATTAATGCTGAAGCCTTGTGGGACGATGACATCTTCTGTAAATGAAAAATCTATCACAGTCACTGCCCACTGTCACAGTATCAGAGTGATTCTAAGTGTAACTCAATTTAGTATCAACTCACGTTGATTGGATTCGTGGTAATTCAATTCTTTCTCATCACTTAGCCGATTGGAATTTAAGTGTATTTTTTTTTGTTGCTCTTCTCAACTTGTTGTTATGTTAATTTACAGTTATGAATGAACTGGTTGACATTTAAGCATGGAATGCGTGACGCGTGAGTAACATTATAAATGTTGCTAAGTCGTATTTTTGTTTGTTGATTACCTGTACTGATTTATGTTTTATTCTCACAGATTGGTTTTAAGGAAGTAAATGAATATCAATTATGTAGGCTTGGATCTTATTTTCGAACGTAGAACATTTACATGCCTACAATTTATTGTTACGTAGAGTTTAATGTAGAATGAATCACTAATTAAGGAAACATATGTAGAAAAACGGTCACTTAAATAACTTTGTTAAGGCAAATAAGTATCTTAACAGTTAAAAACTTTGAACGTTGAGATTTAGAATTAAATTATTTATTCGGCTTAGTACAACCTATTTTTTAATATAACTCAAAAACTAAAAACTTAACCTAATAATAGGGTTTGGGGTGGGGAGTGTGACCCTGAATTCGAAGTTTTAAGGATGGAGTACTGAGGTTTAAGTCGAAACAATCCAAGTTCGAATTAAGACCTCGCAGCATACGAGAGATAAGTTCGTTGGAGCCATAAGAGGTTGGTTGGGAACAAAATAGAAGAGACTATAGGATAACGTGGGATCGCTTCCCAGCCCCGTCCATGTAAAAACTAAAAAAGTTTTTTTCAGGGCTACTGCCTCTTGCGAGGAATTGACAAATACAAATCCTCCAAGAGTATCACTTGTCACGAATAAGTGCTTCTCGTCTAGCCGTTCGGATTCGGCATAAAATTGTAAGTCCCTTCCATTCCTGTCGACATGCGCACAGCGCACAAAGGAATGGTTGCGAGTTGTTAGTCACTAGGCCCTGGTTCTTCATGAGCCGTTGTGCCACGCGATTTATTTTTTTTATAGGATAACGTGTATTACGAGGGTTAGTGTTAAAAGAGATGTAATTGTAGAGTGAAATGCAGTCAATGGTACCAGAAAGGAGTCGATGAATGAAGAGCATGTCTGATATTTCCCTTCGCTCTTTCGGTCAGTTCAGGTTGGTTAGTTTCAGGCGATCCACGGAGGTCGGATTAAAGGATTGTTCCATGATAAACCTTAAAGAACGAAACAAAAATAGGACGTTGAACACTCTCGATTCTGGAGATGTGAATATGATGGCCAGGCGACCAAACTTGAGAGTCGTATTCAAGGAGTGGGCGAACAAAGGATTACTATATATAGGCTCTCATAGGGATTGTAGAATTCCTTGGACCAACGACGCTTAACGAAGCCAAGTGCTGAATTAGCTTTGAGAATGATATAGTCTATGTGAGTGAGAAATTCGAAATTTGTGGCTCCTTGCAATGTGTGGTAAATGAGTTGGGTTTGATAGTTTAGTGGTGGTTTGTGTATGTGTATGTTTTGTTCAGTCAGGATAAGGCGGAAGTATTTTCCGAATTTTTTTTCCAAGCCGAGCTCTAAATTCTTAGAGAAAGTCGAGTCAACATTTCAGCAGTTACATCAAACAAAAAGTGAATTATCCATTTTTACTATAAAATATTTAACCTGCAATTTATTTCCATGTGATCCCGAGACTGGATGCTTCACCAACCCCAAAGAAGTGGCTGAGTTAATCCACACAGGTAGACCAACATAATTATCCGGATGAGACATTAAGGGTATTCATGAAACGAGATAATATTTCGCTTTGTAGAAAAATATAATTTTACGCAAAAGGTTACATGAACACCCCATTAGAAATTATTGGGTAAACGATAGAAACAAACAGCTACGTTAAGTCAAATATCAAATTAAACGGCACAAAGTTTCTAAGGGTTTTTTTTCTACGCTTTTCGCTTCAAATTTGTGAGATAAAATTCTATATTTTGCAGAAAATTTTCCCATACAAATTTTAACAGTTCATTTCTACCGATAGAAAATTTTATCGTTTTTTTTTTCTATGGGTTTTCTGCGTTTGCATGAATACCCCTATTATATTTCCAACTAAATTATAGAATGCGATCCTGCTCAACAACAACGTGAACCATTTCAAGACGAAAGATAGCTACAATTGTATCAATACTACGAAAAAGAAATAGGATTACCTTCAGTTTCTGGATTTCTGTCTATTGAGTAACACCAGAAAGAGACTTATTCAAATCCAAGTTGACTTACTTCAGAAGTCCCGCGTGGCATGCCAAAACCATTTCAGCAAAGAGATGTGGTAGCATTATCGTCAATCTACTCGACGGGTCGCAACCTCACACTTAATGAACTAACAACCAAACCACCCTTTAATGCGGAAAAGGAATGAAAAGGTAGTTTCTCTATAAACAACTTTTCACTGTTTCTGAAACAAGCATAAGATAGCTTGGAATGTTTGAGATGATGACAATCGTGTGGCTCTACACAGGACTTCACTTTGACCAAGGGCCACGAAAGAATTTCAACATCAAGTGACTCTACAAAGCGTCAGGAATAACGCCCCTGGACAAATACATGATTAATGCTGCCAAAAGACAGATGAGAAGCATAATAAAGAAAAAGAAATAACTGAACCACACGACACCTGGACTTCTGGACTGGCCCACACCGGACCTCAAGTAGGTAAGTAAGATTTAGCAACTAGTATTTGAAGAAATATAAAAGAGGCAAAATTCAAAGAACTTTCCTTTTTAGTAAATAAATACAAATCTATATATAAATAGCCTTAAAAAACGAGACGAGACGAGACGAGACCAGACGAGACGAGACGGGACGAGACGAAACGAGACGAGACTGCCTTTCAAGCATCCGAGACGAGACTGTATATTTGGACCGAAATTTATAGAGAGTGTAATAAATTAAAAAATCCAATTTCAGTTAAATATTTATTTGCTTCTGCACGTATTCAAACTATAATCGAAAATATTTCGTTCCAATAATTAACAAGTTGGCCGGAAATCGTCACTTGATATACATATTTCAAAAGGTAGATATTCATAGAGTTTCACATCAAGCTATTTTCTTAAAAATGCGCGCATTTAGCAACGGTCAATTTTTAGATTCAATTCTATGTCCTTTCGGATTTAGAACTTCAGCAGCAGCTTTTGATAAGTAAGTTCATTTAATTCTGATCTTTACAGCAATGTTCAATAGGTAACTAAAAACCGTGTACAACTTAAAGCTTCTAAAACTGAATGCTGTAGTCTCCTGTCATTAAAGCAGAACCCACTCTCCATGCCGCTACCCATGAGCGGAACCTACATCGAGGAAACTGAACAGATAACTCTCAGTTCTCGGTGTATGTGTCACAGACCACCTTTTGTGGAATGACCACATATTTGACTTCAACAAAAACGCTGCTACGTGCTTAGGCTTTTCTTCGTCAATGCAAGCAATTTGTCTCCCCCTTTTATCTAGCTCTGATCTACAAAGCCTTTATTCGTCCAAAACTTGACTTCAACTTCCATATTGGGGCAGGTGCTCTAATAATCCACTTGAGGATAAAATGCATCTCTATCTACCTACCTTCCTACGGGCTGATATCACCTTTTACATTGACAGCCATCAGGCAGCGATCAAAGCCATTTCTCTGTCACAGAAATTAAATCCAAGCTGGTTTCATGCTATCATGAAGAGCTTAGAGTTCTTGAAATGAAAAAAGTAGATGAACTGGCAAGACAGATTAAACAGAAATCTCAAAGTCAACAGATAAGAACATTTTAAATTTAATGAACAACATCAACGCCTTCAAATGACTCGATGCTCCATAGGATTTCATAGGTTATATTTGAAAGGGATGGTCCAACCCATCGGGTTATCACTAGGGGTCAACATTGATCAAAGTGTGAAGGGAACAAGATCTACCGGCGGCCCATCAACCTAACCTAACCTTTGCTAATGTTTCATGTCATTGATTACTTACCGCTCTTTCCGTAAGGATTGTTCTAGTGAAATAGCAAGTTGCATTCCTCCCCTAACACAATTGAACCGTAATAGTCATGCTTCTATGAAGGCCCATCAGCTTACACCTACTACCAGCTTTCGTTCGCATCTTTGGACGAACTATTAGGTACAGAGATTTTCTCTTTAGTCGTTCTGCACGAATGTGGAACCAATTTTTTTGTATGCTTTTATTTTTAAAATTGTTTGCATTGTTCATATACACACCACACATACATTAGTAAGACTTTAATGTAGTAGGTACCTTTATGTAGTAGGAACCTAACCTATATAATAATTTGCGTCTTAGAAAGGTAACAATTACAGCTCTAACTGATGAGGTCCACTGTAGTTGTTATCAGGACCGAATGAATGAATGAATGAATTAACCAATTCGGGGTTTAATGCACTGCGAACTTTGATCTATTGTGCCCCATCTACAGCTGAAAGTGATTGTTCACTTAAAGCTCATCCTCCAAATTTAGTTCTTTTATAAACTTAAGTATTTGGAGTATTTTCAGTGAGAGTAGGTCCCTCTCCTCTATCTGGTGATTTCCCAGATATCTGTGCCTTTGATGCACAAGTGCCTTATATGTGGTCAGGTGTTTCCTCCTGGATGTTGCAGAATCTCCAAGTTGCACTGCTCGCTAAGCCGAGAATGCTGAGATGTCTCTTTAGCTTGCAGTGTCCAGTGAGTAAACCTGTTAATATTCTTAGATTAATGCAGGCTTTGTAGCGTTCTTGGTTGTAGTTCCCAAATAGTAATTTAGCCTGCCTCAGTTTTGAGAGTTCTTTCCAAATTTTTGATCTTTTTGCCTCCTCTTCTGATTTGATCTTGTTTTTGATCACATTTTCACCTCATCCGCAATAGGGCTCACGCCCTGTTAGGGGGGTTTTTGCTCCCATTTTGGCTAGGGAGTCTGCCTCTTCGGTGCCCAATAGAGTGGGACATTGTTGTTTTTGCCCAGTTCATTTAACCTCCGCAAGCATTCCCATACCAGTTTTGAGCTAATGGCATAGGAGCTTAAAGCTTTAAGCGCGGCTTGGCTATCTGGAAAGAGGGCAATGTTCCGATTTCGGTAGTTTCTTTCAAGGTTACGTTCTGCACATTTACCTATGGCGTTTGCTTCCGCCTGGAAAATGCTAGTGGACTGTCCCATCAGTACAGATAGTTTGGTTCTTGGCCCGAATATACCCGCCCCAGTCCCTTCGGACGTTCTTGATCTATCAGTATACCATTTGATGGCGTTTGCTTTAAGATTGTAGTTCGTTGTTTCGCCTTTCCACTCTGCCTTGATACTTAACTCTGTTTGAAAATTTTTCTCAAAGTTATATTTTTTTATCATGGCATCTCTTTGAATGTCAAGAAGGTTTAATACTGTCGACCTGGAGATGCATTGCCTTTCTTTGTTACCTATGCATTTTCCGGTCCCAGCTCCCTCCTTGGCAAATCTCATAATTGCTCCCTGAGCAGTACTATCTATGACCACGTATAGTGGTGTAAGGTGAAGGATAACCTCCATAGCTGCTGTGGGGCAGGTTCGCATTGCTCCAGTTATGCATATGCATGCGAGCCGTTGTATTTTTTCTAGGGCATTCCTAGTTGTTTGTAGTTCGGTTCTTTTGTGCCATGCAACTGCACCATAGGTTATGATGAGCCTTACCATCATAGTGTACATCCATCTTAGGATACTTGGTTTGCAACCCCATGATTTGCCTGCAAGTCTCTTACATATCATAAGGACTTTTGTGGCTTTCCCGACAGTTATTTCTAAGTGTTTATTCGAAAGAAGTTTGCTATCTAGTGTGATACCTAGGTATTTTACCTCCTTCTTTGTTTCAATGACTTTACCAGCTAAACTAATAGGTTTCATTCGCGGCAGCAGCCTTTTGTTGGTAAATGGTACGATAGTCGTTTTTGCAGGGTTAATATTTAGCCCTACAGATTGACACCATTTACTTGTGATTCTCCGTCCTCTTTGTAATATTTCACAGAGAGTTTCTTCGAACTGTTATAATGCTGTTATTACGATGTCATCGGCAAAGCCAATGCAGCGTATGCCTTGAGAAGTAAGACTTTCTAATAGCTCATCCACTACAAGACTCCGCAGCAAGGGTGACAATCCCCCCCCCTGCGGACAGCCTCTTGTTTTGGTGATTTTCTGGACACTTTGCCCTGTGTGTGCCTCTGTCGTTCTTGTTATCAGCATTTCACTAATCCATCTTATTATGGTGATGGTTACACACTTCCTTACTAGAGCTTTATTTATTGCAAGAGGTGTTATCAAAAGCACCTTCAATGTCTAGAAAGGCACATGGTGCAGTTTCTTTATTCTTTAAAGCAATTTGTAGGGTGTTACTGAGGTCAAACAGAGCAGTTTCTGTGGATCTGCCTGCTCTTTATGCATGCTGTCGATTGTTGAGAAGCCAGAGGCATTGTATTTAGTACTTTTGATCTTATGAAGTTGTCAAATATTTTAGGACCGAAACGCATTGGACTAAAGGTCGCTTAAAAACTTTTCATTGAACTTCATTCAATACAGTCCACTAAAATAAAAAACAAAAACAAAATAACTTCCATTGTTTAGGTTTTTCTTTCTTTATATAATTTTTAACCGTGTAAAACATATCTTACAAAATGTATCGTTATAAATTACAAACAAAAAGTCTAATACAACAACACCTCTGCATATATACTACAGCAAAGCAATTAAAAATTCGATTTTAATAGAACGCGTACGATATTTTCTCTGTCCAAAAAATATGTAATTAAAACTCAATAAAAATCCGTGTAAACCACATTCAATTCAATAAATGAATCAGCACAAGCCCACAATGAGATTAGTACCAATTAATCTCTAATTTTATTAAAAATTTAATTTGGAACTCCATTTTCCCCAGAGGGTATAGAAATAAAATCACAAAAATCTCTACACCATCCGCACGTACACTATAAAATGGCATAGGTATGTTATACAACAAAACAATACAATGAAATAATGAAATTTTAATGGAAAATCACAATGTGGCTTTGGCTATTCAATTTTTAGTTTTAAGCCGTGCGATGATTCTACGTAGGTACTATTTAACTGTATACTCCCGGGCAGCAGCTGGTGTATGGCCTCTAGACTTTATATTATGTGCGTGGCGCTGGCGATGGCGTGGGGACAAAACGCGTCCCAATTTTCATTATATCAAATTTGATTTCGGCCACAATTGGTTGGTTTGAAAAATTAAGCTCTTTCTGTTTCTGGCTGAGGGCACGCTCCACCGGAAAGGTAAAACAAAAAACTATATAAAACTATAAAACTATAAAACTGCTGCATAAAGTGCCTATATTCTGCTCTTGATCATTCCCATATGTTCGGAAGGACGCTCAAATAATTAAAAATCTCTACATCCGGCATACGTGGTGGTTGTTGGCCATGCGTTCGGGTGTCATGTAGCAGCAGTTGACTTTAGCGGTTTCATTTAAAATAATATCCTTAAATACGGTTAAAAATGTGAAGTCAGCTAAAACACAGAACAGAAAAAAAAAAACAAAATATCGAAAATTAGCTGCTAATTGGAAATACCACAGCCACATGTAGATTGTTTGTAGACTGAGAGAAGTCCTTTGCCCCTTATATTGGGTAATTCATTTACAGAAAAAATACCAACCACCACCCACCCAAAAAAACATAGACAACATGTATCTATTTCGAATATAGTTTCGTAGTCGAGGAAGGGCAGGTTGAGTTGATATTATTGCTATAGGCGGGTCCGGGGTCGGGACTGAGTGATGATGTTGGTTCTCGTGCGGTCATGTTCAGCGCGGTCCAGTTGGTATTACAGGATTAATTCTTTGCAAGTGTCAAATATTTTGTGCCACTGGCAATGATGTCATTGGGAGTTTTTGGTTGGATTATTATGTTGTCTATGGATCAGTGGACGTTGACGCCACAATGTTGCTCCGGTCCGGTTGGGTTCGGATCCGGAGCCGGACGAATGGATGGACGGGCTGCTTTGTGTTGTTGAAAATGTGTACATGCGGAAATGATAACCTAATTCACAGCATCATTCAAAGATAAAACTCGAATGAAGCTTTTGTTAAGGGAGATATTGTGTGTTTTTTTTTCTCTTTTTACAAAATAATTAATAGTAGCAACCAGTTCAGTGGTGTTTTCCTATGGTGTCATATTATGGAAAAGACACAGTGTTAGTTGAAAGAAACATCCTACCAACCTTTCTCTTGCTTCTAGCTTATCAAGGCTTGAAATTATAATTATTTTAATAAAAAATTTTAATTTTTACTCCGAAATATCTTAAAGACAAACTTCCTAGAAATTATGGATTGACGTTACGTCAGTATCTCTATTCGCTGATTTTGGTTCTCAGTAGCGGATTCGGTTGCTTGTCAGTCTTTTGGCCGCACTGATTTTGTCCAGAGGTATTGTTTTGGATGCTTCGTAGAGTCACTCTTGTTCCTTAAATTCTTTTGACACCGTTGATCAAAGTGAATTCTCCAGATCTGCAGGATTTTTATTTCAAACATTGTAGGGATGCTGTTTGTGATAACCGCTCCAAGAAGAAGCTTATAGAGAGAGAATCAATTTTGTCTTTTGGCTCAGTCCATTGCTTTTTCGCATTAGAGGGTGGATTCGGTGGAAAGCGAAATTTGTTGGTTCTGAGTAACTGCGAAGTGCGGCTTGAAACGTAAATTCTCTTCAAAATGTATACACAGATATTTCACCGATGGTAAGGTCCTTAGAATCGATCCGTCCTGAATGTGTGTTGCAATGTCTCGCGAGTTTTCCGAAGCAAGTAAACTCGGATCTATCTGCCCAACTTATGTAGAATTCCCACAGGTGACTTACGTATCCCTCTTTTTTTATTTATGTAGTGACTGGATACATGGACTTGGCGAATATTACCGAGCCAACAGTAAAGAGGAAGTTCATATAATCGATAGGTTGAGGTTGAATGAAAGAATGACTAATTTAAGGGTTTAAGTGCAATTCTTCTAGCGATTCTAAATCTTCAAAACAAGTTTGTTTCTTTGGGAAACTTAAGTATTTGGAGATGAAAACTCGCTCTATTCTATTTGGTGACGTCCTAGATAACTTCCTTTGTTGCACGATTCGATTACATCTACCTAGAATGTTGGTCGGTGTTTCCTCATAAGTATTGCAGAATCTGCAAGTATCACAGTTTAGCAGGCCCAGAATACTGAGGTAAATCTCAGTTTGCAGTGACCAATGAGAAAACCAGTTATTGTTCTGAGGTAGTTCCTGCTTAAGCCTATACAGGATGTAAGGAATACTTGATTTTAGCTCCTAAGCAGGTATTTGGCTTGCTGCTTTCAATCTGAGCAAAGAACTACCTGTATTGAGAAAACTGAAAATCATTTTTATTAGTGTACCTGGAAAAATAAAAATGGTTAGGTTTATATTAGCCCCCGTATACAGATGCTGTCAAACACTCAAGAGAAATCTGATAGTTACCTCGGTCTGGAACCTCAAGAGTAGGTTAAGAGTGGAATGTTACTATCCGGGATGATATTGTTTAAGGTGCAGAACACCATCAACTTGTAAAGAATTTGTCCTTCAAGGATTTGCTGACGTTGATAATAGGCAATATGGGGAATATCAGAAACGGCACTCTTTTCGACTTTCTTGGTTTTTAGTACTTTTTTTATCTACAGTCTTAGTTGTTGAACAAGATCGTGAGGAATAGCACCATGACTTGGGAGAATTTTATTATGATGAAGCTAAAGATCACATCTGGTCGGGAAGATTTTTGTTGCCATCCTGCGTGGATAAACTCATTCAACTGGATCAATTGCTGACTTTAAAATGGTTATTTCAGTAAATTTCTGCTGTAGCTGGTGATTTATTGACTAAACTAAACCTAAGAATGATTGGGTAGCTGGGTGATCTTGTTAGGTTATTTTCTTCCAAATATTCAGAAAATGCCTCCTTTTCATTATTCTGAGTTACAGTGACTTCCCCTGCCTGGTAATGATTTTTTTTTAAGCAATTTTTTGTCTTTTGCCGATAATTTTATTGATCTCCTCCTCAAAAGCATTTCGTCTAGGTCTGATGGATTGTAATCTTTTTTGGAACTGGTTCTTGTTGAAGAGCGTTCCTCGACATAATATGTGTTTATTGAAGTACACTCTTCAATTCACTTTTTCAGTTTCATTGCTGGAGAGATTTCTGTTGTCATCCGGCATGGTTTTATGGCACTAGATTTTGTTTCCTGGAATGATCAATATCTAATCAGTTATAGTTGAAATAGTCCTTGTTTTGTTTTACTATATCTATTCCTTTGTGGCTGTCTAAGTTTAATATGCAGTTCTACTGGCTCGTGGTTCTCATCTCCAGCAAGGTTTCTGCGTGAATAACTCTGCAACCCGTAGATGTTGTTGATGAAGCTATATGCAACCAGGAAGAAATCCAGCCAAGATGATGCAATTCAGAATGTTGGATTAGGGTGAGAAACTACTAGAATTTAATGGTAATCAAAAGTTGCATCTAACCAGTTTACCAGGAAGTTTCCAGCATCGGATGCGTCATACCATCGTGGATGTTGGGCATTAAAATCAACTTCAATCCAATCAGTGATCAATCCACAAGTGTGACGGGTGGATAAGGTGCTGAAAATAAAAAATCATGATTGGCATAAGTTTGTGTGGCACATTATTTGTTGTAAATGCCGAAGATAATTTGTGTCATCTTCGACTGCTAACGCAGTCATAAGCTTTGGCTTTGAATTGATTTAAGCCTGCTGGATAATAACTTGAGAAGCTTTTATGTAACTGAATTAATGACAACTACCATAAACAATTTAAGAGCAGACAATTTAAGGCATTTTAAGACATTAAGGGCCAATTTTTCAATAGTCGGTTGAAACTCTAATAGAACTTTGTCTTCGAATAAAAAAATTTTTTCTATTGCTGTAGTATGTATTCTTCTGATAGTTTTACTGATGATTAAGAAATTCATCCTAAGATAATTATTTTTCAACCTTAACCGTATTGGTTTCTAAAAATAAATAAATAAAAAAAACGTATTTTAGTTATTTTGATAAATTTGTTTCTGCCTTACAAAATATTTATACTATATCAATCTACTACTACTACAATACTAGTATCAATCTATCAATCAATTTATTTCTAAATTTTCATGGAACCGTTTTTCCAATACAAAATATGTTACAATAGAAATTTAAAGAATCAAATGTATTTTGGTTAACAATTTGTAATTATCTTCAAAATTAAAACAAAAACTACAGCTTCTGTCGACTTTTTTTCACAGTTTATGAAATTTGGAATTATGTTACTATTTTTTTAAAAAATTGAATATGATTGAATATGAATTGAATATGGAGTATTACTCAGATAGACTAAGGGCCAGTTTGTTCACAGCTAATCATCTTTAATCCAAGATTAGTGGAGCTGGGAAATCCTCAAATGTGTTCGTTGATCAAATTTTTTTTTTTAAATTCTAAGTATGAGTTGCTAATCATGGATTTAACTAATCAGCCAATTTTGGTTGATTAGCATTGTTTAATTAAATCCTATGAAGGTCACATACTTAATTTAACCCACTGTGAACAAACTGGCCCTAAATTTAAGTCTCTCATTTCGTCCTCCTGAACATTGAAATATATTCCAGGTGGAACTTTTATCGATAAAGGAAGTTTTGTCGTGGCTCAAGCCTTATGGTATTCGCATTTTCTCAGATAGTCAAGCTGGTATAAAATTACTCGACTCAGTCTCTACAAACTATATAGTAGCCCTTAACTGTTAATCATCTCTTAAAGAGTAGTTCAATATTCATGTTTGTTGGGTGCCCGGCACAGGGACGTTCCGGGAAATTTTTAAGCTGACGCACTCGCAAAAAGTGGAACAAGACTACCTATTTTACAAAGTATGGTAAATATCAATTTATCTAACGCTACATGCAAATTTTCGCTGAAGCAAGATGCTTTAAGAAAAACAATTCTTGGGTGGAACAAAATCGTCACTTGCCTGGCGACCAAACAGATCTAGTCTTCTCTGTCTTACCTATAGGCAAGTTAGGGCTGGCCACGAGACCAGTCTCGGCGAGACTTTTGTAAGTCTCGTCTCGGTCTCGTTAAAATCGAAAATTTTCAGTCTCATCTCGTGTCGGTCTCGTATAATTAAGTCTCGTCTCTGAAAACTACAATTTCCGGACAACCTGTTGATTATTGGAACGAAATATTTTGGATTATACTTTGAATATGTGGCCAGCCCTACCTTAAGGAAAACAAATATTAGGTGGAACAACATTGTCACTTGCCTGGCGACAAAATAGATCTAGCCTACGCTGTCTTATAGGCAAGCACACAATTCGGCTTGGAGTATTCACAAACGATTTTTGTAGAGATGTATGGACGCAAAAGCGGAAGAATCAGTTCCTCATCTTCTCTGTACATGCCCTGCCCTATTCCAAAGGCACCCGCTCCATCTTGGGTACTTCTATTCTACAATGATTCTTGTTATCTGACAAACATAGAAATTAGTAGTCTCAGGCGCGCTATAAGAAGCTCCAACTGGCTCAATGTGGTATCAGAACGGATCAACTTATTGTCTAAGTGTGTCAGTTCTACCAAATTTGGTGGTTCAACTGTAAGTCTGCACTGAAAAGCTGACCGTAAGTCAACTTTTATAAAGCTTGATTATTTTTAAAAATAATTGAAAACTATAATCTCTTTGTAGTGATGGATTCAGTTTACAGCACCTCCAGCATTGAATGAAATTCGGTTTCATCACATTCGGTATGTTATACAATTTGGCAAGGAGGGTCTTCTGAAGTTTGATACTAACTGATTATGTTTTATGGAATTGACAATAGTGGGTTGGGTAATTCAACCGACTGATATCTTCTTCTTCATTTTACCGGCAATTGTCATGATCTCGATGGGGACCACAACTCTCCCGCTCAACTGCTTCCCGTAGGGTTCCACTTGTGGGGTTCTCCGGGTTGACCTCAGAAAACGTCGACAGGCCTCCCGGTTATGGATTGTTCCATGTCTGACGCCAACTAAATGCAGGTGTCGTTGCATTTGTTTCATCCAGGAGTTTTTGCGCCTGCCTTTCTTCCGCGATAGTGTTGGAACGTCTAGTGTTATTGCCTTTTGAACTGGGTTCTCATGGCATCTTCTTTGTACATGACAGTACCAGCTAAGTTGGTCAGTCTGTATTTTGTCCAAGATGGTATTTTTGACGTGTACGCTTCCTCGGATTCTCTTGCTTCTTATTCGATCGATGGGCGACCTGCATCGTGCCTGATCGGGAAACTATTGATTGCTCAGAACTTGGTCTGGGCCAGTAGCGCAACAATCAGTCACGATGAAGTGCTTGTTTTACCTCCTCGTGGTGGTCCCCGGGCAACTATTTATGTATCCCAATATACATAAATAGGCTAAAATTACAAGTGCGAAAAGGCCTAGCTTTCTAGGATAGGTTACGGAGGTTAGCATTCTCCGTAACTGAAATCAACCCGCTACCGAAACCAACACTACGCCTCGGATAATTAATGATAACTCGTTGACGACTTTTGGCTATTGTACCCGGACAAAGATTGGTTTCTGGAATGTGAAGACGCTTCTTGATAATGGAAAAGAAGGTCCTCAGAATGCCAGATTCCTGCAACTAGAGAAGGAATTCATGCGGTATAGGATGGACATCTTAGGGATAAGTGAAGTTAGATGGCTGGGTTCGGGGAAGTTCAAGTCACCAACCCGTAACACTGTACTATTCTATTCCGGAAAAACACCTGGAAGCGCTCGGGAATCTGGCGTTGGATTGCTGCTTTCCAAAACAGCTCTCAAAAGCCTAATTTCCTGGGAGCCTTTAGGTGACAGGATCCTGAAAGCCAGGTTCCGGACTAGAGTACGTCGCGTCACCATCATACAGTGTTACGCCCCAACTTTGCTCTCTTCTGACGAGGAGAAGGAGGCCTTTTATAACCGGCTGAGTGCTGCTTATGATAGCGTTCCACGAGGTGATATAGTAATGGTGATGGGAGACTTAAATGCCAAGGTTGGCAATGACAACACTGGGCTAAGGCATGTCATGGGAAAACATGGTGTTGGTAACCGAAACGACAATGGCGAACGATTTGTCGATTTCTGCAACGCCAACGGCCTTGTTATTGGAGGGACCATGTTCGAGCATAAGACGTGCCACAAAGTCAGTTGGGTGTCGACTGACAGACAAGCAACTTCCAACCAAATTGACCACTTCGCGATCAGCCGGCGTTTTAGAAGCAGTCTCCAGGACGTCCGTAACAGAAGAGGTGCTGACATGGGAATGGCCCGGGACCACCATCTGATGGTTGCTACCGTAAGATTGCGTACAGCTGCAGTTCGGAGATCCCAAGGAAACACTCGAATGCCCAAGTTTAATACAGATAGACTAAAGGATCCTGCAGTGCGCCAACAACTAGGGGACCACCTTTCACAAGGATTGAACGCAATCAGCAGCACGGAAACCACATCCATCGAAAATCATTGGTGTGCTGTGAAAAATGTGTTCATATCCGGTGCTGAAAGTATAGTCGGCCGGGCGCAAGGAAGAAATAGTGCTTGGCTTTCCGACGAAACTTGGGCAAGGATCGAAGAAAGGAAACACCTTAAAGCTCGCATCGCAGCTACCCCAGCAGCAGGGAGAAACGAGCTTGAGTCTACGTACCGCATGAAGATGAGGGAAGTTCACCGTAGTGTGCGACGTGATAAGCGTAACTACATCAACGCACTGGCTACAGAAGCAGAAGAAGCCGCTAGTAGGTGTGACAGTAGGACCGTCTACAGAATTACCAAAGAGCTCACTGGTGTCCAGAGCTCTAAACAACACCTGGTTAAAGACACAAACGGATCCCTGCTAATTTCGGATGAGGACCAGCTCATAAGGTGGAGGGAACACTTTTCTGCGGTTTTAAACCGCGTTTTCGCAAGTGAAGTGAACCCTATTCCCACTGAGCTACCCGAAGTAACAATTTCCCGAATACGCACCGTACCCCCCAGTAAAGAAGAAATTATCACCGCCATCAAAGCACTGAAGAACAACAAAGCGGTTGGACTTGACGGTATTCCTGCAGAGCTCTTAGGAGCAGCCCCAACGACATCGAGCGAGCTACTGCACCCACTTATTAAGAGAGCCTGGGAAGCAGAGAGCTTTCCTGAAGAGTGGAAAAAAGGAATGATTGTCAAGCTCCCAAAGAAAGGAGATCTCACACAGTGCGAAAACTGGAGAGGAATATGCGTTCTGCCTGCAGTAGCCAAGATAATAGCAAGGATAATATTGGACCGAATTAAAGACCACCTCGAAGACACACTCGACGCCGAACAAGCAGGTTTCCGCACTGGATCTTCCTGTGTTGATCACATCAACACCTTGAGGATCATCATCGAACAGTGCGTTGAATATCGATCACCACTTCACCTGCTGTTCATCGATTTTGAAAAGGCGTTCGACAGTGTCAATAGAGAATTTATTTGGCTTGCTTTGCACAGGAGGGGCATCCCAGATAAATTGATTGCTATTATCAAGGCTACATATGATGGATCCAGGTGTCACGTTTTGCACAAAGGTAGGCTGTCAGAGGAGTTTGAAATCCAAAGTGGAGTTAGGCAAGGCTGTATACTGTCACCAATACTGTTCCTGTTGGTGATAAGTGACGTACTGCACGCAGCTTTGTCAAATGGAAATGGGGGAATTCAGTGGACTCTGCAATCTCACCTCAAACATCTGGACTACGCGGACGACGTATGCTTACTCTCTCATAGGATCATGGATCTCCATCAAATGACAACAAGGGTGGAGAGAGAAGCAGAAATCGTAGGGCTTAAGATCAACTCGGCAAAAACTAAAAGGATCAGCCTTGGAACTTCCTCATCAATCCAAGTAAATATTTCTGGACAACCGGTAGAGATGGTAGAGGATTTCCAATATCTTGGGAGTATTATCTCTACGGGTGGCGGAACTGAACTGGACGTAAACAGCCGAATCAGAAAAGCAAAGGCTGCGTTCGGAATGCTGTCCAAAATATGGAGAAACAACTCTTTTAGCTTAAAGACCAAGCTACGACTGTTCCGCTCCAATGTTGAATCCGTTCTGCTTTACGGCTGCAGCACTTGGAAAGTCACTGAAATTGTCACTAGAAAGCTGCAAACCTTCGTTAATAGATGTCTACGAAACATCTTGAGGATTTTCTGGCCCAACCGTATCTCCAATGCCGAACTTCATACGAGAACGGGTCAGGAGCCCATAGACTCCATTATACGAAGAAGAAAGTGGCAGTGGATTGGCCATACGCTTCGAAAAGGCGATCGGTGCATTGCATCTCAAGCAATGCAGTGGAACCCGCTCACACAGGAGGGAAGACAAGTGGGCCGGCCTAGAAGTACATGGCGAAGAACGGTCGAACAGGAATCGGCACGACTGGGGAAAAGTTGGAGAGAGCTGAAATATATTTCAAGAAATCGTACACGATGGCGCGTAGGTGTAGTGGAGGCCCTATGTCCCGTAAGGGAAACATCACGGACGTAATAGGTCCGAGGACCTAAGTAAGTAAGTAAGTAAGTTATTCGATCACGCTCTGTCACTCCTGCTGTCATGTGAAGCATCTTCATTTCAGCTGCCGTCAATTAACTCTCATACTTCTTCGACATTATCCAACACTGTGAACCGTATGTAAGCGCTGGACAAACAACTGCCGTGTAGAGCTTTCCTTATAGCTTAGGGGGCATTTTTTGATCACAAAAGATGGCAGAGTTTTCCCGCCCTACGCTTACACGATGTTTGATGTCGTTATCACAAGATGCTTTGTTATTGATCACAGCAGTGGCATAGCGTGAGGGGGGCAAGGGGTGCACAGGCCCCGGGCAGCACTTTGCCGGGGGCAGTAAATCGGGCGACAAGAAATTAAAAAAAAAGCTACCTAGCTGCTTGCTTTATCATAATATGTTTTCCTCAATTCATTATTCTTAAAATTAATTAATTTTAGGGCTGGTCACGAGACGAGAAAAGTCTCGGTCTAAATCTCGAATGACAAACCGAGACAAGACTGAAAATTTTCGATTTTAACGAGACCGAGGCGAGACTAACAAGAGTCTCGCAGAGTCTCGTCTCGTGCCCAGCCCTAATTAATTTGTTGAGCCCAAAGAATCCAATCAAAAATTGTCCCAGTGGGAAAAATGCTTCAAAGTCACTAATCGCACTACAAATCACATCAAATCCTACTGTTCAAACATGTGCATACAAATACCAGCTTGCTAAGTTAAATGTCAAAAGAAAAGCATTGAAGAGGAATTCAAATTTAAAACCTGATTTTCTGAAGTGATTGTAAGCTCGCTAACATTTCTTAAATGTATGTGCCAAACACATTATATGTTCTCAACAATGCAACTATTTAATTTCTATCACTCAAAAATTTAGTCTTAAAATTTTCTTGCAGTGCCAATGCAACGTTTGGCAGGTCAACTTTCAGCTAGAGTAACGGGACCAACGCAGTAATTTGCAGTTTTTTGTAATTATTCTATTCCCGATTTTTCAGGTTACCAAATAGTGGGTGTAATCGAGAGATCTGCTAACTTCATAGTGAAGTTACCAGGTCACAAAGTGTATCTCGAGAACCAACGATGCTAGAGATTTGAAACAAGGCTACAAATTTGAAGTTCTTTTTACATTTAAGGAAATGCTTATTCCATATTTTGAAGTCCTTTATTTTCTGCAAAATCGGGAAAAAAAACGGAATATTACTAAAATTGCCCCATTACAATGTTTTTTTCATATTTTTATTAATTTCTTATTTGATTGACGCTAACAAAAAACGGGGCGGCAAAAATGGGCTCCGCCCCGGGCTGCAACAAGCCATGCTACGCCACGGAATAGGCCTGTGTGGATCAGAAAATGAACAGCATTATTCGGTCTTTTTCGCGCGTATGCGGATTTCATTTCCCTACATAACATCCACCCATACATCAAGTGCTCGTTGCAAGGACACAGGATCTTCACTTATAATGGCTCCATCGTCAGCATAGAATAACTGATTCAATTTGGAGTCCGTCACCTTATAATAAAGAGCAAAGGACTAAAGACGCTTCCCTGCTGCACACCAATTCTAATTGGGAACTCTTCTTCAACCGACCGATATCAAACTTATAAAATCGAAATAAACATGAAATTCATCAGATCTGGTTTTTGATTGAGTGTCACCCCGTTAACCCTGGTCGAAACCCTGCGTACACCATTTCAGTACAGATTCTGACTCTGAAAAGTATGTCCAAAACTAAAATACTCATACTTTTACACGAAACCTATTAAATTGAAACTTATACTTGCCCAATATACCTCAAGAGATCAAATTAAAGGAAATTTCAACTATTTTATTATTCAAATCACAATAAATAATACGCAGACGAAAAGGCACCCCATCTCTCACTGCAAAATGCAAAGTTACAGTTTAAATTATATTATATTATTTCCTTAAAGAAATGCAAATGGCTGTATCCCTTTGCCTTAATTTGACATTAAACCTTTAGCCTTTTTCTTGTTTTTATACAACATGAAATAAAAGACCCTGTTTATATTTAAATTTTGTTACTGTCAATTTCTCTCAATTAACTTCTAGACGATTTGTAGTAGGTAAGGTATTAAAAATTAACTTAACTCTGTCTAGGTCTAGCCTATTTTCATAAAAAGTTTAACACTCCACTCCCCAGCGAATAATCCTGGAATAATACAAATTTGTATTTATAACAAATGTTAAAATTATCTTAAAAGTTAAAAAGAACTTACATAAATTAAATTTATCTGTTAAAAAAAATTGAATATCTAATAATAAGGGCTACTTTCTTTAATAAAATGCAATAAGTCTAGAGTTTAAGTTCTCTTGCTTCAAAACCGACTGTAGGATGGTGTCCTGAAATGGTTGTTGGATGAAGAGACAGGGAGTAGATCCTTTGAAGATAACGAAGACGACCGCAATGAGACATTACCGATAAAATTCTTTATGTTGTGACTTTAATTTGGAATCAGACACAGTAGGGGTGAGTCCTGTGCGAATCCTGCGGCACTAGTCCTGATGGTCATAGTTGTTAGGGTCCACTCTATTCTCTTCACATGCTTGGCTCATTCTCCAAATGTGATTACACAAACTGAATTTATTTATTTCGATTAACTTTCGATTTTTTTGTGTGCCCTCTTCTCCTCCCCGGAGCCATATCTTTAGATATTCTTCTACTACAGGAAAGTTTCGCTATACGAGAGGAGTTGGGGATATTACGAGCATAATGCTGCTGCAAAATCGTGCAGTAATTTTGAAGACAGCCAAAGCCAACAAGAAGAAGCTCCATGACTTGGTTCCGTTTGGTTTTTGCCATTCTACACCACTATAGTAGTCTCTGTGTTGTGTTTGTTTCTTTGAATCCGCCATTAGACATACACGACGACACTTTGGTATCATTTGCAGTATTTTTTTTTTATTTGGTGGAAATTAGTATTCAAGATTGGTTGTGTGGCAGTCAAAATCATGTATATTGCAAGGTATGAGGAGAGGACCATTTCTTTTTGGTTGTTTTTGTTGTTGTTTTTTTTTTTTTCATTGAGTTTTTTTTCATCAGTATCTTGTTTATGTCACCAAAATGTGGGATTAAATTAAGATACGACGTGCTTCTTCTGATGTCGGAGAAAATGTGATGATTAGGATATTTTTTTTTCATCACCATCAGATGTTTTTTGGCTGTCGCCTGTCGCATTTGGGAGAAAGGAATGCGAAGGTGACAGAAAGCTCCTTTTTATATAAGATATTGTTGATGGTTTATCGGAAAGCGTGCTCCAGCTTTAGGAGAATATAAAAAGATACCTATCTATAGAATTTTCTTTCGAACGGGGACAATCTTATGGAAGAAGTGATGTTCGACCTCATCATGGATATAATGTCTAGGTATATAAATTTTAAAAGTAAATTGGTGCTGGTAAATAATGTTCGATAATGTGTGAACAAATGCTTGTACCTAATCGATTTTATTTTATTTATTTTCTTTTTTTTTTACCACTTACCCTCACCCGTATCTCAAAAACAATGATCTCTTAGGGGATTTTGTATAGGGGGCAAATCGAACAGGTTGATTTATGTGGAATTACTTTAGAGATAAGCGATTGAATTTGTGCAGAGTGATTTTATCAAATATAAAGTATGTCGTTAGGTAAATGTGCTCAATAAATTTTGATCGATAACAATTTAGAATATTTTTGAGAAAAATAAGACCACAATGTTCTCGGTTTAAGGTTTGAACTTTGGACATTAAATTTAATGCCTGGAAGATAGATAAATAAGTACTGTATATGTATGTACAATGTACATATAAAAGTGGTTGTGGTTGTTAAATTTATAAAAACAATGGCGCAAAATTTTAAACATTGCTCGTTTAAGGAATAAAACCGGCTCTAGTTAACGTAGTCGATTAGTTGTGAACCCTTGTCTAACTATTTCTTAATTTTAAACACGTTAAACAACTCTTCTTACTAAAGTGGACTCCGGAACGTAACGTAAGAAAATTAAGGTTGAACGGGGACACATTTGACAGATGAAGAGAAGAGACAGCTATAGAACAACAAAACAACAACTAAACAAACAACTTCAGACAAATAATTTTAATATAACTAAGTGCGTGTCGTGAATATAGATTATGATTGTTTTTTGTTTAAATGTTTAAAAGAAGTCTACTCGCATTATTCCTGATTCTAAAAAAAAACTCAATCGCATGGACAATATTGAGACATCTTTGTACATATGTAGGTACCTACACTGAGAAAATTAATATTTTTTTTGCGTTTGCGAGTAACGAATTTCGTTTGCTCTAATTGTAATACATTTGCTGGAAATGTTATACAATCCCTGCAAACGTATTGCATTTGTAGCAATTGTATTACAGTCGCCACAGAAAGTAATTCCATTGCATCAAACATATAACAAATAACCCATTCGTTCGGAGCTCAATTTGCCTGGGTTGATTACGGTAAATGACAATGTTTCCAATGTTTGCAATGAAGTGTAATTGTTTATTGCAAACGAATGAATCGATTGCGAATTAAGCTTTTGAAATGCAGTTTGCTGCAAAAAGTTTTACGTTTACTATATAAATTACAATTGTTTGCAACTAATGAATCGAACATTTGGGACGAATGGTTAATTCGTAGAAAGTAAACTAATTTATAGCAAACGATTGAATGATTGCAGGGTATATATTTTTAAATCTTATTTTTACAAATTAACTTAATGCTTGTGGTAAACATTTCATGCTTTTGAGGCGAAAGAATTTTTGATTTTAGGTTTCTTTAAAAGAAATTCGCTTGCAGCAATAAATTTTCTATTTGGAAAAAGTATTTTATTTATTTAATTCCTATCTAACCAATTTCAGGTAATCTAAAGGGCAAGTATTGGGTACGTTTCAATACATATTTGGCTCTATCAATTTGGTATTGTTCTAAAGTTCAGCACTACTTGTACAAAAAATCAAATTTCAATTGAAAATATGCTGCATTTAAAAAGAATGCGATTCAAAATTGAAAATTTGTTGCTTTAAAAAATAGCAAAGCCAAAATTCGAAAATATTTGCATTCAAAAATAAAATAAATGCTAGTTTAAAAATCTTTGCATTCAAAATAATTGTTGAAATAATTACATTCAAAATAAAAGTTTAAGTTTAAAAATTAATAAAAAATTACCTTCATCTCCGTTGTTCATTTCGAAAAACAATGGTGCAAAATTTTAGGTGATTAAGTACGATGTTAAATCAATTTTAGTATGATACTAGGTTAAAAAAAAATTGTGTTTTGCTTATTTTAAACGAGTTTAGCATCGTACTATCCCCTTACATTTTACTAAAGTTAAAATCACACCTTTTTAGTATCGTACTAAATCCATATGACTGGAGAATGGAAAATTTTACTCCAGGTATAGCATAGACCCGAGGGTTGCCGGTTCGATCCCTGCTGGTGCCCAACTTTTTTTTTGTAATAATGAAGTTAAAATGATAAAAATATAAACATTGAATACTTATTTAAAGCACATGTTGGGTTTCCATCAATATATAATTAATTTACAATGCATAAAAACAATTATTGTGTTAAGCAAAACGATTTTCTTAAAAGTTTTGATTCAGTCCTAAGAGCACATCTACGTAGTAATAATTTAAAACAAAAACTGACCCAATATTTTAAATACTTCGGTCGTCCTCGTCATAGTTAAAATAATTAATCATAGTTAAAATAATTAAAATACATGAAATTGTCTAAGCCACATTTCTTAATCAGTACATTTCCTCTGCTCAACTAAATAAAAGGAAAATGTGTGAAGTTTTCAACTGATTAAGATTTTGCCAGAGGATTTTATGTTGCAAATTAGCTCAGTGGATGCATGCTCGCTCTCGATACGGAAGGATACCAGTTCAATTCCAGGTAAGTAAAGCTTGACATTTTTGCCAATTAAAATAAAATAATATAATTTCAGAATTAAGGGAAAACCAGCAGTCACTGTATTGATTGTGACAAACGTACAAGTCATTAGCAACAAACGTGTTATATTCATTTACCATAACCACTTTGATCTTCTTTAACATTTGACCCATTCGCTTGTCGTTAAAGTATTAACGATTAAAGACTGTACACATGAGAGCGACCAACGACCGACGAATGAATGAACAAATGGGATTTAAAACATTAATTAACCAAAATTCTTAACAAAATCTAGACAAAATGGAACAAATATAATTGGGGACTATTTTAAGATACTAAAATTTTCATTTTAATTGCTAAAACAAGCGAATTCTAAGAAAACAATTTGTTCGTCACGAATAGCCGCAATTCGTTGCGACCAACTTATTTTCTCAAATTTATAATATTTAAACAAATAAAAATTCAATTTTATAATTTTAAAATTAGTCTTAAATCGAATTCTACCATTTTGACTAGATTTTGTGTAATATTAAGGTTTATTAATTTTTTAATTCCCATTTGTGTGTTCATTCGTCGGTCGCTGGTCGCTCTCATGTGAATGGTCCTTTACTCTTAAAGCACTATTCGCTTGCCACAAACAGTAAATATGTCTACAAAACACCATTATTCGTCTGACAGAAACACTACATTCGTTTGACACAAACACTCTATTCGTTTGAAACAAAAGATAGAATTTTGCTACAACAGTATGAATTGTTTGTCTCAAACGAATTTAAGAGTTTGCTGCAAACGAACTGTTAAAACTGGCTGGCAAACGAAAAAGTCGTTTGGGCAATTTTTACGTTTGCCGCTAACGATTCCTTCCCTCAGTGTACGTGTTTGTTGGTTGATGTGTCTTGTGTGGTTGATGTTTGTACCCATGTTTCGCAGAAAAAGTGAAAAATTCAATACCGCCGAGCTCTTTCAATACATTAATAAATATATACTTTTCATTTTTAACAAAGCTGTAAATAAATATTTAGAAAATAAAATAAGATTCCGAAATCATTTTACCAAACTACTTCTTTTTATTGTTATAAACTTATTTTCAAGTGGTAAAAGTATATTTTAAGAAGTTAAACAAGCGATTTGCTGCTTTTACAGTTAGAAGAGTGGTTTAACGTTAAACTATACTTAATGTCGTTTAAAATTACCAAAGAGTTGACTCTCGCTTTAAAAAGAGTTCTTAGAGCCGACTTCCATTTTAAAAGTGATTAAGAGCCGGTTTTAATTCTTTAAAATTTTGCGCCAATGTGTGAAAAATGAAATTATGGACAAAATAAAACTACACATATATAACTACATACCTTCATACGAACTACAGTTGGTACACTAAAAATAATCGTATAGGAACAGGAGCTCGGTTCCCCAATTTACAAAAAAAAAAAATACTTAAAACAGAACAAAATTATAAAAATAAATAACAAAATAATCGTGCCACTAACGTTTTTTTGGGTAAGGTATATATAAATAAAACTAAAACTAAAACTAAAACTAGGTGGTGAACAATCGCTCAGCAGTGCAAGCATTGTTGCTCGAATTGAGAGCCCTGCTGCCCTGCCTATAGAAAAAGCTGAAGAAATCGATGGGTAAAACTCCTCTACATTGTTCAATAAATCAAAAATGTAATCATTTTCTTTAGTATACATTTTAACAGTACCTCACCTTTGACTGTGGCAGAAAATTATTCAGAAAGTAGCCGTATTTCTCCATTGTTTTCTGAATAATTATATCGACTTTTGCAGACTTTACGCACTGCCAAACAACCATATTCCTGAACTGGATGAACCGATTTCCTTGCATGAACTGGAAAGAGTTTTGAATACATTGAAGAACAATAAAGCACCGGGTGCAGATGGAATCCCAACGGAGTTTTATAAATATTCTACGGCTCATTTTAAGGAGTACTTAGTGAACTGGTTCAACCAACTATATAATGATGCTTCTATACCCATGTGTTTTAACACAGCCATTATATACGCTATTTTCAAGAAAGGAGAAAGGAATCTTGTAGAAAATTGTAGAGGCATATCTATTCTAAATTCTTTAAGAAAAATCTTCAATTCAATTTTTTACGAGAGACTTTCAAGATGGATAGAGACAAACAACCGCTTAAGTATCTTTCAAGCGGGGTTTCGATCGGGTTTCTCGACTGTAGATCACATTTTCGCCCTCTCAAGCATAGCAAAAAATCATTTGGAGAAAAAGAAAAAACTTTACAGCTGCTTCGTTGACTTCAAAGCTCCTTTTGATACGGTTAACAGAAAAGCATTGGTTTATAAACTATCTTCACTTGGTCTTTCCAGAAAATGTTTACTCTTTTATTCCAACTTTCTGTGTTCTACGGAAGCTTCAGTATGGGATGGCAACACCTTATCAGAAAGTTTTGAGACGTCAGCGGGAGTTCCCCAAGGGTGTATTCTTAGTCCAATATTGTTTGCACTTTATATTGATGCTGTCTCTGAAATCTTACACGGAGGGGTAGTGTTTGCCGATTCTTTGATTAAAGTCTTTCTGTATGCAGATGATCTGGTACTTCTGGCGGATAATCCATTCTCTTTACAATTGCAAATCAATAGACTTAAAGAGTATTGCGAAACATGGGGCCTACGGATTAATACTCGTAAAACCAAGGTTATGATCTTTGAATCTAGGTGGCATGGACGATTTTCTGAAGAATCGTGGACCATCAACAACTAGCGCATTGAAATTGTGAGTGAGTTTAGATACCTAGGAATTTTGCTGACCTATAACCTTAACTGGAGTAAACATGCTAAGGAGAAAACCAGAGAAGCCAAGCTGGCCCTAAACTTGATGTGGCCCACTGTTTTTAGCAACCAATATATCGACCTTCAAAGTACAGAGTGTTCAATGCTACAATAAATACTTGTCTGTGCTATGGTATCCAGGCTTTTGGGTACGCGCAAATAGAGGAATTTGAAACCATCCAAAGATATTTTTTTAAAAGACTTTTCCGATTGCCCAACGCCACACCCACGTTTGCCATACATGTCGAATCAGGAATAGCACCGATTTATATTCAGAATCTGAAGCGCCATTCCGACTATTTAGCTAAAGCTATGAGAAGAGAAACCGGACTTCATAAGCTAATTTTGTTAAGACTACTTCGTTCTAATGCCTCCTCCTTCAGAGAATGGAATGCGCTTACTGTAGCCCATGATACAATATTCTCCTTAAGGGAAAATAATATCGAGGAGTGGGAAAATATATTCGCTAGCTTGATTGCTAAAATTGATGAAAAAGTTTATCTGGAACACCTGCAAAGAGCATCCGCATCGGCAAGCAGAATCGTATATAAGCGCATAAACCATCAATTGCCAACAAATGCGAACTATTTTTGTAAAGAACTGTCTGCGGAAGCGATCGGTACCATTTTTAGAGCTAGAGTCGAGATCCTTAACCTCAACTTTGTTCCTCATAGATCAGACCTCGCACAAATATGCACTCTCTGCAATAGAAGAGATGTGGAGGATATTAATCATTTTGTAGCGGTTCGTCCAATATTGCAAGAAATACGACGGTTGTATTTCCAAGTGAGTTTTTTGTCAGTGGATCAACTTCTTAACGGGTTGAGTGGTTGGATGAATTTGTTTAAGTTTTGCAAGCATGCTTTAGCCTACCGAAATAGCTTTTGAGCGCTCATGCTTCTAGTTATGGCGATTAAGAAACAAAAAAAAATAAAATAAATTGGCTATTAGTGGTTAAGAAGCGGGAACATTAGATCGATGGATTTGTATTTGTGGGATTTGAAGGTAAATGAGTGTTTCCATGGATTTAGAAATGCCCAACATCACAGTATGAGGCTCGGAAGTCTTACCAAAAGGTAAAAAGAAGCTCTCGGGGCTACATGGCCAGAACCCTGCAAGGACGAGCAAGGGAACATCGTAGTAGATTCGCTTAGACGATGAAGGTCAACAATTCCGTCTACCCAACCTCGATGAAGTGAAGATAGTAATATCTAAGCTTAAGTCCAGAAAACCTGCTTAAACCGACGCGACGGGCTCGCTGCCGAGATATTCAAAACATCAAAAGATGACTTGGTTAGGATTATGGACCAGCTCATTTGTAAAATATGGTCGGAAGAAAGCCCGATCCACAAGAAAGGAGACCCTCTAAACTGCGCCAACTACTGAGACCTTCTCTGCCGTGGTATGTGAACGCCTGAAGCTGTTCGTCAACAACCTGATAGGTCCATATCAGTGTGGCTTCAGGCCAGGCAAGTCGACCAAATATTTACACTACAGCAGATCTTGGAAAAAACCCACGAACTTCAAATCGACACTCACCAGCTTTTGATCGATTTTAGGGCAGTATATGACAGCATTTATAGAAACGAGCTATATAGAGCAATGTTTAGCTTTTGAATCCCTGGCAAACTCGTCCGTTAGTGCATGATTATGATGGAGAACGCACGCTGGTTCATCAAGGTTGGCAAAGACCTCACCGTCACCTTTGATGTCAAGAAAGGATTTAGGCAAGGCGGCGCGCTGTCATGCGACTTCTTCAACATCATACTTGAAGGAATAATGCAAAACTCTCACGTTAACACTAGGCACAATATTTCCAAAGTCCATCCAATTACCTACATACGCCGACGATATTGACATAATTGGAAGAACATAGCGTTATATCAGTGGAGCTTTTGCAAGCATTGAGAAGGAATCGGGAAAGATGGGCATAGCGGTGAATGAAGACAAAACAAAGTATATGCTGTCATCTAGAAAGGACGCTCAACACCGGCGCAACGTCTTGGACAGAACGTCATCATAGACAGATATAACTTTGGGTTAGTTAAGAACTTCGTCTACCTGGGCTCCGCTATCAATTCAGACAATGATACCAGCGCTGAGATCAAACGAAGGATAACTCTCTTGCCAATTGCTGTTTCTTTTCCCTAAGAAGGCTTTCTCTTTTATTGACAGTAGTATAAAGTGGGCCAGTGAAAACCACTTCAACTGTTTCAAAGAGTCGGGTGGACACTTATCGTTCCAAATTTAATTGCGCAAAACGTTTTTAAGTAGGTTTTGCTCTCAGCAATAAGCTATGGCAAATTTTATCAGCGCTGCTATCACCTGGCAGCTAAAATCATTAACGCATCCTCGGTTAAAGCGCCGCCGTTTGGTAAGAGGATAAGGTTGACAACATCAACAGGTTCAGACATTTTTTCATAAACGAAAAAAGCAAGTTTCATCCAGAAATGCATCGAGATTCAGCAGGCTCTAAGAATGAGGAATTTGTTTTCCGACATGCAATGAACCAATGCCGACATTAAAATTTAAAACCTTTGCAATGTCAAGTGCTCCAGGACATCTAGTTAAAGTTTTATTTTTAAAGTTATCTAATTTTGTCAATCGTTTGAAAAATATGTATTTCAGTTAATTCTTAAAAAACTAATTTGGATTACTATAGTGCAGTTTCTTCGCACATCGCAAGTGCAAGCAGACTTCTCAATCGCAGTCATTTGATGTGATGGAGGCCATTCAGCCTTAAATTTGTTTAACCAAAGACCCTTTTTCCAATTCAATGCCGCAATTTGTTGATGCTATTCCCCACTTGCAACAAGGTCTGCTAGATTCTCGGATCCCGACCAGTACTGCTGCGTCGATCCAATTGGCACACAACCTATCAGCGAATTACTAGCTGCAAGCGGTTCTTATTTTGGCAAACTAATGTTGTACGGGTAGTCCATGTTGAAATACAATTTTGTTTGTTCTTTGAATTGCTATCCAAGAGCCTGAAAGTCAAATCATTATTCAAGTGCAGAAATAGAATTCTGAGTCCAAATTTATTTTCTAATGATGTACCAAAAGCTTTAACGCTCAATTATAATTGATGAGTCTATGTATGCATAGCATATCCTTCTTTAAACACTGTATACGGCAGGCGGCGGAGTTTAAGTTACCCCCAAGGTCTATAGTTTCGAACAACGTGATTTAATCGTAAATCACCAAATATTCACATCCTTAACTACACAACAACAAAAAATAAATAAATTCAAATACATTTCATTGCTTTAAGGGGTTTTCAGTATATTTGTCCTTTCCTCTTCCGTAAATTCAAAAAAAAAAAAATCTTTCTTTCCGAAGGCCATCGGACTGCTGATTGAATCACAGGACCAACGTTAAACTTGCTGCATGCTAATGTCATTTTTAGTTGGTGTTCTTCGCTGACTGCATACACAAAAAAACTATTGACAATCTCAAATATCTAACAAAAAAAAAGTATGCACAAGTTTTCCAATGGTGAATGACATTTCCGTCCGTCATACGACCTCAGGCATTATGCTAGAGAGAACTTGGTTAAGTCAGGAATAGACTACTATAACATTTCAAGAGTACTTACCATTGAGCGAAACGTTTCCTTCACATACATACAACATTTCTAAAAGCGATGAGTTCGTATCCCATCCTGATGCGGGTACGAGTATACCGGTCCTGGAAGGAAGTATAGTTGGCGGAAAAGTAACACAACAGTGTTGTATTGTCCCTATTGGCTAGCATTTTTGCTTTCCGTCCCTTTGGCATCCAATTGACCAACCACCCACCACTCCCACACCCCCATTCATTCTCCTAAATTCAGGATAAAAAAAGAACAACAATAGGGACACCACTCAAAAACAGAAACACAAGAGGTGAAGAAAAGCGAACCCAAAAGCTTCGATGTACGAGTGTAGGTACGTGAAAGTGTAGCGCGTTTTATTTTTTTTTTAGTGAGGGATTTCCGATGCCCTTTTGGCGTTACTGTTGCTATCCGTTTGTTTTTCTAATTTTTTTTTTTTTTTCAAGTTTTATGGCTGAATTTTTGTCTGCCATAGAAAAGAAGAAAACAAGATCGGAATAAATTCACAGCACATCCGAAACAGGAAAAAATTGTAAAAAAAATGCTAAACCAAACGTAAACAGAGAAAATACTTCTCTCCACAGAAGCATCCAAGGGATTGGTCAATGTTCACCGCATACGGATGGTACTGTAAACATTTGAGTATTCGAATTTTGTGTAGTGCTATAACGCACCGTACTCGGTCGATTACCATATCCAAAAGACTTCAGGGCTGGAAAGAATGAAAATAAAGAATTGCAAGAGAGCAACAAGAATAAAGAACCTGTCTTGTTTATACCGATTTCAACGTATTATATAGATAATACCCTATTTTGCTGGTGCGAAGAAAGAAACCGACTCGTAACTATTTTTGACCGATTCAAAATTTCGATTCGAAATTACTTGTAGCCTTTTTGCAGCAATGACTTATGGCTTCTCACTTATTTAAATAAATCCCAATTATACGTCTTGTGTTATTAGTGATAAACAAGGCTGGGATTCTCATGCCCTTTAAAATCAAAAATATGCCCTTAAAAAGGGGAAATATGCACTTAAAACCATTATTTTATCTTATTTTTCCCGGATTGATCGACTTGAAATTTTTTTCAAAACACGCTTTTGTTGCAAATTCTGCAAAACACAACACCTATCTGTTTTGAAAGTGTTGGGATTGTCCTCAACTTAGTTCTCAAGATTGTTCTCGACTTAGGCATCGTTCCTAAAACTAGTAAATACTTTATATCAACCTGAAAATAATTTTTAGAGCTAAATTATAGTTAGACCGCACACAACCTCAGCGAAACTACTCTTCACGACGCAACGTGGCAAAACATTATTTGTATGAAATTTTATGAGCTATATCGCACTAAGCGGCAACTGAACTTCATAAAATTTCACAAAAATGATTGTGAATCGTAGTTCCACTGCAGTGCAATTCCGCCTAGTGCGGTCGAACTTTTGAAAATATGCATTTATTATGAAAATATGCATTTCACACAAAATATGCACTAACGATTAAATGCCATTTGAAAGGAAATTTCATGATTCGTGCAGATAGTTTGGTCTAAGGTTTCTAAATGTTGTGAGAAAAAACATGCATTTGCATGGAAATCCCAGCCCTAGTGATACAAGACCCTGATCATCCCGGTCCGGCTCTATGGGACAGAAACATGGACATTGAAAAAATCGGATTAAAGTCTGCTAGGGTGCTTTGAGAACAAGATTCGTCGTGTGATTTTTGGTCCGGTGTGTATCGAAGGAGTTTGAAGGAGAAGATTCAGCGACGAGCTTTACGGGCTATACAGCGACTTCGAGCTGGTCAAAAAGCTGAAAATACAGCGGCTGAATTGGCTGGGATACGTGGAGCGTATAGACAACAACGCACCTGTGATGGTGTACGCAGCAGAGGAAGAGCCCATAATAGGTAGCACGCACAAGTGGAAAACGACCTCAACCGACTTGGTGGCGCTAGCTTGCGTCATAGCTGACTGGAAGGGGTTGTTGGTTGATGCCGTAGTCCATTCTGGGATGTCAGCATCAGCACCATCTAAAGTGATGCAAGTTATTATTTAGGGCCCTGCTCCAAACTGGCACTAAATACCTAAGCTCGTTAGGTGCTGACTTGAGTGTCACTTATGTATGGTCAATTAGGGAAGTTAAGTTCCAGCCTCACAGTCTACACTTTCCACAATAAGTTTTACTTTAGTTTTCCATATTGCTACCTTATGGTAATTTTTGCAGTCGTATTAATAGACACTTAAGTGCCCAATATGGGAGACTGCAACTTAGTCAGGTTTGAAGGAGTGTACTTCGAAAATGGGCCTTCTGTGAACCATTTTCTGAATTTAAGTGCTCTCCTGTGACTGTGAAACTGGCCTAAAAGCGCAATATTTCACGAATAAGTGGTTCACATTTGCTTCAATTTAAATAAGTTATAAGTATAAGTATTAAAATGTACCAAACTCGAGTACATTTTTTGTACTTGACTGACCATAACTTTAAAATGAACATTTTCAAATTTATTTTAAAAGTGTTACCTACATTTAAATTTTTAAAGAAGCAATTTTAAATAAAATTTAAAAGTTTGAGATTTAAAAACACTTTTAATTTAATAGTGAACGTTTTAAAATTGGTTTGAAACTTTTAAATATTTTTTTCAAGTTTTAACTTTAAAAACATTTTAAATTCCAGATTGAATATTTTTAAATTGCCTCTTACAGTGCTATTTTTTTATTTTAAAGTGTTAACTTGTAAGTTTAAAACGATTTGCGTTAAAGCTGAAAAAAAGTTTAAAGTGTAACTCTTAATTTAAGGACGTTCACTATTGGTTGTCTTTCATTATATGTAAGCTTTTAATTTTAAAGTGGTTTGTTCAGGAGTTTAAAGTGTTTTTCCCTCAGTGCAGGGGCCAATTTCATAGTCATAAAATTAGTAGGTATCTACTGGGGTGCGTAATACAGGATACAAAAATTACAATTTCTTGGTATATAAGTTGTACTTAGGTTCAAATGTTGGCACTAAAGTATCACTCATTCAAAATGGAAAAATGTCCATAAAGGATCATTATAGGAAATTTAAGTTCCACTTATTCTCTTTCAAAAACAGTAACATTGTTCGCAACAAATTTTTCGCATGAAATACGTGAATCAGACCAAAAATGGTGTCAATGCAAACAATTCATATTTCATAATTCAACAGGAGAAGCTTTTCAAATGGTTACGCAATTAAGTGCAAGGAATAATCTATCTTTTTTTCCTTAGATTTGTTTGTTTCAGATAAGTTATGTGTACCCATGTGTACACTTAAGTAAACCAAAGTTAAGTGCACCCATGACATTCGGTGTTCATGTTCACGCTGGCCTCATTTAGCTTGACTTATTTTGACGTCTCATTCCAACCACATAGCCGAATGAGACAAGAAATTTCAATTTCATCAGACTTTTTTGTGTAGTGCTGAGTCTTGTAATGTTCATTTTTATTTGTGATGCTTTGTCCTTCATAGGAGTTGAACTTAAGACATCAACTGTGACTGGAATTTGGAAGCCAACAGTCTACCCATTGCGCTACCGAAGTCACATTCTAAGCTCCATCATAATGTAGGTTTTGTAACTTATCAATTGCTTTTGAATGTCTAGCATTTTTATTACCACCCACAAGCTTACTGTTGTTGTTTCGGTTTCTTTAGATGCAAATTAGCTTGGATTTATGGATTGATTGTTTTTTATCATCTTTTTATTTTAGTTTCACTTAAGTCACTTAAGTGAGATGCACCAGTGTACTTGAGTGAAATGAAAAATCTTTTTTTCTAACATTTGAACTAAATAAAAAAGAATGCTATTACTAGTGGGACTATATAATCTACACCTTAAGTAAGCAGTTGCCTCCTCGCATTAAAATACAGGCGTAAGAAGAAACTATAGGACTATTTTTCAGTTATGTTTGAATTCTTTCTTACGCTAACTAACAGGCCCTGTCAAACAAAAGAGTTCAGCTAAACTATATATATTGGCAATTTGTAACAGTATAGATTTTGCATTTTATTGCTCCTACAAGTCTAAGCGAACAGACAAATTTGGGGAAGGGTAAAAGCGGTGAGATGGCGCACCGGGGGAGATGGCGCACCTTAAATATCTCCTACATTTATTGTCCAAACAAAACTTTAAAACCATTTTTGTATTCATTTTCTCATTTCAAATCGAATTAGGCAGTGTTCGTCGACTCTACTGTGGTGCAAAAAAAAAAATAAAAAATGTGACAACAACAAAGCGTAGGTTTTTTTCCAAAAATTGTTTGTCTACCTTTGTTTCCTTGATGTCTATGATACATTCAAACATACAACAATGTATTGAATATGACCTGTCTATGAAAGGTTTGCAAAAATTCTTTCTGTTTTTTTATGAGCCTAAAATTAGTGGGAATGACAAAAAGGGGGAATGGCGAAGTTTTTTGAGGGTGAGATGGCGCATTATATAGCACTTTGGTGCACAGTGGCCGCACACCATCTCACCCGCCCAATATTTTTTTTTTGTAAATCAAACTTTGTTTTGCTCTGTTATAATTTTTTTTCGATGGTCAGAAGTTTCTTTGAAGGCTGCATTAAATGACATTAACCAAAACCTGAAGTATTGGTTGCGCTTATCATGTGCCACATACGGGCACATGGTTCATGCACATCATTTAAGCATACATGCAACGATTGTGCCAAAATAAATACAAAGTAAATCATGCGCCATCTCACCCCCCCACGGTATACCACCTCACCCACCCCATAGGGGGAGATGGTTTTTCTTAACGTTTTTTTATTATTTTAACTAAAAATTGAAGTCTGCTTTACAAAACTTTGTAAATATAGTATATAATAACTTATTTAATAAAGAATATTTTTGTAAAATAAATAAAAAGGAAATGTTGTTTATTTTGGAAGATATTGGACAAATAAAAAAGGTATACCATCTCATCCGCTTTTACCCTAATACCAACTTGACCTCAACTCCTCCTTCGCCCTTTCAGTCTTTGAAACATAATCATCAATAGTTTGTGAACTGTTCTGTGTTTTTAAAATTTAAACAACCGAAACTTACCCTTCAATGGGAGTATAAGGTACTTTGGAAGCAGAGAAGACAAAAAAAAAAACAGATATTATAGGAAAACTCTTATAGCTGAACACAGTGTAACGTCTCCTAAATCGCCTGTAAATATCCATGCGGGCAGAAGCCTGCAGAGTAATAAATTCGATTGGGGTGGTCCCTTTTTGTGGTCCCAAGTCCCAACGATCTGCTGGATGCTGCTGGCTGGCTGCAAATATACTTTTACTTCTGCTGTTAGCCAACGATGACGACGACTACGCAGACCATTCTATACCATATTCGGTGATTACTATATACATATTGCATGTATGTATGTGCATTTGCTTCCACAAATACTACACAGGTAATCGACGTTGGTTGCAACTGGAAAATTAAACATTACTGGTTACGGAGTGATTACAATTCAATTTTCTGACTCATTTCACTTGCGGAGATGGTGCACTTGAGTTGATAGAACAAAGGTGCATCAAAACGGAAGATTTGAATGCACCTACATACGAATTGGTTTAAATTCATGGATGAATATTGGGGTTTTTGGGTAGTAATAATCGATACTTGGTCATATCTATTTTGGCAATCATTAAACGAGACAAATTATAAAAACAATTTTTAGTTTTAAATAAATTCCAATTCAAATTGATGGTAAATTTTTGGTGTCTGCTATCAGTGGCAGATCCAGGGGGGTGCCTGTAGGGGTTCAAGCGCCAAAAGAATATTGTTGGGGCTATAGCCTTAAGGAAATTATAGCAAATGCAAGTTCGGGGCTAAGAATAATGGACAGGTTTAATGCAAAGACAATTATTCTCTAAAAACATAGCCCAGAAAACTGGATCAAAAAAACCAGTTCGGGACTAAGGCCTGACAAGAATTGGTCAAAAAATCTAGTTAAACAAGGAACTCCTTAAAAGCTCAACTTATTCCAGAGAGATTTTGGGGCTTAGTTCTTTGGACTGTCAAAGTCCGAAGTTGGGGATAACGCTTAAAAGCATAATAAAAAAAACGAGGTTAGGTTGAACAATTAACTGGTCATACGAAACATCAATTTACCCTAAGAAATTAGCTTATTAAACAAAAAAAATGCAGATGGGATTAAAACCCGATTAGAATTTGAGAAAACCGATGTGTCAATTTTAGTGTTATTGTATAATACAACAGTAATTGTTTTTTACGACCAGCCACGGCTTAGACAATCTTGCTGCTTATATTTCCAAGGTCGAAGTCAATTATACATACAAAACATTTGTGCACTAAGCAATTACATACATGATCTCAAGTGAAGTCGCCGAATTCCACAAGCGTAAGTTTTTTCTGTGCGCTCAGAAAATCATGCAGAAGCAAATGAATATTCACAATAGGTGCGTTCACGAAACAGAAATATCGGAGATTTAGCTGCGTTAAAAGCTAAGCAAGCGTATCCAAATAATTTTTCATCAGGATTTTGACTGAGATTGCTGAGGACCTCCGATATATCTCTTTCCTGAACACACCTAATCCCTCTAGCCTCTAGAGTGACGCGCAAATTGACGACATATTTTTTGAGCACGAATATAAAGTGTATCCCAACTAACATTTCAGCTTCGGTTCGGCTTAATAGAATAGGCTTTAGAAGTTCCATAAGATATTTGTAAAGTTTACTTAAGCATAAAAAGGAGAATGTTATACAAGCTAATATAGCTTGTATACGTGATTTCGGAAAATCTTTTTATAAACTTCTTCGCAGATCTTTTAAAAGTAGCAGGTTGTATAAAAGCCTTAAGAAGCCGATACGAAGTTTTAACGAGCGATATTGGAAATTTGAATGACACTTCAACTTGACAGATAGCTTCGGACATGGTTGTATAAAAGTGAAATACAAGTCTTATAGAAGGTGAACAAAAATAAATAAAAAAAAAGAAAGATACATTTTTATTTTTATTTTTTAATGAGGTTTTTACTGCATTTTATCTGAAATTGGAAACAATTATAAAACCTAAATTATATTTTTACCTCTCTAGGGATCGAACTGGGGAACTCCTACGTGACAGTCCATCACTCTAACCACTCAGCCACCTTAGATATAATTTGGAAGATGCATAAACTTAATCAGCCTTTTCCTTTTTTAAAACTTTAAATTTTACTTAAATAAATCCGAGCTTCTATAAAAAATTTCACACATGAACAAGATTTCTTTAACTCTCTTATACATTTCGCGTGAGGAAACAAATGTACCTAAACGATTTGTTTAGCAGTCCCCTTGCTCCATTTTCATTTCAATAGTCTTAAATTAATATCAATAGTCTTAAAATAAACTAAGTAATATGCATATTTTTGATAATTTCAATCCGAAAAACACGGCCACTTAAGCACGATTAACAGAAACAAGGTATGCTCATTAGGGGTGTGACGTTACAAGCATCTGCTTATGTTCGGAGAAAAGAAAAATAATTAACTTTATTTGATTATTATAATTTTTTCTATTTTTTAACTGCTCATTAAGAATTTAAAAACAATTTATTTAAATACTTAAATTAATTATGGTCTTCACATAAAAGCTGACCGTGACGTCACATAAATACCCAGATACACGAAAATGCCGAATGTTATGTCTATCTGATGAGCATAAACCTCATTTCTGTTTATTGTGCATTAAAGCTTATATGTCTTAAACCAACGGAAAGTAGTTTTTCGAATGCTCAAAAAGACAAATCAAGTAAAATGAATTATGTTTCCATGTGTTCAATTTATTCAATATACATATATAATTATAAATGTGAATATAGTTTTTTTTTAAAAAGCTTCTTTAAAATGACTTATACAAATTCGAGTTTCTTTATTATAGGTTGACATATTGACCGCGATCGGGTACGTGGCCAATGGTATCTAGATTTGTTATTGTTGTTGTAATGCCTTAAGAAAAAACCAGCCGACGAACCAAACAGCTGATATCAAAAAGAAATTTAAGGCTGTCCCAAAATGTTCAGATCTGTTTGGATTAAGGCTCTCCCAAACCAACGCGGAACATACGCTATGCAGGGCGAATCATTCACAATCATAAAAATTAATGATAAATAAATAATGCTAAACAAAAAAAAAACTGCTGTCGGCGAATGTTCCGCGCCGCTTTCGCGTTGGTTTGGGAGAGATACTTCATACTAACAGCTGATATCTCACCTGTTTATTTTCTTGGTTTTCGTTTAGTTTGGTTACATACACGTTTTTGGTCGTTCGAAAACGTATAAGATGCTAAAGTAGATACAATATGTCTGCCTACCACCCCAAAGTGGCCATTCTTTTATGATTCTTTAGTAAGACTTAACAAGCCGTATCGAAGTATTCAATAAAGCTTATTGAAAATGGTTACAGAAAACTTTTAAAGGCAGCAACTTATATAGAAATTTTATGCAGTCATTTTAAAGCGACATCTTCAATTATCTTCTGTAATATCAATTTTAGAAGCCTATTTGAGTGACAGCTCGCAAACTCGGTAAGTCTTCTTTTTCTTATTTCTATTCGGCTTTAAAGAAGCAGTTATTCAGCTCGTTACATGTATAAGAAATTAAACTCGGCCGAAGGCCGTACCGAAGCTTTATATAAAGTAAAACCTGCGGCACATCAACATTTTTAAGCTAAAAGAAGCTGAATTGTTTTTTGGGATGTAACGTATACACGAAAATTCATTCACGCTTGCATAACTAGGCCACAAGTTATTTTTTAGAGCAGCTATGTCTTATGTCCGACTAAAAGTCTTGAAGTTTTGACTTTTTGTTTTTCAATCGGCATAGCGTAACGACTACAATTTTTGGCACCCCTAAGGAAATTTCAACTTTGATTAACTATAACATATTTATTTCTAGAGTAATTTGAGTATGTTGTATACTATAGTATACTTTATTAAAGTCCGCGTTGATTAAGTTTTATTGATAAAGATATAATTATTTGGATTATATTTATAATGCCAATTTAGAAAAAGCTTACTAAAAACTACAATTATTGGCACCCTGATATAATTATTGGTCATAGTGCCTACAATTATTGGTACTCTTTAAAATACAAGAACATGATGTTTTAATCAATGTTTTATAATTTAATTTTAATAATTTAAGAACACTTTATTTTTAATTAAAAACAATAAATAAATATAGTATATCTATAAATAAATAAATATATACACGGTGTCCCACAGTAACCACCCTAGACGAAAATTATTAAAAGTCGAAAAAATTAAGGGGTAATTTTCTGATTTTCGATTTTGGTGTTATTATTTTTGATTCCGTTTCTTTAAACTGGATTTAACTTTGCCCAACTGCAGTCAATTTTGAATTTTTGTGTGTATTTAAACTAGAACATTCTGTCTGTATTTGTATGCCTTTTTTTAATTCTTATATCAGTTTTTGTACAAAAACCCAATTTGTAATCTTTAGGCTACCTTATATTTTTTTTTAACAAAAACATCCATTTCAAATTATTAAAACTAAAAAAAGGAAATTGAAGAAAATTTGAATGTTGGATTGTTATTCAGTTTATTATTTTTTTAAACGTTCGATCTTTTTAGCACTCAGTAGCTTAGACGTAGTTTTGATTCCGTCTAAGCAAATATTCAAACTTTTCTGAATTTCCTTTTTTCGTTTTATTTTGTTTAGAATTTTGAACTTATTTTTTGTCAACAAAATAATATAAGCTGTTGTTTAGAGAACAAAAATAAGGGTTTCATAAGAAAGGGGTACCTACTTATTAATAACATGTTTTTGTAAAAAAAAAAAAATGATATCAAAGTTAATATAAATAGCGGGAAGCCCGCTATCGGCATAAAAAAGTTGCAGGGTGGGCAAATACTGCTAAATAAATTATATTTTTTTAAAGGAAGGGACCAGAATAAGTTTTTAACTCCATGAAAATTCAATTAGTTGAAATAATTGAATTACTTTCATATAAGTCCTACCTAGTTTCAAAGGAAACAAACAAATATTATTTTTCATTTCATTGCTAATTTAGTAAAATAAATCAAGTAAAATATGGTGCAGTGCATTAACGCCCACGGAATTAACACCCGCGGCTGTTAGTTCCCAAAAAAAAAGGAATTAATCCCCGCGGGTGTTAATTCCTCCTAAAATTAGGAACGAACAACCGCGGGGTTTAATTTCTTTTTCTGGTAGGATTTAACTCCAATTTAAAATGGAAATAAACCCTATCTGGAAGGCACCTATGTTATCAGTCTGCTTTCAAAGTTTTTGTAAGTACTTTGGGTGGCCAGCTTCGCGGGTTAAAGGATTTTAACTATCCGTTCTTCAAAGTGCTTTCAAAAAGTTTCTAATAAACAGTGATTTTGGTAAAAGTATTTAAGAATCATTAATGAATGAAGTGTGGGTCTATATGCATGCTAATTCCAAAAAGCAAAAGCCACCCGTGAGTCTTAGTTCTTTTTTGTGGTTGGCATTATTACAACTTTAAAAAGAAATTAACCCCGGCGGGTGTTATTTCCTTTTTTTTTGGGAAATAACACCCGCGAGGCTTAATTCCGTGGGCGTTAATGCACTGCACCTTAAAATATATGTATTTTTACAAGGCAAACGGAAGTTCTCGTCAACAAATATTAGAATTTAAGACGTTACTCCCTTTTTTAGAACAAACCTTACAAGAAGAAATTGGAAGATACGTTACTTTTAAACATATAATATGGTATTCTGGCAGTTTGTTTAAACTGAAATCAAAAACGGTTGAATTATACAACTATTGGCAATTGGAATTATACAACTATTGCCAATCATTGTAGTTGCATAGGATGTAACTATTTGCACCCCCCTGCCAATAATTGAACCGTGTAGTTTTTTTGGAATTTATTATTGGCACCCTTTTTATTAATAATATAACAACTTTTTTAACAAGATATTTATATTTAAAAACGGATCATTTAATGTATTATTAACACATTAAAAAAAGAAATTATTAAAAAAAAATTAAAAGGAAGCTGTTAAAACACACTTAAAAAATTATAGGTCCTTAACCAAAACAATGGAAATTTCGAAGATTTTTTAATTTTTCTAAGGGTGTTTTTACTTTCACTTGTAAAACCGAGTTTTAAAAGAATGTCTTGAAACTGAAAACGTAGATATATGAGAAAAATGTTGTAATTCAAAATAAAAAAATAAATAGACTTATTCGGACACCGGGTTACTGAGAAAATGACTGTTGAATGATGGGGTGCCAATAGTTGGGTCAAAAATTTGGGGTGCCAATAGTTGTAGTCGTTACGCTAATATTGTTTTCTGTGACAGTTCGAACAAAACAGTTACCTATACTCTACTAGTTGATTTTGCTAGTTCATGAGATCTCGAAAGGACTAATGAGTTTTTTTTTTGGTAAGGCCTCTTAGATATCATTTTCATTTCTGTCCCAAACTGGATCTCCAAGCCCCCTCCACAGCCAAATCCTAGATCCGCTACTGTCTGCTATGCTTGCTTATAATAAGTACCTATTGCAGCGTTCTGATTGATAATAATAATTCCCAGCACCAATGTAATTGGCCAAAAGGTATAAACAGCACATTTTCAATCTGTTTCGAACGATCTTATCTAATTAAAATAAGATAAGTAGTTTTATGATACCGCCCTAAATATTTTCATCTACACAATAGTTATACAAAAGGAGTAACGATATATTGATATCTTTTTATACGATTAAATAGTTACTACATACTTATAAATATATGAACTATTGTCTAAGTACCGGTACTTATATTTAAAACTTTTAAGTTCAAAAGTAGCTGACGTGTTGCAAAACACAATTTTAATATGCAAACTTGATTTATAATTCATTCAGTGGGATATGTTTATAGATTTATTCAATTGGAAAATGAAAGTGTTTTGTCATGCAAGTGGCATTTTTCTTATTTAATACGCTATTTCATGCACTACTGATCGCACACAATCGCTTGACTGTTTGAATAATTTAGATTTTCTGCGAATAACATTATGGATTTTTGTTATTGTATTAATGAGCATGATGTGTGGTGGTAGATCAACATATACAAGTTCATTGGTTTTGTAGAAATTATTTTTTAATTGAATCTTACATACGAGCGTGATATACAATAAACAACATTTTAGAAGTTGATAACAGGAAATAAAAATGTTGTAAGA
Source organism: Melangyna quadrimaculata (assembly GCA_949320155.1). NCBI lineage: Eukaryota > Metazoa > Arthropoda > Insecta > Diptera > Syrphidae > Melangyna > Melangyna quadrimaculata. Next base: position 440,293,116 of record OX439483.1, read on the forward strand.
TTCTGATACGAGACGGCTTGCTGGTCTGCACTTTTGTTGTGTGTATTTAATTTATAAATTAATTAAAACACGATGTTCTAATCAAAGACTAACTTTATTTTTCTTAAGAAATTATATATTAACAACTATTATATATTTACAGTTTTAATTTGGTGTCGGTGAACTGGCACCGACAGATATTAAATACATAATACCCATCATAGGTGGAGAAATGCTGCACACAGCGTATAGCTGTACCAGTGTTGGCCCAAAGTTAATCTGATTAACGATTTTAAATTAATGATTAAAAATCATAATCAAAAAATTTGATTAAGATTAATTAATCATAACCAAATTTAAAATGATTATGGTTATTAATCATAATCATTAATCATTAATTTGATTACTTGATTAAGTATTAACTATTTCCAAATGATGGTAGATTGGGCTTAGAAAAAGTGTTAAATTCAGATTTTTCGGGCTAGATTTTGAAAAAGTTATTATTATCAGATTTTATTTAGTTGGTTATCGTATGTACAAAAGCTTACAAAAAAAACAGAGATCGAAAGTAATTCTTTTATTTACATTTTTTTAGGAGAGAAAGTAATAAAACTCGTTTAAGGATTTTTATGTTGTATTGAAAAAGAAAAAAAATTTAGTCAGTATATAAATATTGCACATGATTTTGGTGTATTTTGTAATGCTTGTTTTTATAAGACTTAAACCAAAACGCGAAATGATAGAATTAGGTAACAAAAAAATATTTTCGCATCAGGGTGGTGCAAGAAAATGTTTTTTTGGTCTATTTCAATGAAATTGAAACAGTTTCAACCTGTGTATGATAGAATTATCGAAGACAAAGATATTCTTGTCTTGGACACCAATTTATCAGCAAATTATGACACCATATAAAATTTAAGGGCATTTTTGAAATCTTTTTATTTTTTTTACTCTTTACATTTAGTTTCAAAAAAGAGCAAACAGTATGAGATTTTTTAGACAAATAGGCTAACAATATTCTTGTAAATTTTTGAATTCATTCATCAAACTGTTTACCCATACCTTATGGTCAAATTTGTTCGCAGTAATTAAAGCAACAAATTCTGTAAGCTAAGCATTATGAAATCATCACCAAAATGAACATAAATACCACAATTTTCGTTGACTTTTTCTCAGATTTGTATTCTTTACAGACTTCAAATGAAAAAAAAAAAAATTAGAAAAAAACCTTATATTTTTATTTTTAATTCAGATTTTTTTTTTGATTTTTTTTTGCTTTTTTGCAAGTATAGTTTTTAATCAAGTTAATCAATTAATGATTATTGATTAATGATTAACTCCATTAATTATGATTAAGATTAATTTTTCAATCGTGATTATTTTAATCATGATTAATTTAATCTGATTAAAATTAATCAAATTAATTAATTGATTAAAAAATTAATCAATTAATGCCAACACTGAGCTGTACCTATTATAAAAGAAAGATAACGCAGCCACAGAAATGTTTGTTGCCGAAAACTACAATTATAAGGTTTACAATACAAATTCTTTATACAATCAAGTAAGCGACTAAGCACTCTAGTTGGACTTTCTAATTCCTATTATTAAATTGTTTGGACACGGTGGCGTATACGTATTATTTTTAGTTTTATTTTTATTTTTATTTCATTTTATTACTTGTGGTATAGCCCAGTCAAATGCGACAATTAAATCGCAAAGCACGATGGAGTTCTGCATTTTGATATGTTGTTGGGGCATGTTAGAGTAGTCTGTAGCTAAGTTTGTAACTTCGAAAAACCTGTGCTCAATGCAGGAAAAATGCAGTGGTAAAAAAAAGGCTGAAATCACCCCATTTTTTTCGACATTTTCCTTTATAACTTTGGAAATATGCAACTTAGGAAACCATCCACAACAAAAATTTGTTTGTTATAAAATTTTCTACAAGACCACATTAGTTTTAAATTCATGCATGTTATATTTGTGTTGCTATCTAACCATGAACTAAAAAAAAATCTGAAAAAATAAGTTATTTTGAGAACTCAACAAACAGGTCAAAAATTGTCCAATTCTGCTAAGAGTTTAGAATCAAATAGTCTAGAGCCGCGGTTCCCAAACTGTGTTGCGCGGAACCTTGGGGTTCCGCGAGAGAGACTTCAGGGTTCCCTGACTTTCTCGAAATACAAGTAATAAAAACACAAAAATGTTTTTTTTAAGTAGGTACCGTGAAACCGGGTGACTGTTGCATTTTCAAATTAAAATATGAATAACATTTGCATACCTAGATTTTTTTTACATAGTAATGATTTTTTGCACAAGTATCGTAATGTTTGGACAAATCAGTTGACTAGTTTAATTATTATAAATCAAAAATTTGGTCACCCTGCAGTTTTGAGAGACATTGGCCGGGTAAACGTTTTCTAGAATCAGTCAATGATCCCCTACCAATTGATTACACAGACATGTTCTTATACTAAGGATTTTTTTATTTTTTAGGGTTTCATTTATATTTTTTTTTTGTTTTGTTTTTTAAATACATGAAATATTAATTAAATTTTTAATATCATTAGTACAATATTAGGAGGATCAATTTTTCTCAGCCCTTTTGCAGCCTTATAACGAGGCTTGTACTTGTAAGCCTCGTAGGTCTACTTATAACAAGTTTTCTTACAATTTTGATGCATTATTTCATATTTTGTCGTGGCCAAATTCACTCAAAATGCAGGCCAATGTCTCGAATTCATATGCCATTTTTGATAAAAAGTAAACATATTTTTTTGTTGTATTGTTACATTCATAAATAAAAGCAAACTCGATTTGCATAATATTCCACATAACTGAGTGAAAATTATTTTGCTGTAGTATTTCCACAAAATGTTAAAACCTTTCAACGATTGTTGGTGTTTTTTTAATAAAAATTATTTAGTTTATAACTTTTTTTCTTAATTTATCCTAATGAAGCTATTACAATAATTTTAAATGTATTAAATTATACATTTTTAGAAAAAAAGCTGAAAAGATGAGAATAAAAAAAAATAAATCGGGTGGCACAACGGCTCATGAAGAACCAGGGCCTAGTGACTAACAACTCGCAACCATTCCTGTGTGCGCCTTTCGACAAGAATGGAAGGGACCTACAATTTTATGCCGAATCCGAACGGCTAGACGAGAAGCACTTATTCGTGACAAGTGATAATCTTGGAGGATTTGTCAATTCCTCTCAAGAGGCAGTAGCCCTGAAAAAAATCTTTTTTAGTTTTTAGGTGGACGAGGCTGAGAAGCGATCCCAGACCTCCAGCGTGACAGTCGAACGCACTAACCATTACGCTACTACTGTAAGAAAAGTCCTTTGAAAAAAAAATTGAAAAAAATGTCCATGGCCAAATTCACCGAACCCATCAGGCCAATTTTTACCCAGGTACCCGGTATGTAATTACAAATACAAACGTGTTTGAAGTTTATATTTTTTGAAATGTGATGTGTTGTTTTTCATTTGTTAGTATCGTTAAAAGTTGGGGTTCCGAAATCCATTTGGACATTCTTAAGGGTTCCTTAAAAAGTTTGGGAACCGCTGGTCTAGAGTATTACAAGACGAATTTCGAACATTTGATCCAAATCAGTCTAATAGCTTTGGCAAGAAACATGATGTTAACTTAGTGCAACGTACAATGTTTGTATAATTGCTGTGGACAAAGTAGGACACTTAAGTTGGCATTGATTTTTGTACTAATACTTGGAACCTTTAATTATAAAATATTTTGTTATAATATTTATATCTTTTTTTAAAATGATTTCGTAAAGCATTTTTGCTAAAATTTTCAAACATTTAAAATAGCTACCAAAGCTACTAAACAAATAAAAATATTATAACAATATTTTATGATAGTTAAGAGTTCCGAGTACTTCTACAAAAATTAGTGCCAACTGAAGTGTCCTACATTGACCACAGCAATAATGCAAAGATTGCGCCTTGCACTTAGCTAACATCATGTTTCTTGTCAAAACTATTACACCGATTTGGATCGAATTTTAGAATTTCGTCTTCTAACACTCTAGACTTTTAGACTTTTAGACGAATTTGGCAATTTTTCATCTATTTTTTGAGCGCTTCAAAATAATTTAGTTTTTGAGATAGCTTAGATAGCAACACAAATATAATGATCTTAAAGCTAATTTGGTCCTGTAGAAATTTTTATAACAAACAAGTTTATATTGGAGGTTTTTTTTTTTCTAAGTTGCATATTTACAAAGTTATCGTTTTCTTCACTGTTGCATTTTTTCTGCAGCGAGAACAGGTTTTTCGAAGTAGCAAACTTAGCTACAGACTACTCTAAAATGCCCCAACAACATATCAAAAATGCAGAACTACATCGCGCTTTGCCATCTTAGGGGCCAGTTATAGCTATCATTGAAAACCATCATTGAAAAAGTTGGCTGTTGATTTTAAGACCCTTTGAAAGTTTAATCATTGAATATTTTAATGCAGAACTATAGCTTACGACTTCAAAATAATTTTTCCTTCAAAAAAAATTAATTTTGACCCATATCTTCCCCATAGCGTAACTTTTAATTTTTTCAATGATCATTGGTAAGGTAGTTCATCATTGAAAAATTAAAAGTCACGTTATGGAGAAGATATGAGTCAAAATGAAATTTTTTTAGAGGTCAAATAATTTTTAAGTCGTAAGATATATTTCTGCATTAAAATATTCAATGATTAAATATTCGAAAGGTCTCAAAATCAACAGTTAACTTTTTCAATGATGGTTTTCAATGATAGCTATAACTGGCACCTTAGCCCTCTTTTTTGCAATTATTGATTGGGCTATAAAACGGATCTAACGATTAAAAAAAAAAATACGTGTTACTACTAAGAATATAATTAATATTTTGGTAGTAAAAAAAAATATTTATAACAGTTATTAATGGTACCTGTTATATAACCGGTTTTTTTTTATTTTAAAATTTCTCAGTTATGTTTTTATCGATTTCAACCAATTTTTTATACAGGAGGCCTATTTCAGTTTCACCAATGTTGCTTAAAAAAATTTCAAAAAAATATTTTTCTAAATTTGTATGTTGTTGAATTTTGTTATTTTGAAAATTTAATATCTTTTTTTTTTATTTTTGTGTAAGACTGCATTTTAATGGATATTTAAAAGTAGGCATACCAAATTTTATTTGTTAAAATGTTCAAAAAATTTTATATATAAAAAATTAATTTATAACAAAACCGCTCCAACGATTTTTGAATTTTTTTTTGTTTCATAAATATATATTTATATTTATATAATTTTTATTTATTTTTTTTATGCCCCAGCTATTTTAAATATTTTCCTTTTAGCTATTTATTTAAGAAAAAAGTTTATAAATTATTATATTATAACTAGCTGACCCGGCAAACGTTGTTCTGCCATAGAAAATTTTTCTAGTGAATATTTTTGTTGTTAAATAAAAAATAACGAATGTATTGTTAATGTATTTGAATGTTTTAATGATCGATGAATTTGATGGAATGTGATTTATCGATCGATTGATTATCGATAAAATTGGAGAATGGAACTATTTGAACGAAAGTGTTTTTAAAGTTTATGGTGTCGAAAACGACGGTACGCATTGTCATTCGATAAACAAACGTTAAACGTTCGTGACTCTTGTGTTCTATTGAGAAGAAAACTGTTGCAGCACCAGCACTATATTTTGCCGGAGCACTTAGGAAATATCGTGCAAAAGAGCATTTAGTGGCGTGTCTCGTTGGTTTTTCTGAACACCTACGCGTGCTCCTGTAATAAGTATTCCGCTACATCAAACACTTTTTGCTACATAGCTTCACATAGTGGCGCTGTATACCTACTATTTTCGTATCTTTCTACTTTGACAGTGCTACACGCTGCGACTACAGCTTCACCATTGTGATCAGCCAGTGATAGTGAATGAAGATTGAACATGTTGCGGGATCTCGTTGTTTAATGTTTATGCAATATCCGTCTTGCCCCTTCCAGAAAATTAACGGGTATTGGAGAGCATCGTATGAACGATGGGTGCCGACGATGAACTCCAGATTATTGTTTTTTCTTCGAAATAAAATGTCTCACGAAGCTGTGCGGTCGCCAACCATGATTCCGGCAATGTCGTCAACAACAGGCGCATTGAATCTACGCACGTACTCTCCAGCTGGTGTTTTATCAGGATTAATAACGATAGCGTGATTGTCATTTTGCAGTTCGTGCATGTGAAATTTGAAGAATTTCGATAGATCATTATGTTCATTTAATAGGGTGGCCAACTCTCCAACGATTCGCCTGGCTTGAGGCGAATTTAGGTTATTGTAGTCGCAAGGTGCATCCACGCGATTGGCGAGTGCGCGTTCGGAGTCTACATGATTGATGTCCTCACCGTCTCCGATGAAGTAGATTTATAAGAATTTATGACTTTGTTTGGCATTGGCAGCAATGATCCCACTTTGTTGGCCTTTGATTTTGAATGTTGAGCTGAATTGTTGACCATTTGCCGCAGTATTTTAAATTATTTCTGTTGCTCCGAACGATGTCATGAATTGAATATGCGAATGGACTTTAGGAACAGGTTCGATTCTGGATCCTGGTGGTGCCTCAATTTCTCGAAGTTGCACTTTTCCTGATGCGCAACACATGCCGGCTGGCTCATTCTTGTAATTGAGCGCATTACAATGGGGATGCTGATATTCTTTGTCCATTGCACTAATAAGCACTTTCGGATGGCTGGAATATTGAATATCTGGCTCGTACCCGAATGCGAGACAAAGGATCGAAGCGAATGAAAATGCTCGATGTACTTGTTGGCGTTGTCGTGCATTTGCTCTGATTGTGTCAACTACGAACCGGTGCGATTGTCTCCGTTGTAATTGTCGTTGCAGATTTCGTTCGGCTCGTGACTATACTTCTGATTGAGATGAACGCAATTGCGACGCACATTTTCAATATTTTGTTGGATTTGTTCCTCCGTTCTTTCAGCTCTAAAATTTCGCATGTTTGTTGCTCTATTCGGTCAACGGCCCAAATGGGCCGCCTGGCGTCTTGCTGGCATTGTTCAGTGTAACACGCACACAAATAGATCAAATTGTTGTATGAATAATTTAAGAATTCTTTAATTAGGTATTTCAATAACCTTTCAAATTCACAAAAGACGTTTGTATGAATATCGTCCCGTTTCTTCCCCCCGTATCTACAAACATTTTTTTTTAAGAAACTCGAAACACAACGGTTACTCTACCAAATCACAATATTTCACCAAATTGTTGTACTTACTGGTGAATAACGGTATGCCAATAATTTTTGAATTCTTTAAGTAGGTATTCAAGCAACCTTTCCCATTCTCAAAAGTCGTAGGTATATCGTCCCGTTTCTTCCTAAACCCCGTATCTACAAAAATATTTTTTTTTTAAGAAACTCGAAAAACAAAGGGTTTCTCTACCAAAACACAATATTTCACCAAACTGTTGTTCCTACTGGTGAATAACGGTATGCCGATAATGTATCAATTTTTTAAGTAGGTATTTCAACAACCTTTCACATTCACAACAGACTTACTTATATCGTCAAATCACAATATTGAAGCTTTATTTTTTTTTTGATTTAAACTCTATGGGGCGTATTCATAGTCATTTTATACCTGGGTCTAAGTTCAACACAGCTTTGGTTGAATTTTCAGACGTTGATTCTATTATTTTAAGTTTATCATTTCCAAATTATTTGAAGCTTTTTGTATAGTTTACCAAGTTAATTATCTTATAAAAATATAAAACCAACAATTTGTAATTAAAATCGGTCTGTATTCATTGAGCCAAAATTGTCTTAAACTGTAGCTTAGTTAAACCTGGGTCTATCTGCGACTATGAATATGCCCCTATAGGTTTTCGGGTACATTAGAAATAAAAAAACACTTTTATGATTAAATATTATATCAAATTGAGAGAAATAATTAATTTTGTTAAGTCTTACACAAAATTTCTTTTTGTAGATACATTATGTAGGTACCAGTACACACATTTTTAACGCAGAAATGGTATGATATTTTTCTTGTAAATTAAAATAAATAGTGGAAAATTTTGCACGCATTGCGTTTTGATACTTAAGCAATTTTGCACGCGCTGCCTTGTGCAACTTTTTTCATGCGGACATAGCGCCATCTATCTTTTAACAACATAAATAATTGCGTTTAGAACGACGCAACGGCTAAATTATGTTTGTATTAAAAATAAATACGAAAAGTTAGAATCGCTATTTGAAAAATGGGTGGTCGGTGTAGGATGGTGAAATTTTAAGGTTAGAGGTATTTACTGATAACAAATATAAAAAAATCAAAAAAAAATCGTCAAAAAACTAAAAAAAAAAAAAATATTTCTGGAAAGGGCCACCCTAATCATCTATCGGTATGAAGTATAATTTAAAACCAAATCTTGTACCTACCAAATATACACACCAAATTTCATTAAAATCGGTCAAGCCGTTTCGGAGATTTTATTTTTATGAAAAAGAAAATTTTCTTCAATTTTAGCCCAATTTATGTTTCCAAAATACAGATTTTCGAAATTTAGTAATCAAAAATGTAAAGTAACAAGTAGTAAACACAGTATAATCAAAAAAACAGGATGTTTGGTTGGGTCAAATCTCCCATAAAAAATTACTTAAAACAAAAAAATAACTAATAAGAACAAATAATAAACATACATACATATGTCATATGGTTTTATAATTTTTCTTAAAGCACGAGATTGATTTTTTATTTTGGTTTTATGAACCGATCAATAACTTCCTCTACGTCTAGTGACACATCTTTGTGGACATATGCATAAGTGCTAAACCTGTCTACCTGAAGACCTGAACCAATATTTTAATCGACTTAGTTTAGAGAAGGACCTTCCGCTGTAGTTATACTAATAGGTAGCTTAGGGAGTATATTTAGCTTAGCGAGTATATTTGAAAATTGTTTGATGTTTGGAAACCTTTCTTAATCACATTTTGCCATTATCTCCCTAATTGTTTTTGTGTGGAACTATTGATGGATTCTTTGCCATTGGACCATCCATAGTCTGTGTTTACTTACCTTATTACTTGATGTATTGTCTAGATCAATAACTTTCGACATTACAGACATCTTTCGAAGGAATTTGAAAGGTTACGTCTTTATAGGTATGGAAAGAACAATTATTTTATTTATATGAATATAGAGCAGGTATTAAGCTCAAAAAGTCATTTAAAAGTGCCAACAACACCTTCTTCCGGAGGATTAAATACAAATTCAAATCTTCGGATTTTTCAAAGCCTTTTCGATCCATCACCATCCTAGCTATTTGTACATGGAACTCAAACGATAATGGCTTGAATAAACATTAGACGAAGTAAGTACCAATATTTTAAAATTCTGTTAGTATTTCATTCCAAGCATCACCCAGTGCTATAAAACAACTTTTTTCGGAACAAAAAAATAAAGTGAAAATATTCGTGGTTTTCAGAAATCTACAGGGACCTTAGAACATGATGTTTCATCGCGTAACAAATAACATTGCAGACAGAAATACCCAAAATATGAATTTAAATGTTTTTGGCCAATAAAACCCGAAATTAAATATGAAAAACATCGATTTTCAAATTCAATAAAATTATTTTTTATTTGACTTTGCCTCTTGCCTGGCCGCGGGAATGAAGCTCAAATGGAAACATTTGCAAGGAACTCTAAAGAATTCCGAGATGAATACAGAACAAAGGGAGAAAAACCCCAGGGGGATCATGACCATAAGTGCCTTAGCTTTAATTCCTAATTTAACACAACTCACATACAATAACAAAAAGCGAATCTCACAGGGGTATAATTAACCCCTTTGAACCCCCCCCCCTTGGTATCCACCATTTATGTAAACAGATAAAAAAGCAGCATCACTTTGGTCAACAATAAAGCAAAGTTGATTAAATAGCAAAAACAATCTATGGCATTTGCGATATTTAGCTGTTAACAGAAAATATGAGTGTCGCTTACGATAAATTTTCTTTTCTCTGTAACTTTTGTTTAATAAGTTTTATTGGAAAACTAATGATGTAGATAGATGCATAATAGTATTAACTATCAAACTGCATAATTAACTTGATTTTGTTAAAAATATCGCTTACGATAAAACAGCGGTTAGGGATCGATATTAACAGGGAACATAATTATTGCCGGTTAAATACAACAACAATTTTGTTATTATCAGACTATGCAGATTTGTCGTGGCAATTTCATTGTCATATCTTGACAAATTTTACATTATGTATGCATGTATAAGTAAAACAACTGTTTTTCTCTTTCAATTAATTTTTGACCTTGTTTTAAATTCGTTTCAGAGTATTATTTTAGTTTTAATACTCAAGTCAAGTTAAAATAACAATGAATAATAATAATGAAAATTTCGGCCGCTTAAGAACATGGCATTAATGGAATGGTCACCAACTCTGTCAACAAATGCTGACACATTTTCAGTCGGTGCATAAATTCTTATTGGCAACACAAGCAAACTTCGCAAAATGTCTAGAGGCTCTCCCAAACCAATGCGGAACATTCGTTGCGGGGAAGAAACATTCGCATGTCAAAATTTTTTTACATGGTGATATATGAGATACCCACACCAACGCGGCGGAGAAACACATGAAATAATTTTGACTGACGAATGTTTCTTCGCCGCAACGAATGTTTCGCATTGGTTTGGGAGAGCCTTAAAACGTTGAGATATAGATGTTATATTTTCCGAAGGCCAGCGGATTTCTTCCCTCATAAAGTTATCTACCGTCAGATTGAAAAATCTTTTCACGCAACGCTGACTTGAACTTTTTGAAACACCCTGTCCATCACCAACTACATGCTACTGAGCTTCACTTCCAAGTCAGTGTAACGCACATAAAACTTGAGTCTTAGCATCAAGGGCATGATTTCTTTTTGTGGGATGGTGGAGGTGTCCACGCGAAATTTGTCATCAAATTGAAAATCACTTAATGCAGCAAAATTATTGTTAATTCTTTCTTTCAAAATTCGAGGACGGCGTATTTCGCGAAATTGCACATCAAATTCATTTATCACTTTCACTTGCAAACACAATATTAGAAATTTTTTTAACAAAATTGTCACTTCACTACCGAGACTCAATAAATGCCTGTCAAAATTGTCAATTACACACCGGTAAAATTTTAATTTTTTCCTTTTTATCTGTTCCATATCCGAAATCTTGACAATTCTAGCAAATTTCCCGACAATTCTACAAAATTGTCAATTTTGTTATGGCACAGAATTTAGACAATAATTGTCAAGTTGTCATTTATAAATTGTCACCTGTCGCACCTGTTTATTGTTTATGAAATAGGGCCCTGATCATGCCCATCAAATGAAGGGTTTTGTATTTATAAATTTCATTTGAAACAGCTACCATTTTTAGTAGCCAAATACCATGTTGGTTGTTGTTCATTCGGATTCTTTCTTTTTCTCCAAAAATTCGTTAAACATTGTAACGAGGAATACATTGTATAAAGATAGAATAAAAAAAAAAGATTTGACACTGGCCAAGAACAAATTTCATTGGCAGAGTAGATTACGTCAGGTAATCTATTCGATTAACCACGCGTAGTTAGGCCTGATTTGTTTTATTTACTACCTGCTTTTGCTAAGTGTGGTACCTGCAAAGAAAACGTTAAATTTTAAAAAATAATTTGAAAATAACTAACGGGCAGACAACAATGAATGGCAAAAGAACCAAATATATTGCATATAAATGAGCTAAAACAGTGTTTTTTAAATTCAATTAAAGAAAAATTCCAGTTTAATATTCATCTGATTAGTTTTTCGATAAGTTTTGTAGAATGTTCCTGGCTGTTCCGGATTTTTTTGCGGAAGCTTTTCGGCTCGGTTTGTTTAAAATTTCAGTTGTAGCCCACTCTAGTGGTTGTTGTTTCATTCATGCGTTATTAGTTATTGTTTCCCATATCAGTTCTCTTACCTGGTATGTGCTGGAATCAGTTGTCTAAGCCTTTATCACAGTGACATTTTATTTAATTCAATATAAAATGCTTCGAAGTATTAAGATCTGCCTAGAATCTTTAAATCTTGTCTAACTAGAATTATCTCCCAGAAAATAAAATAAAGGAAGGTACATAATATGCCAAAACATAAAACTGACTTCACGCACACTTATAATACCCACATTTATCTCCAAGAACCAATATAAAATAATAATAATAAAATGAACTAAATGCTCGCATTTTGTCTTTCAATACCAACGCCAAGTCAGCATCTGCTTTTTTTGCTATCGCATTTAAATTTAAATAAAGCTGTCACTATTCTCACTCCTGTTTACCCAAACAACTCCTATTATTATACAAATCGATATATTATACCAAAAGCTTGTTGTTATAAATATTCAACAATCATCCAAAAGCATCATATCAATATATTCGATAAAGATACATCAATCTTCTTTTAGAAAAAAAAAATCGAAGCATATTTTAAAGCAATTTAAATGAAATTGAAAGCAGAGTGCGTCTCTATGTCATGTTTTATTTATGCAGCCTTCAAATTTTTGAATTTATCAAAACATTGATTTCCATTCAAAGCGAATTTGAACTGAATAATTTTCAATAGTGTTTTATATTTTCTTTCAGCAGGTCCTTATGAGGAAATTCCATATGAATAATGGTGATGTGTGTGAGGCTTCCACATATTCGATATTATCTATATAGGCACACATGACCCCGGAACTTCATCCATAAATACTATCATTAATCATACATTGACCTCAACATTAAAAAAAAAACATACACGTCCAGCCAATTTTCAAGATGATTTCGTTTTGTAATAAAGTTGAGGTAATTATTCCATCCATTTTGCCGGTGCTGCGGCATATCGTCCGAGTCCGATACAATCTTCCAACACTTCTATCCCTAATTGACATTCAGGTCTTGATGTTTGGTTTGGACCACAAAATGTGGCCTATCAGTTCTCTTGTGGTATTCCATGTTGTACCTACCTTCAGTGCCAAGTCTTTAAATATTTTTTTATTTGTCATCTCATTCAGTTGACGCATTTAAGATGCCACTTTTCTCGCAAATAAATGCAAACAAAAAAATAAAAATTATCTCACAAAAAGTGTAGGTTAAACGAATGAGTTAATCTTCAGTGTCACTGTATCTCATTACTCGCCACACAAAGTGCTGGTAGAAGACATATTATACTCTCAGCCCAGAGGTAAGTCTTCTGCATTTTGTTTCTGCTGCTGCTGCCTTACAATAACACCAACCGAACAACTCTGCTACATACAAAATGCTATTGAAACAAACAAAAACAAGCAGACAGACAGACAGATTAATGTATCGCAGTAAAAATTTTATAACAAGAAAAGCGAATTTGAAAACAAATTCAAGGTGAAAACCGCAACAATTCGCTTACCTCGCGCATAAAAATGAAAATTTTTCACTCTACTAAACTTGAAGTTGAAAAATTGTGAAGAGCTTCCAAAAAAAAAATGTTTTCAATTTGTAACGCGATGTCGGGTTATCTTTAAGGATTTCGCCAAGGAAGGTTAAACATTTTTTTTTATTGTGTTCGAAGAAGAAATGAAGATGTAATAAAAGGTGTGTCCTTTTTCTGATGGTATTTTTGTTTTCTTGTTTATAAATTATGGAAATTGTTGAAATTTACGAGACACATAATATTTCATTGTGCTAATTAAATAAAATTAAGAGGAAAACTCGTTACTCGTAAACGAACGAAGAAAAGTGAATTAAAGATAAGACAAATGGTGTTTTTTTTTTTTTTGGCTCAGCGTCAAACTGTTAAAAGGTTATTACACGGATTATCATCGGCCTTGATATGACAACTTTGCGGCATGTGCGTAGATATAGAGTACCAAGATTCTTCAATAATTTAACCCTTCAATTCTTTATTTTTGGGCACCCAGAAACTTCGTTATACAATTGGCATACATTTTCCAAAGGATTAAACTCTGCACTATGGAGAATAAGTGATACGAGTAACAAAATGAATTCTGTGCTCTTCCAGCCACGTTTTGACCTTACGAAGTATATGCTTTGCGTTGTTATTCTGCATTAACTGTCAAGGTAGAAGCGTTTCATTCATATCATATGCAATCATGACGTCCACCAATCAGAGATGATAATGTACTACATATGTAGTATATCTACTACATTCAACTAGCAACCACGTGAACTACGTAGCAGCTACGTGAAACTTATTCTCTTAAAAGTAGTCATTGTTAAACGTATAACACGTTAAACTTATAACAATGTTAAAAAAACGTTTTTTTCCTACATACATTTTGATTTATCATTATCTACTACAAATTTTTGAAATCTACTTCGTTTTTTTTTGCCATTATCATCCCTGCCACCAATATTTTTTTCGATGGCCTAGCTCTTTTGCGTTGGGCCGTTGGCCGCCATCTTGAATGTAAGGTACTTGGTTATGATGTTTTCAATTTTCTTCTTAAACTTTTGAGTTTGAAATCAAATTTTGCAAAAACTGTATCTAGAAATTAAAGTTCAAAAATAAAATAATAGACCAGACTTCTAGGTTCTAAAAACGGTGTAGTACTTTACTATAGCTGTTGCCGTCGTTTAAATATTTTTTATTTTAATTCTAAGTCTTTTATTTTAGAAAAGTGCCCCTCCTGCCTAAACAGGGGGTGTTAGATCCCCTCCATTCCATAGTTAAAAATAATCGTGTTTAATTTTTCTATAAGAAGCCGTTGCGTTTAATTTGAAAAGTATGAATCATAGAAAAAAAATTTTATTATTATTGCTAAAGTTGTGGAAAATTAGATTTTCAACTGTTTTTGTAAACAAACTTTTTGTCAAGAGTTAAAAATGAGCGGGTAATTTAACAAATATACTAGTTTACCTTAAATTCAGGATGAAAACTACTCTGAATAATATTAATAAACCCGTCTAACGATTGAATGAAAAAAAAAAACACTATCTAATTTTGTGCATGTCAAATAACATTCCGGTTGGACTATTATACTTCCACCTTCATGCTTTACAGTGTTCTCGGTGCACTGCGGTTGGTATGCTTTATTCTCTGGATGCCTGACCAATCTTTTACCATCTTATCTCACGTTTAAGTACAGATGGGGAAGTCAAGATCAAGTGCTAACAAGGGGTCAGAAGTGCTCAGAGTGCATAAGAGTGCTATAAGTATTCAGAAGACTGTTCAGAAGAGTGCTCAGTAGAATACTCAGAAGTGCTTACAGAAGAGTGCGGTCCTGGGCTGTCGTGAGATCTTGAGTGATCTTGAGGTGGTCCTAAGTGATCTTGAGCAGTATTGAGCGGTCTGGAGCTCTTGAGCATTCTTGATATCTTTTATAATCAACCTTAAACATTTCTTCGTTTCTGATTAAAGTTAAGTCAAAACTTCGGCCAAAATTAGCTTTTAGAATCGATCTGAGTTCATTAAGATAGGTACTCCGGTTCGAAAACGAAAACAAATATTTTTTGTTTGCTATTTTGTTGTGTGCTTCATTTTTGTTGGGTGGTTCATCTAGGATAGTAAGGCAAACAAATGCCAATGTATTTTATTTTGGTAAGAAATAGATTGTGTTATCTTCAATTTTCTCAAAAACAAGAACACTTAAAAGAATTTGGTGGAGCTGGTAAAATTAATTGTGTCCTTAAGTAGACATTGCTTCAAGTGAAAACATGAATTAGTAAAGTAGTTCTTTTAGGAACAGCTTCAAAGTTATAGTAGTGGCAATGCCAATTTACGCAGTGCACATACTTAACTGAACAAGTTGCATCTAAGTATCCCGTGTTGGGCACTTAAGTGTCACTAACTCAGACTGCGAAAACTACCAAAAAGTAGCAATATACAAAAGTTAAATGCAACTAATTCCTGTAAATGTTTACTGTGAAACTGGCCCTTAGAAATCACTTTCATCAATTGGGCACTTCTCATGTGGTCATCAATGTAAAGGTCTTCTCGTTCTCGTGCATGCCCTGTATAAAAGGGCTCTTCGTGCCAGCACCATAACAAATTCCGCTATTACGCTTAGTTTCCCAAATTCAAGAAAAACTACAAACGGGGACCTTTACCCCCCTCTTCTTCCTAAAGCTTGCGATCATGGGCTGAGGACTTTGAGTATGATATACCTAAGGGTCACCTCTACAAACACTACACAAAGTATAATATAATAATAAAAATTCTACAGAGAAAAAAACATCAGCAAAATTATTGTCGTAACTTTCAATTTTCTCGAAAACTAGGAAACATAACACCATTTTGTTTTCAGTTTCCGATTAAGAATTAACGGGGGTAGTAAATAATAAAAGCTAATTCTGGCGGCACGAATTTAAACAAATTCCCCTAGAATAATAAAATTCACAGTATCTTTCTCCTGTGATTTTTATAAGAGTCGGTAAACATCGACCAAAATTTGTGTCTTAGTAGAGTAAAACAGACTAACTGAAGAGCCCACTGTTATGCCTTGGGCGAAACACAATTATTTCTGGAGTTGAGGTCACTTGTACTTTTTAGTTGAATTTTATTCATTCTCTGCATTTTAGTTCACAATTAAAAAAAAAAAATCAAAAACTAATAGACCAAGAGCCCACAGCAAATTTTGGGAGTGGATTGATAACCAAACTATGAGTATGAGGGTTTGTATTTGCACATAATACTGTGGTATCGAAAACACTCGTCTGGCAGGTTTCTTTTTAAGCATTGAGCGGGGGAGACGGTATATGCTGTGATGCTCTGTCATTTTCTTTGAGTCAAAACGTCATAAGCTTGGCAATCCGACCAATACAAGATATGAGCTTTTTAAGCGAACCTTAATCGATTTTTTTGTTGAGACTTTGTTTTGTTGATTTTTTGTTGTTTTTTTTATAATTCTCTAAGAATAAGACTATCGTCTTAAAAAGCTTATATTTTGAGTTCTATTAGTCGGATTGCCAAGATTATGACGTTTTGACTTAAAAAAAATGGCAGAGCAGGTAGGTAAAGTTTTTTGTTGTACGTGTTACCGCTGTTTTTCCTAAAGGGGAAGAAAGAACCATTCTCTTTGACATTGTATAGTTTTAAATATATAGGAAAAAAAGAAAATTATAACTCCACTCTCAGCCTCATTCGTTGACTGGACTATATGGGAAATTATGAATTTGTAAAACAATTGAACTCGAGATTTTGATCTGACATGAGTTTTTGGGCTATTATGCCCACGCGATTTTTAGATTTATTTTTAGATTTCAGTCAGCCTTATATACTTTTTTTTTTAATAAAAATCTATTTTATTTTGATTGCTTAGGGGCCAGTTATAGCTATCATTGAAAACCATCATTGAAAAAGTTAGCTGGTGATTTTGAGACCCTTCGAAAGTTTAACCATGGGTCAAAATGAATTTTTTTTAGAGGTCAAATAATTTTTAAGTCGTAAGCTATATTTCTGCATTAAAATATTCAATGATTAAACTTTCGAAAGGTCTCAAAATCAAGAGTTAACTTTTTCAATGATGGTTTTCAATGATAGCTATAACTGGCACCTTATTAGCAGTAGGTACTTTTTTCTATTTTCGACCTTTTCACTATTGTAGGGACAGATTAAAATTATTTTGTTTTATTATTTTAAAATTCCAAATTTTTTTAATTTTGAAAATTCGATTTTTTTAAAAACGGATGTATGAAATTTTTGCAACTAAAGTTTTATCTACATAATAATAATGGCGCAACATTTTAAACAGCCTTATATTAAGGTTTTAGTATGATACTACTTAAAATGTTTCTAAATTTCTTAGCAGTTTATTTACGTTTTTGAAATTTTAAACACTTTATAATTCATGCTAAGACAATGTTCCTAATAAATTTCAGGTGAACACGTCCAATTATGAATGTCAAAGTTTCATTTGAGTTTAGTACGATACTAGTAAAAAGATATAAAATAGCCATTTGGTGATAGGACTATGCTAAGCTCGTTTAAATTTAGCAAAATTATTTTACTAACCTAGTTTCATACTAAAAATACTTAATATCGTATTAAATTCACTAAGATTTAGTGCCATACTTTAAGTTAGTGTTCCAATTTTGTTTACTTAAGTTTTTTCAAAAAAAAAATATTAAAAAAAACGCTCTAAAGATTTTTATTATATTTTTTTTTGCATAAATTCACGTTTGTTGTACATTTTTTTGTCCTTAGCTAAACTTAATCTAAGTCTTTAGCTTTCAATAAAATTTCATACAGTACATATTTAAAAAAAAAAATAAAATATTTTTTGTCATCAAATTCTTTATTGTAATTTTAAAAACTAAAACAGTTGTTTCCCCCTTCTGGAACGATTCTGAATTATCAAAATAAATTAATGGGCACGACTGTATCGCACAAACTTGCTCTCGTAGCTAACAAATTAAACGTAGAAATTGAAGATGTACAAGTACACAGCTATTGGTTCCATATTATTATGATAGCATTAAAAAAAGAACTAAATAAATAGTTACTATAAATTACTATCAATTTATTATTTTAAGAGTTCAAATCAAGCCATCTGATTTGTTTGATATATATGAATTTATGAAAAAATAAAAAATCGTTGGAGTGGTTATCTTAAAAATTATTTTTTTATATCAAATAATTTTTCGCTCATTTTCAAAAATAAAATCTTGTATGCCAACATTTAGTACTTAATAAAATACAATTTTACACAAAATAAAAAAATATCACTAGTCCTGTTTTCAAGATACTGAATTTTCAAAAAAAAAAAAAAAGAAATCAATATTTTTTTTTTTCTTTTTTAATCCAAAAATTATTTTTTTGAAAATTTGTATATGCAAAATTATTTGAATTGTGAAGAGCTATTGTATAAACATTTTGGTTGAAATCAGAGCAGCCGTCAACGAGAAATTTGAAAACAAACAAATGGTTTTATCACAGGTACCGTTATTAACCCTTATTGATAAAATTTGTTTCCATAAAAATATTGACCATACCTAAAATAGAAAACGCACATCTGTTTATCAAAATTCTTGGAGCCGTTTTCGAGAAAAATAATTTTTTTTCTTAACGGTTTTTCAACATTTGTATGGAAGGTACCGTTATTTATTAATTGAATTAAAGAAGTGACTGTGTTTTGGGAAAAAAGGCTGGAATTCCAATTCAACAAACTGGTAAATGTGTTATAAAAAGAAAAAAGTTGTATCAGGAGTGGCGCAACATTCAAAAACGTTCAGGACACCCAAGCAACTTCAACAAGGAAAGTGTTTTTATTGGAAATCTCGATTTGCTTTTCGATATTGCTGCATCATCGGAAATTCTTCAAACCGTTGATTACGAAAAATTAGATTTTTTAGTAAACCAAAGAAACCCAGGAAGAATCGATTTCATCGGAGATGTTCAGACGTTTTATGACCAAGACTTCACCGAACAAGAATTAATGTCATAGAACAAAGAAAGAAATCGCAACATCAAATGGAAAAAAATATATTAGGTTGGACGTAAACAATATTTAAAATTTCAATAATTAATATTTGGATATATCTCTTAACTATAATTGTAAAGAAACCGTTGCCGAATCAGTGGATAGTGATAGTTGTTCTAAATCCCTGTGCTTAAGCCAAGAAAGTAATTTTTTGACATTAAAAGAAAGAAAGGATGAAGAACCCTCATCTGCCAAAAAATCACGCGGTTCTGTCAACATTTTAAATGACAAACTGGTGGCTACTATGGATAAGTGTCAAATTTCCGACAGAAACGCAGTTCGCATTGTTAGAGCAGTAGCTGAATCGTGTGGGGTGGATGTAAACACACTGATCATCAATACGAAGCCTATCAGTAATTATCGTAAAAATATTCGACAAAAAATTACTGAGATGATAAAGAACGTATTTCCTTCTCAAGAGTAATTCATTGGGAGGCAAATTGATGGACGATTATTTTAAAAATAAAAAGATCAATCGGCTAGCGATTGTCATCTCAGACGCAAATATTGAAAAAATGTTATCCATTCCTGCTCTTGAAAATGGAAGTGGTTTTACCCAAGCCAATGCAATTAAGGAGGCAAAAAAAATATTTTTAGTGGTTCCAATTATAATTTTCGCACTAATTTATCATGTATTTAATTGAGTAAAAATTATTTCCAGTAATTTAATTGTACTTGTTAATTTCTAAAAATTAGTTTTTGAACCATTTAAAGTACTCAAATCTTTTTAAATTCTGTTTTTTAATTTATTTTTTTTTATCACGAGTGTTTTGCTATTGATTTCTTCATTTATCAAAAATTCTTAAATGTAAGGAATTTGTTTTATTTCGTAGGCTCTTCCGAATTGGGGATTAGTAGACATAATCAAATATATATGCTGTGATACAACAAATTCGAATTTGGGATCCAAAAATGGTGCTGCATCGCATTTGGAACGATTGCTGGGACGAGAGCTATTGTATCCACCCTGTAGACATCATATTTTTGAAATATTGCATGGAGGAATTTTTGATAGTCTTATGCCAGTTATTTCTTCTAGTCCTTCTATTGTTTTATTTAAAAGATTCCAAAATGATTGCACAAATTTTGACAAAAAAAAGTTCATAGTGGGAATAGAAGATGAAAAGGTCGCAAACGCCTTGCAAGATCATATTGAAAAAATTCAAATTTTCTCGGAAAAAGTCTTACATTCCCAGATTCAGCCACGTGATGATTACTGCGAGTTTTTATTGCTAGCTCTTATTTTCGTTGACAAAATTCCTCGAGAACAAGTCAAATTTTATAAATCAGGGTCGGTTTCTCGAGCTCGCTGGATGGCCAAAGCAATTTACTGCCTCAAAATTATTTTATTCCGTGATATTTTCCATTTAACGATACCAGAAACAAATGCTCTTCGCGAAATTTGTGTTTTTACACTTACAGTTTATTTAGAGGCTTGGTTCACAGCTCCATTTGCAAACTCAGCTCCTCAAAATGATTTGAATTTTTTGAAAGCATTACATTCTTTCAGTAAAATCAACCAAAACGTAAGCAAGATTGTGATACAAAAAAATTTCAAACTGCAATTAAATTTTTCGATGAAAATGTTTCAGTTGACATTAAGAGGAAAATGGTGCAAAACATTAAAAGAAATAATTTTCCGTTGAATTAGATGGGCCAATTCCAAAACGTTACGATTTATCTCAAATAAAAAATGTAGAGTTTTTGTTTGATAAGGACATATTTTTTTATAAGTCCCGAATCTATGACTTTTTTCAAAAGATTTAATATTGATACTAAATTTCTTGAGGTAAATTTCTTATTGGTATTTCAATAATAACTACCAATCCGGCATGAATCTGGTAAAAAAATTGGCGGTAGTCAACGATGTGGCTGAAAGAGGAATTAAATTGATTTCACACTATAATCAAACTTTAAAGGCAAATGAAGAACAGAAACAGTATATTATTCAAGTTCTCGATGAATACAAAAAAAGATTTCCAAATGTTGCTAAAATCACTCTGCTGCAATCGATGTAAGAATGTGACATTGAGTATTGTTTTATTATTTTAAAATTTAATTTGTTGAAAAAAAAATAAATGTAAAAGAAGTGGGTACTAATAATTTTTTATTTTATTCAATAACCTAAACGAAAATTGAACCATTTTCAATTTTCGTCAGGTTTTAGGGAAAATGATAGGTAATATGAAGACGCAATTATATAAAATTTTTACTTCATCATAATGATAACATTTTGAAAACCTTATATAAAAATTTAAAAAAATAAAAAGACCCTAAAATATACCGTTAGGACCATTATTTTCCCAAATTGGTAGGAAAATAAGCAAATTTAGCAAAAAACTAAAATTCACTAATTTCAGTCCATATAGTACTTAAGATAAATGGTAAGTTTCATTAATATTCATAATTTTTTGCACTTTTGGTAATTTTTTTCGTAAAAGTCTAAAAATTTCCATGTATTTTGTATGGGAAATTTCAACTGCTCGGTGGCACGGCGGCGGTTAACGTCAACCGATTTCAACGAAATTTTGCACAGATTTTCTTTTTACTACCTAGATCACTTTTAGGGGAGGACCCGAATGAAATTCCAACTTTGCCGAAATAAGCGCCACCCTAATATACATATACATAAGCCGTGTTTTTTTTATACTCATTAATTACTCACTTTTAAATTTTACTAGCAAAATAAAAACAAAATAAACACTGAGTAGTCTGATTTGTTCTTGCTTTGCGTTTAAAATAAAAAAGTGAGTAATTAATGAGTATGAAAAAAAAACACGGCTATAATATAGTACCTATATCGCAAGTAAAAAGAAGCATTTAGCAAGAAAAAGTAATCCAAATCGGAGCTTTTACCTGTCTCGAAAATTATTCATTAGTGTAACTTCAATGATTTCTTATTATCTGCAATAAAATGTTTGAAATTCCAAGTGTTGACAAAATTTGTGTTTCCTTAAAGGTGATAACATTTTCTTTTGCAGAGGTGGAATCGGCTACGGTGAGAGTTGATTATCAAATGTGGTGATCGTCGATTTGAAGCTAGCTGTCTATATCACATCTAAAGGCAAAAATAGAGACAGCAATAGTCAAAACGACGATCACCACAATTGATAATCAACTATCACCTTAGCCGATTCCACCCCAGGTTTAAATTATGAAATGCTTTCAATATTCTGCAAGCGTATTTATGACGATTTTTCCACCCCAGGTTTAAATTATGAAATGCTTTCAATATTCTGCAAGCGTATTTATGACGATTTTTGACAGCTTTCAACAAATGTCACTCTATAACCCACTTAAATACAACCTACAAGACCCATGTCTTCCTTTTCATCATCTTAAATAGAGTCAAGGTAAATTCCAGATATACCTACCTTCTCATTCTTCTTATGATTCACAGTTCAATAATTTACCTTACAGCTTCAGCCTCCACTTTTATTGAAAACAATAAAATGCAAGAGAAAATTTAATAGAACAACAAAAGCATCAAACATACAATTCGTATATGTAGTGCATGTGCTTTTGTACATTGTAGATACAATAAAAGCAGAAACATCTAGTTTTTGTACGTACGTACACACACTAGATTATGTATGCACCTATGTATGTATATTGCGTTTTACTCGCGTAATAATAATTGAGTATAAATCGGGTAGAAGGGGCATATGAAGCATCATGCAGAACAAATCAACAATATAAGTGGGCTAATTTTATTTCCACCTCTTGGATTG
This sequence comes from Melangyna quadrimaculata, assembly GCA_949320155.1. Classification (NCBI taxonomy): domain Eukaryota; kingdom Metazoa; phylum Arthropoda; class Insecta; order Diptera; family Syrphidae; genus Melangyna; species Melangyna quadrimaculata. Next base: position 440,316,300 of record OX439483.1, read on the forward strand.
TTTAGAGTTTTTTTTTTTTCTTGCGAAGGTGTTGGCAGTTTTTGGCTTTGGGGTCTGGCACTGGCAGTGGCTTGGATCGGCTCGCCTTCTATTAACAAACAATCTGGCACTAGTTTCATTGAAAAATTATAAAATCGCAACGATGCACCATCATGCACCCAAGTAACCTCTTCAAGGCATTACATTATTGTGGGAATTGGGCAACAAAATTTCGCGCCAGCGACGCAAAACAACTGTGCGTTAACTCAAGCCAACTAATGCTTCTACTGAATTTTGATAAAATCGTAGCAGTAGATATAAATTTGAGGCTGTGAGTTCAACAGTGTTGTTGCCCTTATTTTCAAAAAATCGCTATAATTGTATCATTATTCCTTTCCGAAACAATGGTCTTTAGCTGAGATTGTTATACTTTTGGACCAAAGCTAAAAATGAACAATTAATGGTCACTGGACTCCTCTTAATTTCCTAAGATAATAGGGCGTATTCATATTCATAGAGCTGTGTCTAAGTTAAACATAGGTTCAGTTGAATTTTCGGATGTGGATTCTATTTTATTTAAGTTTATCATTTCAAAATTTTTGAAGCTATTTGTGTAGTATACCAAGTTAACTATCATATAAAAAAATTAAACCAACAATTTGTACTTAAAATCGGTCTGTATTCATTGAGCCAAAATTGTCAAAACTGTAGTTTAATATACTTAATAGAGTTATTGTTAGCCACTTGGTGGAAATTAATTGTTCTGAACATTTTAAGAGAATAAAATAAAATAAAAACACTTATTAATTCCACAAATATATATATAAATACTTTATTTAATTACAATAAATGCTGGCGCGTTTCGTCTTCTTAGGACTTGAAGATGTCCTAAGAAGACGAAACGCGTCGGCCTTTATTGTAATTGAATAAAGTATTTATATATATATTTGTGGAATTAACAAGTGTTTTTATTTTATTTTATTCTCTTAAGATTGTAGTTAAGTTGAACCTAGGTCTATATGCGACTATGAATATGTCCCAATGTACCAACGTTTCGACATTATGAGCATAATAAACCTAAGGAAGCCTTGCAGCCTTTTAGAATTTTGTATCGTTTTCATAAGGGGCTAACAGTTGTTTCTGGCTATAATGCTATTAAACTACCGCACATTATTAGATTTTCGAAAGTCCTTACAGAAAGAATCAAGTAAATTTTAATGACTTTTAACAATTTAGCCAGAGTCGACTCTTAAAGGCACATAATCAATTGATGATCTAGTTCACTGTTAAACTATCCGAACTATAGCTTAATACAAAGATCTATCTATAAAAGCATTTTCATTTTCAACTCTGAGTGACTAATATATTTTTTAAAGAGAAGGTCTCTCTCGATGATGAACGAATGGATGCCCCTCACCATTACCATCAACATACCAAAACAATTGCCAGACAGACAGAACTGAAAGACCTTTTTCTTTTACAAACATCACTCAAAAGCAGCGAGGAAAAACGATGCTTAAATTTGTCAACACTTTATACATAGCATCCAGTTTTGTGTATTCAAACGTTGATGGACGCGACGCACGTTTCTGCAAGTCACTTTTGGCTAGTAATCTATCTCAATCATGTTGAGTTAGACATCGAATTAGGTATTTGCTTTTGCAATATCATCAGGCCTACAGAAGACTTGCATTTTATGTAAAGATGCATTTACCATCTATAGGTATTCTATTCAGTGTTCACCTATCCTATTCGTGTATAAAGCTTAATCATTGGAGAATTGCATGGTGACGGTGGCGCTTCTTCAAAATTTGGCGTGGGATAAGTGTTGCCAAGAAACGCCGTGTTGTTTTGAGGAGACTTTCAAACATTAAACAATTGTTTACTTGGCCTATAACAAGTTAACAATGTATAACAAGTAGTGTGGGACCGTACAAAAACACCCAGGAAATCAGGAAGTATACATTTGTAATTATGTACTTATAAATTAAAATTGCTTAAGTTTTAAGTATACAATTCACAATCAGTCCTATTATGCTAAACGAGGGATCGAACGTTTAATTCACTTCATCGATTCACGTTCGCTCGTCGTCTATATTCTGCTAAGCGTCGGGTAAACTACTTTACCTACTCTTATTTCGAACTTTTCGAAATACTCTGAGAGAGTTAATTTTGTAAAATAATTTTTTATCTGTCATAGTTTGTAAATTGTTTTCTGAAATCTAAATAAATATTTGAATCATTTGTGGTGATAAATGCATATTTTGCATTATAAATACAATTTTCGTGTCATGGCAAAGCGCAAAAAGCGTGAATAGTTAAAAAAAAAAGCATTTTGTACCTATTTTTTTTTTAATCTTTTTGTTCTCTCTCTCTGTGCAAAACTGTGTTACTTTATAAGTGAAAATACTCCCGAAAGTGTTGCAAAATTTGTTATAAAAATTATTAAAATAAAAACGAAAAATACCCAGATGGGCTTAAACAAAACCAATTTCTCCTCTAAAAGAAACATATATTAAATGCTTTACCAAATATGAAGCAAATCGATCTTCCCGTTTAGTCTCTAGCTTGTTGTATAATAGTGGACGTACAGCTACAGGGAGGAGCCACACATAACAATTTCGAAGGACTTCTCCGTCATCGTAATGCATTTTTATAAATAATCGTCTCTACAATACGACAAACGCAACAAATTAATTGCGGGTGTCAAAGTGAATATTTGTTAAGGTAAATGCACTAGTATCCGGACAGTGCTAGTGTCCGGACACTTGGTCATTTATTTGAAAAAAATAGGCATATTATACAATAACGGTATGAAATAAGTATCAAAATACAATCTTTTATGTATTTTACAAATGTATGCAAAGTTTCATGTACATTAATGCAGCACTGTAAGAGTTATGCGTCTTTTCAGTTTTGCAGGTATAAGAGAAACATTAAAACGTCATTTTGAGTCTAAAAAAAATGGTGTAAGCGTTTAAGTATTTTATGCAGTCTAAATTAATTTATTCGAATAGAAAGTGACTAATTTGCTTTAAAAAATAATAGATTTTATTATTTACAGCATAAAGGTTAATAAAACTTAAGTTTTTGTCAAAATATTTGGTGTCCGGATACTGAAAATAAGATAAAAATATTAAATGTATGTTTTATTGACCTTAAATGAAAGGTACGTATATTCTACATGATTTAATAAAAGAGAATTGTATTTTTCTCACGGATTTTCAGTATTCGGACAGGGTTTTCTGAGTGAGGAATCGGCTGTCCGGATACTAAAAAATAAAGTCCAGTATCCGGACAAGTGTATTTTGTATGAAATTTAAGGATTTTGTACATTGTAACTTTAATCACATTTCGAGGAAATGATCCTTTAGGTCCTTACGAAATTTTAGGCCCTTGAGGATATTGGAAGATACAAATAAAGCACAATGAAAACAGGTGCTAAATATGACCCTTGAGTCGGCCAACTTGCTATGATTGTTTTAAAGAAAAAAAAAACATTAATTGGAAAAAACCTAACGAAACTTTTATTTTATAACAAGGAATTTAGTGGCGGATTTAGAGGAGGTTATAAGGGCTTAAACTGCCCACCCCCACAGCTTATACCTTAACCCCCATATTAATAAACGAAGCTATCTTTAACTCGTGGATTAGGAGTAAGATTTCTGCCACTTACGAGCTAGCTTAACCACCAAGGTAGGTATATTTATTTGTCCTGGTTAATCCTTCGCTAAACTACCTTCCTTGGTGGTTTAGCTAGCTCGTAAGTGGCAGAAATCTTACTCCTAATCCGCGAGTTAAAGATAACTCGCCGCTGGCTTCGTTTATTAATATGGGGGTAAGTGTTTTAATCAAAAAATGCAAAACATTACAATGTGTAGAGTTCAAACCAGATCTCTTGAATTCAAATTTGTATAGTGTATTATTTGTTTAAAAATATGGTGGTTTTGAAAACTCCAGCGATTTAATTAGGTTCAGTCTGTACGTGCAGTAGTGGGTCTAGTTCAAACTTAAAGTATTTGTAAACATAAGACGAAACAGAAACAATTATAATTCCTTATTTCTACACATCAGATCCAACAAGAATTAGACTAAAAAACGGGTTTAAAAATAAATACAAGTGCAAAAATAACCGATTTAACAAAACCTTAGCTAGGCTCTGAAAATTGTTGGAGCTTAAAGGCTTAACAACATAGGACTACTTTTGTACAAAAGTAAAAAAGTGAGAAATAAATATCTATTCTAAAGACCACTGCCTGCAAAAAAAACAATGAACAATTGTGCATGGTGGTTTAATTTATGTGTCAGAACAATTTTCGTATGTTTTTTTGCAAGCATGTTTCTTTAACAATCATTTTAATTTCTCACTTTTGTACTTTTGTACAAAAGTAGGTCTATGTAGTTAAGGCTAAACTCTAAAACTGTCAAGCCTCAAAATGAAGGGTAGATATAGGTAACATTTAAAGCTTTATATGAAATAGTTTATGTATTTGATGTGCAAACACATAATTTAAGAAATGGAGGTGATTTCAGACTACCATTTTTTACAACAAGTAGATCGCAGAACATATTGTTTCATAAAGGTTATATTATTCAAAACTTGCCAATTGACTTAAAGTCAGAAAATAATTTTATTGTTTTAAAAAGAAAAATTATATTATATGTAAGAATGAATTATATTTAATTTAAAATATTAGTTTTTAATCCTTAAATTAGTTTTTAGTTAAAGATTGTAAAAAATAGCGGTAGCTAAATAAATAATCAAATCAAATTAAAACAAAAAAAAAAAAAAAACATGGAATGTTCCTACGTATGTACCTACAATCGAATTGTTCGTGTATTAACACGTGTAGGGTCTTAGTTGTACATGTGTTTTTAGTAATACAGGTGTATTTAGTAATACATTATCATATACATAGTACTATGTTATTTAAAACGATTGTTGAACTAAATTACAGCTAGCAGATATTGCCCTTGCCCGCAAGCAGCAAAGAATTATCTAAACAAAACTAGCCTTATTTGCCACCAAGGTTCTAATATCCGTTTGGGAGGTTCAAATAGAAAGAAAATAAACTCCGGTTTTTTTAATTGCACGTGTTCTCTGATTATAAATGTATTCTGATTACACGTGTATTTTGATTACATGTGTATTTAAAAGTTATACATGTTAATAATTTTGTATGACTCGTGCCACGAAAACAGGAGTAAATAAACATACGATTGGTGATATTCATTACAACTGTACCTTCATTATATACGCACGTATGTAATTAATGTATCAATGAGCGAAAAAGTTAATTAAAATAACTTTATTTTATAAAAATTTACGATTTTTCATTAATTCTATTCAATAATGCACTAAAATTTCATACAAAACAATTGCGTCCGGATACTAAAACAAAAGCGTCCGGAAACTAAATTTTGCTGTCCGGATACTAGTGAAAATCGAACTTTTTTGAATTTGTATCATATTAATTTTTACAATGTTATATTTGCAAATTATGTGGACACTTTATTATTAAGAAACATCTACACTCTTTGAAACAATATAACTATCCACGGTAGCATTTATAGTAAGGAAATGAGACGAAGTCAAAGTTAAGAAACACGTTACGTGTCCGGATACTAGTGCGCTTACCCTATTTTGAAATAGTCGGTAAACGCCGACCAAAATGTTGGCTCTTAGAAGGATATGACAGTCTAACTACTGAATATCTTACTGCCGTATCTGGGCGATACGCATTAATTTCTGGAGTGGAGGTCACTCGTACTTTTAATTATTATGATGGTATAAGCATTTGTTAGTTTTGGACAGATAGATCAAAGTTCTCTTATAGTAACCAGAACATTTTTTGATATAATTGAATTTTAGTTCTTCTTTTTTCCTATTGATTTGCTCTTTCCATTTTAGGTTTGCATCAAAAGTTATTGGGAATATTTATGTATAACAGCGGTTCAAAAGCTTTAAAAAAAAAATGAAAAACAACACATTTGCATTTCAAATACAAAAAAATTGTAAACTTCAAACATATATGTATTTGTAATTACATAGCGTTTAGCTGGGTAAAAATTGGCCGGGGGGTGGGGTGAATTTAGCCAAAGAACGGACATTTTTTCTATTTTTTTTTTTAATATAAATGATGTATAATTTAATAAATTTAAAATGATTGTAATAGCTTCATTAGGATAAGTTAAGAAAAAAAGTTATAAACTAAATCATTTTTATTAAAAAACCTTAAAAAACATCAACAATCGTTGAAGGGTTTCAATATTTTGCGGAAATACTACAGCAAAATGATTTTTACTCAGTTATGTAGAATATTATGCAAATCAAGTGTGCTTTTATTTATGAATGTTAGTTACAACAAAACAAAAAATATATTTACTTCTTATCAAAAATGACATATGATTTGGAGACCTTGTCCAGCATTTAGAGCTACGACAAATTATGAAATAATGCACCAAAATTATAAGAAAACTTGTCAAAGAAGTCCTAAGCTAAAAAGCGTACAAGTACAAGTCTCCTAATAAGACTGCAAAAGAGCAGAGAAAGATTGATCCTGCTAATATTGTTCCAATGACATGAAAACTTAAATTAACAATTCATGTATTTAAAAAACAAAACAAAAAAAAAATAAACAAAAAAACAAAAAAATCGAATTATAAGAAACTGTCTCTGTAATTAATTGGTAGGGGATCATTGATTGATTGATTCTAGAAAACGTTTACCCGATACCAAAGTCTCCCAAAACTGCAGCGTGACTTTGGCAACCAAATTTTTGTTTTTTTTTTTATAATTAAACTAGCCAACTGTTTTGTCTAAAAATTACGATACTTGTGCAAACAAATCTTTACTCTGTAAAAAAATCTAGGTGAATGCTAAGGTTATTTTTTACTTGCGATATACGTAGTATAGGTACGGTGACCAAACACGAAAAAGAGGACAGACAAAATACTGTTATAAGTTATTATATTTATTTTCAAAGTTTGTACTTCATATCACATTATTTTTACAGTCAATTCGTATCAATTTAAAACATGAAGAAAACAAAATAATAATACATTTTGATTTGTACATAACTTTAGATAAATAGTTAACCAACTTTGTATATCTTTATATTTTGAGATCTGCACAATCCATTTCGAAATTGTACTTCGTTATTAATATTGACTTTAATGCATCGACTTTCAATTGAGATTTTTCAGATGTCCAAATATTGTTTGAAATAGAAAAACACACGTTCGCGTTCAGTGGGTGCATTTGGAGTTGGTAGTGAGAGTGAACACTTTACAAGCTTTAGGCCTAATTCATTCAGTCGAAGATTGAACATAACTCTGGGATTTTTACAGTCAACTTGAGAATTAGTTTTTATTTCCTCAAAGTTGACGTTTTCAATTTTTATTTTCAACTCTAGAGTTGATCAACTTTGGATTTTCTCAACTTCCCGAAATAGTAGAAGTTAGCGAGCAAACTTGGGATTTTTCCTCATTTTTGTCTATTCATTCATGCTATTCAGTTCTCGACCGATCACCGAAATCAAGCATCGTCGGGTGAGTTAGTACTGAGATGGCGGACCGCATGAGTATTTTTTTTTTTTTTTTTATAATTGAAATTTGTTTATAAAAATGGTGCCTTTCCCCCAAGTGTACAATTTCAATGAATTGTGTTCCATGTTATATATGGAATGATTTTCTGGCTTTGTGATGTTTAAGTAGTGGGCGACGATTTCGCCGGACAAGTTTAAAAACATACTCATGAACATCGATCCATTCACGACACAATTTCATAACAACAGTTCTCACTTTTCATGGAGTTGTTGATCTTTGTTTGGCATTTCCTGTTTGACCCTACATTATTCTTTTCTGTGAAAATTTGTGTTTCTTCCTTTATAATTATTTCATTTTAGGAAAACAAAATAGTTATAGGAACAAATTATAGTGTGTAAAAACTCACCTCTTATTGCTAGACATATGTATATTATTTTCTTTAAAAATAAAAGTTGTACCTAATCCGTTTTGTATAGCTTTCAATTTAGCTTGGTATTTTTTTGATTCCGAGTTTCACATGGAATGAAAAATCCATTGCAATTATTCGGAAAAATTATTCAAAATGCAAAATTAATTCCAATACAAAACAAAAGTTGAAAATGACGTCTTGGGCGTCATGTGTCACAAATATCCCAAGGATATTTAAGAAACTGCAGGTTGGTCAACTTTTGAATTTCAACTCTGGAGTTCAGATTCGAAGAAGTGAATAAAAGAATTTTTCAACTTGCAGTTCAACTACGGATTTGAAGTCAACTTGTAAGTTGGCCAACTTTAGAGTTCTCAGCAAGTTGAACAATAGTGAATAAATTGGCTCTTAATATATTATTTATTATACATTTAATATGTTTTGTTCTTCAAAAGGATCAAATATTTAAAGACATTTTTATTCTGTTGATACATTATATTGCTTATATTTACCAATTATTGTTCTTGATTGTTGAGATGGAACTTTTTGCAAAATTATCCAATCGAAATGTTCCATGTCTTTCCGAAATAAAGGCTTTTTTTACCTACGTGAACAGCAAGTGGGGTTGTCCATCACCCCACCACCTTTTATTGTAAATAAAACAATATTTTAGTTGAAAATAAATTCTTATTTTGTATGAGATCGAATGTTTACATTAAAAGGAAACTGAGAAAAGTCTTTTTTGAGATTTTTTTAAAATCTAAGTACATAATTTTTTACATTATATTCAGTTAAGGCAAATATCTCTGCGATGTTCAGAGCAAGCGGGAACTTGGCATTTTATGCAAGAAGTTTTAGATTTTTTGTCCCGTTTTCTTGGACACAGTGCACACCTTGCCTGCTCCTATAATTTAGAATATCGTGTAAAGTGCATCGTAATTCTCGCGGCAAATTTGTAGTCAATCGACGTTTCATATGGGGCTCTGCCAGTTGTAATGCCAAATTCTTCAAATAATTACTTCGAAACTTGTTTATCGGGGCATTCGAGTGTTTAGCATCAACATAAAGCACCATCGAAAAGTCACCAAAAATCAAAGTTAGCTCCAGAAAAAAAAGTAGGTACACGTAAACAGCAAAGGGGGTTACTGGTAACCCCACGTAAAATTTTAAAATTCAATAAAACAAAAATTATGACTTAACTCGACAAGCTAATACAAGCAACTTACTACCTACAATGTAATTAGAGAATGGATCAAACGAGGGAAAGAAACAATAACAGAAACAAAAGATATTGAGGTTTTTCTCAAGTAGTGGGGTGATGGCTCACCCCGATTTTCCGAAGATTAAATAATTCCCCTTGACTTAAGTAATCAAAACAGTTTTCAAAAAAGAAGCGACTTTTTCTTTAAAAAATGATAAACAAAATACAATGGTGGTAGCCCACGCAAGTGGTTGTTGAACATTCAAACATTCAATGATAATTTCAATATTACCTTCAGATTCCAGATTTGAAAGATTTTTTTTTAACCGACAATGGTAGACAATCTTTTGCCTTTCGTTCTATTAAATTTTACTAAACATAATTTAAAATAAGAGAAGCCTTAGGCATTGACGTTTTTTGCATTCCATATACATAAATCCAAATAATTGTTAGTAAAAAAGGAGGACAGTGGGAGGACATTTTAGTAAAAAGTTGACAAAGTACTGTCCTCTCTAAGCTAAAAAATCAGAGAGGACACAAGTGCTAAAAAGAGGACTGTCCTCCCAAAAAGAGGACGTATGGTCACCGTATATAGGGCAAGTTTAGGATTCGTGCAAAAAAAAATCGAGATAATAATTTTCCCTAACATTGCGATGATAGACAACGCGAAAAAAGTGGGTCTCGCAATTCTGTCTGTCCGTCTGTCTGTATGTACCTCGACCTGCAGCCTGAACGGCTGAAGCGATTTTCTTCAAACTTTGGACTTAAGGTTCTTATGGGATTCCCTTGAGGGGAATTGAAATTTAGCGCGCGCTAAAGGAGTTGTGAATACCCTTAAAATAATATCCACAGTTAGAGGGATTAGGTAGGTTGAATGGGCTTTAAAAGGAGATACTGATGCACATTGGTTTTGAATGTTCGGAGACCACAATAAGAGGGGAAAATGGGCCTGGTAGAGCATTCCACATTCGTGTAGTGCGACTAAAGAAAGAATCTCTGTACTTAACAGTACGTCCGAAGTTGGGCTCAAGAGTGAACTGATATGCATTCCTAGAAGCGCGAGTATTATGGTTGAATTGTTCAAGGGGAGGAATGCAACTGGTGATTTCACTAGAGACTAGAACACTGTTTGTAGAAATGCGGTAAAATAACGAAAGACATGAAACATTGAGACTGTGATCAAAAGGTGTAAATGTTTCCGTTATAGTTCTTTCACCTATAATTTTAAGAGCTCTCTTTTGTATTCTATCAAATAGACTCAAATGGCTTATTGGCGCACCTGCCTAAGTAAGTACTTAGACGAATAAAGGTTTTGTAGATAACATCCAGATCAGAAGGGGAAACTTAAACACTTAGCAGCATTTTTAGCGATGTAAAATATGTGGTCATTCCACAAAAGGTGGTCTGTGGCACACATACCCATCAGGACTGAAAGCTGTTCAGTTTGCTTTATGAAAGTGCCGCTAATGGATAGCAGCATAGGGGGTGGGTTCCGCTTTAACGACAGGAGACAGCATTCAGTTGTGCCACCCAATTTATTTATTTAAAATAATCTTACTTTCTCCAAAATGATGTAAGGATTTGTGCCACTGTTCGGTGAGATATATACCATCAGATCACCAGTGGACCTATTCATTTGGACCGGTCATTAAGAAGCTTTCGTTCCTCGAGATATTTCTTGAGCTGGAAAATAATCAGCGTTTCCATGACCTTGGAAAGAAATGACGTAAGCGCAAATGTTCGATAGTTAGAGGTTGAAGAAGACACGCCCTTTTTAGAGATAGGCTGGACAAATGCTGTTCTCCATCCACTCGGAAATAGACCAGTAGAGTATAGGAAAGATGGAAAAGCTTTCGCAGTGATTTTGCCAACGTTGAAGAAAACCTCTTCAGAACAATGGGAGGGATACTATTCGGGCCAGCGGATTTGTGAATGTGGAGATCTTTCAGAACTCTAGCGACTGCACGAGTCCGAAAAAAGTTTAGACAAAGAGATAAACATTGAAATAAAAAAAATATGCCATTATATATATTTTTCAAAGGACAAAGGGCATTTTGGCCTATCGATGTAACACATTATGACCTATATCATTTTATAGGTCGCGATGAGTACTATCTTTTATTGTGTGGGCAAAAGTTTGTATCGCGTGCAGAGAAGGTGTTATGCATGTTAATGTAATCGTTAATGTATCATTTATTTATTGTGTAACTTCAGAACGACGTGACCAATTGAAGTCATATTTACATAATATGTTAAGTGTTGTTAGATAAGAGTTTCTTATTATGAACGGATCCGGTAGGTGGCGCTGTTGTCAAGTTATTGACAAAATTCTCTATTTATTAAGCAAAATCGCTCATGTTCAAATGTAACATTGGTTTATTACAAGAAAATAAAATCACAAAATATAGATTTTATATGTGGCGCAGTAGTGAAGTTATTAGCAAATGCTTTATTTATAACGCAAAGTTGTTCATTCTCACTTATATCATATATTGGTTTAACTATTGCAAAACTAGATCACAAAATATGGACCTGGTAGGTGGCTTTGACTTAAGACTAAGATAGATGCCGTGCTTCATCTAATGGTCGATTTCATTCGGTATTTTCAATACCTATTATTAATTTCTTAAATGGTTGCGTTTTCGACTGGAAAAACACTGGATCATTTAAAATTTTTGTTTCTGTATTTGGAAAAAATTACATTGTTTCTTATGAATCAACACTCATCGAATAGGCAGTTTAAACATTTTGAGAGCTTCAGCGTTTTTTAGCAGTTTTGATTTTTTTCCTTAATCTATGTGAAATGTGGAACATTTGTGTCTGACCTGTGCTCGCTCTTTAACTCGACAGCGAGGTCGACATGAAGTTTCTAGAGCCAGCTTAGAAGCAAGACTCCGTTTTTCGGAATACATTTTAGAGCATATGAGAATAGAACAGGTACGTTTAATGTGATAAATAATTGTATATAAAACATATTCAATCCCGAAATAAGGAGATTTTATAGGTAGTGTGGACGTATGGTTGAATGATTAATGGAACTCATGAAATAATGTCCGTTATTTTTTAAACAATACTATAGTTTTCAGGCAGATTGCAACAATCTCCAATTAATTTGCCATCGCTGCTTGGTAGCTGCTACTCGTTATGAAGGTAGACATGTTCAAAATGAATAACAACAAGAACATATACAAGAAACGGAACATCCATTCTCCTTCTATAACTCCAATTCAGCGCAACCTATCGGGTCCATATTTTGTGATTTTATTTTCTTGCAATAAACCAATGTTACATATGAATGTGAGCTATTTTGCTTAATAAATAGAGATTTGTTGTCAATAACTTGACAACAGTGCCATCTACCGGATCCGTTCATAATTAGAAACTTTTATCTAACAACATTTAACATATTGTGTGAATATGAATTTAATTGGTCACGTCGTTCCGAAATTACACGATAAATAAAAGATGCATTAACGATTACATTATCGTCCATAACACCTCACTGCACGCGCTACAAACTTTTGCCCATACAATAAAAGATAGTACTCATCGAGACCGTTAAAATGATATACGTCACAATGTGTTTCATCCATAGGACGCACTCCATACAAAAGTGCCCATTGTCCTTTGAAATACAGAAATTTAAATCGTTGGAGTGTTTTTTTTTTTTAATATATAATTTCTTATGTGTAGCTTTATAATTTTGAAAACATTAAAAATAAACACATTCAGAATTCCAATTATAAGTTATTATTAATGTGCCGATAAGATTTTAATTGAAAGAAATTTTGAAATTTTTTGTTTCAATCAAAAACCTTTTTTGAATTTAAATTATATAAATTACTTACTTAGGAAGTTTCTGTATTAAAATGAAAAATGTTTTTTTTTTCGAAAGTACTATTTAAAAAATCAAAATTATTTATTTTTTAAAAGTATATGTCACTAACTAAAGAAGACACACGTATTTTAAATAAGATTTTTCTTAACGAGTTTTTAGCATTTGTATGTATGTCTCGCTCCTTAATTGTTGGTTCTAAGAACATGATTTTGATTTTAGGTTTTAAAAAACGTTTAGAAATCACTTAAGTTTCATTTAAATTGACGAAGTCTTTATCTTATTGAGTTTTCAATTTTGTTTAATTTGAAAAAATTGTTTTTCAAACATTTTGTTAAGGAATACTATTTAGAAGCTTCTTGTTAAAAAAATAAAAAAAACTGGATATACCAATAATGTACACAAAATAACCTTCTTTTTAAAATAATCAACTGATTATTTGATCAAAATCATATTAGCGGTTTTTGAGAAAAAACAACCTAATTTTTCGCTTTAATCTTGTTTTGAAGAAATTCTTTTCATCTGCTAAAGCTGCAGTGTGGTCAGGTTTTCTTTTTTTGTTGTTATAATGAAGATGTCACCATAGTTGGGCAAAACCAGTAATGTAGACTATATATGTAGACTACATGATGTTCTACATGTAGACGATTCAATGTAGACAACTTACAGTTGTCGACATAAATTTGTCGACAGTGTAGACAATTTGTTAAACCATCATAATTTTTCCTACCAAAATTTATCAAACCAAAAATGTTAAAAAAAGAACCAAGTTCTTCTTTAATACAAAAACATCTGTGTTACAACAAGACAGTCGTGAAAAATTATTTCATCTAAATCTAAACGCATGCCTAGTTCCTTGTTTATAAAGGTCTTAGGTACAGTTTCACAGTAACAGTAATACCATTTAAGTGCGAAATATAGGACACAAAATGCACTTAAGTATCCCGAGTTGGGCACTTAAGTGTCACTAACTCAGACTGCGAAAATTATCAAAAAATTCCAATATGCAAAACTCAAGTGCAACTTATTCCCGCAAGTGTTCACAGTAAAACTGCCCTCAGTTTCAAATATATAAATAAGAGATATCGAAAAACTTTGAATTATGGGAGAAATTATTGTTATGATAACATATTCACTAAAATTTTGTAGATCCACTGGATCACTTCACTGGTTTACTGGTCAAAAATCTTTTAAAATCTGAGGAATTTAAAATGAAAAAATTTCATATGCCAGTAAACCTTGCCATTTTGGTTGAGTAATAAAATCACAAATTTCATACATAATTTGGAGTTGCTTATTTTTTTGATCCGATTTCACTTCTTGTTGTAAAGATATTGGGGCATATTCATAGTTACAGAAAGACCAAGGTTTAACTAAACTACAGTTTAAGACAATTTTGGCTCAATGAATACAGACCGATTTTAAGTACAAATTGTTGGTTTTATATTTTTATAAGATAATTAACTTGGTATGCTACACAAATAGCTTCAAATATTTTGAAATGATAAACTTAAAAAAAATAGAATCAACGTCCGAAAATTCAACTAAACCTATGTTTAACTTAGCTACAGCTCTAAAATGACTATGAACACGCCCCAATGTTTTTATTCGATTCTTTATGAACACGATCATCTCTAAAGTCAAAAGATCATCATTCAACATCAAATATACGTCAAATAATTCATACAAAAATCTCAGAAAGTGTGAGGGAGGGAGATAGGTGCCACTTCCGCGCCCCCAAGCGGAAGATCTCAACCTTTCGATTTTTCTTGTGTATAATGCACTTCAAGGCCTACCGTTTTACCGTTTTACCGAATTTCATAATTTTAATAATTTTTAATCAAAGAAGGTAACTTCAAAAGTTTCCAAAAATGTAATTCTGATGCAAATGTCATCTCTGTCACGTCGAAGAAAGAAACAAAATTTATATTGATAACAGAAAAAGCTATGTGATGGAAGAAGAAAACAATTCCGGTTTTATTTCCACACACGTGTTTGAAACTTTTAATAGAAACTTTTTATAGATATTATAAATTAGATATTATATGTCTTCAATTCGTCTACAATTAGGATATCAAAACAGGAATAATTTTGTGTTTCTTAAATTTTTGAGAATTGTTAAATAATTTCCATCATATCAATTTCAGAACTTAAAACAGCAAATGGTTCATAAGTGCGACAAAAACAAGAATTTTTTTTTCTTGTAACCATTGGCAACCCTAGTTAGGATAATCCTCTATCCTCTGCCATGTATGATGCTGACAGTAGCCAGAGATACAAATAATATGCGTTACCAACAACAGGTTTACATTTACATCAATAGTAATGACTACATCGCGACCGTCACGTTCGTCGCCGCGTCGCGTCCGTCCGTCAATTCTCATCGCATCGTCATCGTTTCTTCGTCTTCGACGCAATCGATTTAGGTTTAAAAATTTCCATTTTTATTTTTATTAACTTTATTGCACAACCTGTTAACATCTCTTTTGTGCCAAAACAAAAATATGGAAGGTTTAAGCTCTACAGAGAGGGGAATGGCAAAATATTTGGATTGAATAGATAGCTTGAAGCGTTTTCAAATGTGTGAGCCAGACGTTTCAAAATTATTATGTCTGTTATTTCTGTTGGAATTTGATGTTTATTTGTGTTTTTATGTTTTTATTTATTTTTTTTTATTTTTATTGAAAACATATTAAATGACAAATGAGAGACATTTGCAATGCATTTGGAAAATGCCTTCGGAATAACAATTAGGGCCATCACACAACAGTGGGCGGTGTGTGAATTTAACAGAGACATTTTAGTGTGTCAATGATGGCATCAGCCCAGCAGTGCGGTGCGGTGGTGATGTTGTGCTCGAGATGTGTTTGTTCGTTTGGTTGTTATTGCCAAAAAGTGAATGTGGCGATGATGGTGAGACGAAGTGAATACTCTGATTGGAACGTGTTGTCCTCCCAAATAGGATTTGATTTTTGCTTTTTTGGGAGTCCGAGCACGTTTGCTTCATAAAATAGTAGCATGATGTCAGGATCCATTAGGAAAAGGATGACCAACAAATCGATGAGATCAAAATTATTTCATATTATGGATATTCTTTTTATATTGGCAGTCACAGTGCGTTTTCTTCGTAATTGCAACGAAATTCAATAATAATGATTTTGTTTTGCTTTTTTAAATTTAAAAACAATGTCATTTGTTATACAGGGTGTCCCATTAACAATGGTCCAAACTGAAATTGGTGATAGGCCAGGTGATGAACTATCAGAATTTGGTAACTTTTCCATACCGAATCATAGCGGTTCTCGAGTAACGGCTATTTTTTGAAATTTGAAAAAAATCTAACTTTGAACCAGTTTTTTGCTCACCCTGTCCATAATTGATTTTTGTTTTTTACAAATTTGGCATTAAAAAATTCACTTATAGTTTCACTAACTTTACTGAGTAAAATATTTTTGATTGGCATCACCATTTGCCTACAAATCATTAGTTAATATTGAACTTTGCCAAAATTAATTTTTGACCTCAATCTTCTGATGAGCCCCCTGAATAAAATTCGTATGGCTCAATACAAGTTTTATATTTCAAAAATTGCCTACTTTTCTGCAGTTTCAAAAAAGGTATTAAACTTGCCAAAGCTATTTTTAAATAGACAGTTATAACCGTTTGAACCCAATAAAACAGGTTCAAAATCAAACAAAAATGAAACATTTTTGTTCAAATATTTCGATAAAATTAGATTTTCACTTCAAATATAACTCCGAAAGAGCTGAATTTTGGTGGAGATCTTCGTTTTGATGTCTTAAATAAATACCTTTAATTTGGACAAGGACCTTCTATTTTCTGTGGTGAAAGCGTATAAATCCAGTATTTTTGAAAATTTTTCGAAAACCATCGGCTTTTTTAAGAAGTGTCTTTGGAAAACTTGTAGCTTATAGCATTCTAAAAAAAACCATTAGGATACATTTTTCCGTTAGACCAATAAATTTTGAGACAAATGTGCGCAAATGCAACGGTGTAGAAAATACCACATCAAAGTATGAAAACACATTTTGTCCCCGTTTTCTCAAAATCTCTTGCTCCAACGAAAAAAGGAGTTTATCTTTTTTGTGTAGAATTTTATAAGCTACATGTTTTCCAAAGACACTTCTTAAAAAACCTGATGGTTTTCGTAAAATTTTCAAATATATAGGATTTATACTCTTTCACCACAGAAAATTAAAAGTCCTTGTCAAAATTTAATGTTTTTATTTAAGAAATGCGTATGACATAAAAACGAAGATCTCCACCAAAATTCAGCTCTTTCGGAGTTATATTTGAAGTGAAAATCTAATTTTATCGAAATATTTGAACAAAAATGTTTCATTTTTGTTTGATTTTGAACCTGTTTTATTGGGTTCAAACGGTTATAACTGTCTATTTAAAAATAGCTTTGGCAAGTTTAATACCTTTTTTGAAACTGCAGAAAAGTAGGCAATTTTTGAAATATAAAACTTGTATTGAGCCATACGAATTTTATTCAGGGGGCTCATCAGAAGATTGAGGTCAAAAATTAATTTTGGCAAAGTTCAATATTAACTAATGATTTGTAGGCAAATGGTGATGCCAATCAAAAATATTTTACTCAGTAAAGTTAGTGAAACTATAAGTGAATTTTTTAATGCCAAATTTGTAAAAAACAAAAATCAATTATGGACAGGGTGAGCAAAAAACTGGTTCAAAGTTAGATTTTTTTCAAATTTCAAAAAATAGCCGTTACTCGAGAACCGCTATGATTCGGTATGGAAAAGTTACCAAATTCTGATAGTTCATCACCTGGCCTATCACCAATTTCAGTTTGGACCATTGTTAATGGGACACCCTGTATATTGGAATGAAAAGCTAATACAAGATTGTGTGGTTGGGAATTTTTAATTTACCTCTATATCTACCGTACTATCTATTCGGGAAGAAAACAAAACAAACAAAATTTAATTAAATTTTGTTTTAGCATTTTAATAGGTAACCAGAAATATTTCAATTCAAATTTGTACCTACATATTTGTTTTTCTTTTTATATATTCAAAATACATTTTAATATTCGATTTATTTGAGTAATCTGTAACATTTTCACTGTTGAGCGAATTCACATACATTTTAAAACACCCCAAAAATGTTAAATTTAAAATGTATGTGTAATAAAATGCACAACTGGAACACATAAACCTGCTTTGAGATTTTTGGCTCCAAATTTTGAGTTTGCGGAACAAAAAAGCATTTCAAAAGCTACAATCTCTGGCAATAATAAATATTGAAACTCGTATTTTTTAGATTTTGCCCGCCAGCTTTAGGCTTATTTTAGATGAAGTTTGAGTATGTATTAAGAAATCTATTAGGGGAAGGTGGCCTAAAATGGCCCCGCTAAGGAAAATGTCCCATATCTCGGAAAAAAATGACATTCAAACTGCAATGTTATATTCTTTGCAAAGTTTAATCAATAACGCTTACATTTTTCTGACTTACGAGTATAAAAAGTTCCAAAAAGTATTTAAAGTATTGAATTTTCAAAAAACCTCCAAATTCCAACCATCAAAAATGCCCGGGTAAAATGACATACTAGTATGCAATCTTACCCATGCAAGTAAACCAACCAGGCAAGTTAACCAAAAACCATTTTCAGTTTAATTTAAACTTTATTTAAAACAAATCAAAGTAAATTGAACATAAACAATACTCAAAAAACAAATAAAATCAACAATTCATTTAAAACAACTTCAACTTATATAAGTAAAATAAACATAAAAAAAAAACTTAAAAACCAAACATTGAACGTTTTAGATGCATTTATGGCTTTTGATAATACGTCCTCAGTCCAGGACTGCCTCTCTATAGATCCTTTATATTTTCCAACCATTTTCACTATAAGGAAAATGAAAATGTAAGTGTAAGTATAAAATGGCACACTATGCTATTTTAGCCGAGAGGAAAGTAGGTCATTTTGCCCGAATAGGATTTTTTATTTAAGTTTTAATTCCGAACAGACAGAAATAGTTATAGGCCAAAGAATTTCAGTAAATTGAAAAGAAATACTTGAAACTTACATGCATTAACTGCTTTCTCCAAAATTCACTATTTTGTATACAGTTTTTTTGTCAACAAATTTTCCTTAAAATTTAATTGTTTCTATACTTTTGGAGATGGCTACAAACATTTTGGTCTGTCAAATTTCAAATAATATCTTGAAGTTGCTAACATTTCTAAAGAATTGTATTCACAAAACCTTCTAATTCTGTTCGATTCTACGATTTCTAGCGAGGGGCCATTTTACCATGGTGGGCCATTTTAGGCCACCTTCCCCTATTTGGTACAAATTCAAGTTTTTCACAGCTGAAGAGCATTTTAAAGGCTAAAAACTTGGATGCTAACCAAAATGTAAAATTATCTATATTTTAGATTTCATCTGTTATTTTCACACTTATTTTAGCCGAATTTTCAATAACTTAAAAAACTAGGCAAGTTAGAAATTTTTGGTCTTCGCAAAAAAAACTAGCATTAAATTATCTACAAAGACAGATAACAATGATTTTTGATTCCGACTCAAAGTGTCCGGCAAAGTAAGGGGTGTCCCTAAATTCTTCAACAGTATCTAAGGACTTGATTTTGGTGAATATTCTAAGAAAGTATAGGCTTATCTCCAATTTTGATATCATTTATCGGGGATTTAAAAAAAGTCTTATGTTGGTGTACGTTGACCCATTTTACCGGTAATAGCTCCGTTAGTACTAATGATAGACACTTCGTTAAGGCCTTTATTTTAAGAAGAAATACCAGCCTTGGTAATTGCTTTTAATTAAATTCGATATATTATCTCAGTCTTCCATTCCAGTTCCATTTTTCCTGTCTACATGGTAATTTTTTTTTACTTTGGGGTCAATTGTCTCCAGAAAATGCGTAATAAACATAACGTTTTAATATTTTTTTGAATGAACGTACGTAACAATAATACAAATAAAAATCAGCAACAAATTGTCGAAAAACCTATAGATTTTATGATAATGGAAAAAACCAACGGCAAGTAAAATTTAATAAAAAGTGTTTGCTTAAAGCTCGAAAGGCTATGAAAAAAAATTATATGTGTATGGTTATCGATAATTTGTATTTTGTTTGTGAACTAAAACAAGTGATCAAAAGAGTTCTCTTTGGTTTTGTATGCATGCTAAAGCTCGTTTTGGTATTTCACTGATATTAACATTACTGATGCTAGCTACTGCTACACTTCTGAGGACGCTTCGAGCATGCACTCTTCTGATTCATAAAAAGTTACTATTTCATCGTGGCTAAACTTTTTTTTTTTAATCCTAAGGCTTTTGCAATGACAGATTTTGAAATCCTTCTCTTGATGATCAGTTTAGAATTATTATTTTGCAATAACTTTAAAATGCAAATAAAAAAATACTTTTGACATTAAGCCTTTAATAAAATATATGTATGTATAATTATTAAATTACTGACATTTGAAGTTATAAGACGTCTGTGAAGTTGGCAAGGCAACTTTAACCTAGAGTAACGGGACCAACGCAGTAATTTGCATTTTTTTTTTGCATTTTTATTCCCGATTTTGCAGTTCAACAAATAGTGCGTGTAATCGAGTGACCTGCCAACTTCACAGTGAAGTTAGCAGGTTATATAGTGTATCTCTAGAACCAAGCATGCTAGAGACTTGAAGTAAGGCTCCAAATTTGCAGTTTATTTTGCATTTCAAGAAATCTTAAGTCCAAAATTCGAAGTCCTCAATTTAAAAAAAAAAAAAATCATACTGCCCTGGCTAACTTAACAGTGAAGTTTGCAGGGCAGTATGAATTATTTTTTTAAATTGAAGACTTCAAAATTTAAAACTAGAATTTCTTGAAATGCAAAATATACCTACTGCAAATTTGGAGTTTTACTTCAAGTCTCTAGCATGCTCGAGACTATGTGCCTGCTAAATGCACTGTGAAGTTGGCAGGTCACTCGATTACAAACACTATTTTGTGAACTGCAAAATTGGTAAATCAGGAATAGAAATTACTGCGTTGTACCCGTTACTCTAGGTTAAAGTTGCCTTGTAAACTTCACAGACGTAGTTATAAGCCTCATTATAAGTAGCCATATCGACCTTCATTCAAGAATTTATTAATTCCTTATATAAAATTGCGCCTGCTTACCTTATTTTAGAGTTATAAGACCATATGTGGGGCCTCATTCTTCTTCTTCTTCATTAAACCGGCGATTGTCATGATCTCGAGGGGGATCACAACTCTCCCACTCAACTGCTTCACCTAAGGTTTCACTTGTGGGGTTCGCCGGGTTGAGCTCAGAAAACATCGACCTCGACATGTCTCCCGGTTTTGGATTGTTCCATGTCTGAGGCCAATTAAATGCAGGTATCGTTGCATTTGTTTCATCCAGAAGTTTTGCCGCCTGCCTTTCTTCCGCGATAGTGTTGGAACCACTTGTGCTATTGCCATTTGAACTGGCTTCTCATGGCATCTTCTTTATACATGACAGTACAAGCTAAGGTGGTCATGCTGTATTTTGTCAAAGATGGTATTTTTGACTTGCAGGCTTCCTGGGATTCTCTTGCTTCTTATTCGATCCATGTGGTGCCTCATTAATGTACAAAAATAGTTTTTATTGGGAACGCATCCATTCTAAATGTCGAATGAAAGAGATAACAATCTCCTTAATATAAGCGAGACAAAATTATGTATAATATTATACAAAATTCATCTTCGTCATTTAGGTACTTTGCGTTAATCATTTGCATAAAACTTTTGAATTACCCAATATAAAGTCAATTCTTTAGTGTTAAGTTAATGCACACCACTGCCCTCTTCCAGAATAATTTGAATGCATAAATGTAGCTTTGCACCATTTCTTTAAAAATCTTAACCCTGAATATCCTCCCATTAGAACCGAAACTTTGCAGAGAAAAAATTCAATAAAATAAGAAAAGTGCGTATACGTCCCAGTTTACCATTATTTTAGCATCGTTTTAAGAGAAATGTTCCAGTAATAATTTTATATTTTATTTGGTCCTGTACATATTTGAACCTAAACCAACCTAAGGTGGACGGGAGGTGGACCAATAAAAAACTTGTTTGCAATTTTGTCTTGAAATATAGAGCGCGTTTGGTTTCGTGTGGAAAAAAATATCGAGGTTATAATCAAAACTAAAATCACGATAATGGAGAAGTGCCAAGAGTGATATTCGAAAAGATAAGCCGTAGGTCCATTTGTCATGTGCGTGCTGATAAAAAACGAGCTGGAGCCTAAACTTTTTGACCTGTTTCAAATATCCTTCTTTTTAGATAAAACTTTTACATACAATTACAATTCTAATTTTCAAAATTATATTTCAATTCGTGTTTAACATTAACAAACGTCATCAATACGTCAATGTCGATTAACATTCAAGCTGTTAACTACAAGAGCAAGTTCGTGCGATAAAGTAGTATATTTTACTATCGCCATTCCGAATATAAAGCGAAATATGTAAATACAGCTGCTGGCTGCTTCTAACTTAAATAAACAATAAATTTCTTCAATTTGACTTTGAGTTAGGGCGTTAACCATATTTTAGGCCAAACCTTACATTTCATTCTGACTTGGGTACACTAACAGTCCCCTTCCTCAATTTACTTATAAGAAGTGTTGCCACGGTGGCAATTTGATTTTTTCTTTTAGCTCAAAAAATAACGGTACCTGCCATACAACCAATATACAAAAATTGATTTATTTCAAAAACGGCTCTAACGATTTTGATAAAAAAAAATTACAAGCTACTATAATTACTACAGTTAATAGAAAAAAAATGTATAACGGTTAATAACGGTACCTGTCATAGAACCGATTTTTTGGTTTTCAAATTTCTCGTTTACGGCTACACCGATTTAAACAAAATTTTTTATGTAAGAGGTCCTTTGCAATTCTAATAATTTTGCATATACATTTTTTCAAAAAAAATTATTTTTGAGTTTTTAAAAAAATATTGAATTTTTTTTTTGAAAATTCAATATCTTGAAAACGGATTAATGATTTTTTTTATTAATTTTAAAAATTGTATTTTCTTAAATACTAAAAGTTGGCATACCGAATTTATTCTTTTTTGTAATTTTCAAGCATTTTTATATATAAAAAATTATTAAAAAAAAAAACCTTCTAACGATTTTTGAAATTTTTTTTCATAAAATCATATTTATAAAACAAATCAGATGGCATACTTTTTTTAGCTCTATCTGTTTAAGCTATTAAAAAAAAATTATAGTATTAAATTGTTTTTAATTTTTTTTTATGATATCATGTTGTAAGCTACGAGAGCATGTTTGTGCGATTCAGTCGGGCCTATTTTTTAATTCCAATAGCAAGATAATTTTTGAAAAATACCTAGATGTAATTTCGAGACTACTAATAAAATCAAGCAAGTACATTGAAAATAAACAAATTATGACTCTATGAATTTAATCATATTTTGCATATTTTAATTATACAATTGGCAAACAAAATATAAGCACCGCCTAAATGACCATTTATCTTAAATAAAAAATAAATAGAATTGTATAGTAGATAAAATGAATGGCAAAATATGTTCAATTAAAAATCTTATCGATTATATATTATAATTACAATACAGTTACTAATCTATCTACCTACTATTTGTTAATTGGTTTAAAGTAGGTATATCAACTCATATAACATACATACTGCTCTGTGGTTTCATTTATTGGCTTAACATTACCAAAGTCAAAATATAGTAGTTAATGCATTTCAAATGAGCACATTAATCTAACTCCCATTCATATCTCCACAACAACACAACATTAGTAAAAACTCTAGCTATTTGTCAATCAATGTGACATTTTGCCAAAATCCACAGACAATTGCAAATTCTAACCTAATTCCCATTGTCTATCAGACAAAATTTCCCAACGTGACAGCTGGCAGCGCGCAGTTAATGCTATAATTGTTATTGGTGTTGTATAGGTAACTGTTAAATTTTAACAATGAAACGAGCAATTAATTTGCAATTAAGACTAACTGAAACTGACCCATGCTGCCGCCACCGCCGCGCCGCAACTATAAAACAACAATTACAAATAAGTTTTGCCCTTGCGTACCCGTACTATTAAAAAGCCACTCGCGATTTAAAATGGACTTTCTTTTGGGAAAATAAAATAAAAAAACTGGTAAGCCACAGACAAACAATAAATCAAGTTAATAACATAAACCTCCTGAGAAGGAATAAAGTATCTAATGTTACTATCTTACGAGCAGATTAATTGTTTACCAATTCATTGACAAATCACTTCAAAATTCACACCATCGCTAATATTTTCAATACATGAGCTTCTTTGATGTACAGGGTGTTTTAAGAGTTGCTAAATAAATGGTCATAGTGGTTGAAAAGCTGATGCTCTATGGCTTGACTACGCATCACGCTACAGAACGTAGTAGATGAAATCATAATAGTAATAGTAGCTGAAAATTAAATATATTTTGAGAGATTGTATAGCAACTCAGCAAAATGTAGGGAAAAATGGGCGCATGCAATACAAAATTTGACAACTGCTGAAAATAAAGTACTTAATTTTTTGGAGAGCCTGTTTTTTGTACAGAAAAGCTGTCAGCTGAATTTTCAGTTGGGAATTTCTTGCTGAAAATTCAGATGAAACGTAACTAAACTTCACTAAACGTAACTGAATGTCAGCTAACTTTTTATGACAGCTGGCCAATCAGAAACTCCATCTGAAAATAAAGTACTGAAAATTTTGATGCGTTGAATCCGGCCAATGTATCAAAACCAGTTTTGAAAAAAAATCGGTATTGTTCATTTTGAGTAGCAAATCTAGTTTAAGTTTAAAAACGAGTGTCTTGTTTTGATCATAAAACTAGTTTTGTCAATGAAGTTTGTTTTTATTTGTCAGAAATTAATATTTAAAAGTCAAATTAATTTTTTCTCTATATTCCAACTTTTTGTTTGACGAAATAGCTGTGTTGTTAGTTATTGATAAGGAGAGTGTGTTCACCTGGATGGATTGCGTAGCTGTGCTGAAGAAAATGGAAGAAAGGGATAATGTACGAGGACAAGGTACCTTTACACTTTCTAGCGTGTTTGGTGAAAATTTACATGCATGGAATAACCGCATCGACAATTTATATTATTAGGTTTCAGCGTCTTGTAGGCCCTTTTGGGTGTGCAATATGCAGCAATATGCATTAATCTCGTTTCGAATCCACTATTCCCAAAATTGGTAAATAACTAAAACTTCAAAATGTATTCATTACATGTGTACATTTGGGCGTTATACATCTGCATTTTCCAAGTGTCCTTCCGCAAGACGATGCATCATCATATGCTACCAAAGTGCTAAATATTCAATTAAGAAATATTTCCTTAGATTGTTTTACTAATTATTATGGGTTTGGAAACAGTGCATTTTTAGCATGCATCATACAGATGTACCTTTTCCTAAAGTTCAAGTAATCAATTAGGATGTATGCATTAATCTACGTGCGTCCGAGACATTTGGAACTGTCAATCCACTTGGAAGACGCTGCAATGTCATATTTTCTACAAAAGAGCTTATTATTAAACTATGAATAATTTTTAAGGTTGTTATACAAATTATAAGGCCTTTTGTGATGCATCTTAAAATGTAGTTTTTCCAAAGCCCTAATAATTGGTATGACAACCTAAAAAATCATTTCATAATTTAATGCTAAGCTCCTTTCTAGCAAACATGCCATTACAGCGTCTTGTAAGTGGATTGACAATTGGAACATTTATTGAACGAACATATAGGTTAATATATAAAGGCATTATTTGAGCCTTGGAAAAAAATGAATTTTTATGATGCATCCTAAAATTGCACTTCTATGAAAGTCCTTCAATTAGCAAAACAATCTCAAAGAGCAATCCTTAATTTAATTAATACCTTGGTATAATATGATGTTATAGCATTTTCTTCTTCTTCCCAACAAATCCTCACGCCTTCATTGTATACGGTATTGCATTTTGCCATCAATGTTATTAAATGTGTTTGTAACATATTTCATGAGTTTCCGTCATCAATTTCTTGATTTTATTTTCTGATGAAAATTACGAAAAAGCCTCAAAACTAGTTTTGAAGTCCTTAAAACTAGATATTTCCAGTTTTATGAATTTCTAGTTTTATGCAAAACTAGTTTTAAGATTTCGAGTTTAAGATGTCAAATTTTTGTTCAATTATACTGATTTGTTCAAAACTTGAAACTAGAAACCCCTATAGAACTAGTTTTGCTGTAAAACTAGCTTTGAAATGTATCTGTAACAAATTAATAAAATTACTATACAGAATTTTGTTTGTGTTTTTCGTGTAAAACTTTTACTTAGTTGCTAATCACTTTCTAGGGGGGTTCACATTCTCATGTGTATGTTTGACAAATATAGTTTGATGAATATTTGATAAATTGAAGCCATTTGCGTTCATATAAAAAATAAATAAAAAGAACAAGAAGAAAAGAAAAGGCAACAAAACAAGAAAAAGAAATTCGACAGAATGTACTTTTTTCAGCACAAAACGCCCGTCGCCGGCCGCCGACCGACTTGATTTCTACACACTTTTGATGTTCACGGACGTTATTTGTTTTGCAGGCCATGCTTAAGTCAGATTTCAATTTTTGTTTACGAACACAAACTTCGCAGATTTAAGTTAAAGACTATCCACATGAGAGCGACCAACGACCGACGAAGAACAAATGGGATTTAAAACATTAATAATCCCAAATTCTTTACAAAATCTAGACAAAATGGGAGAAATATAATAAAGGATTCTTTTAAGATACTAAAATTTTCATTTCAATTGCTTAGACAAGAGAATTTTAAGAAAACAATTTGTTCGTCGCGGATAAATGCAATTCGTTACGACCAATTTATTTTCTCAACTTTCTCAGATTAAAGCAAATAAAAATTCAAATTTTATAATTTTTAAATTAATCTTAAATCAAATTCTACCATTTTTACTAGATTTTGTGAAATATTAAGGTTTAATAATGTTTTAACTCCCATTTTTTTGTTCATTCGCCGGTCGTTGGTCGCTCTCAAATGAATGGTCCTTTAGTCAGACGATTACGAACTCGCTCTTAGTTATGATCAAAATGTACGTTTATTTAAAACAATTCTTTTTTTTTTTTAAATAATATTCGTTTTTAAAATATTGGTACGGAATGCTCAAACTTTCCAGAGGCGTCTGCATACAAATTTAATCAAAATTAGTTAAGCCGTTTCAGTTAAATTCGAAGATTAAAAAAAATGAAAATAAAATGCAAGACTCGATCGCATTTAGACATAAGAAAGTTTAAAATTAGCATAAAAATGTAATTGACTTTGAATTTATATGGAGTAGTACGAATAAAGTCAAAAGAAGCATCAAATTATTTCTTCTCTTATTTTGCTTTTTTTATAAAAAAAAGTATTTTTGTAAAATATTTGCGATTATAATATGATAAGTATGTTATACTTCTTAGAAGGACTTGTATGATGCATAATATTCGATATTCATAGACGTTTACGTGATATGCGCGAAAAACCTGAAAACTCAACTAAAAAATAAGTCTGGGGTCGACCCACACTAGTAACTTTCCATTGGTGCCCTTGAAAACCATATACTTTATACATATGTATGCACATATTTGCCTTAAAAAATCGAAAACTGAACCAAGAACATTGAATTGAAAAGGATTCATTAGCAACACTTACCAAAATTAAGTATAACTTTCTTTGAAATCCTTATAAGTTTTACATATAAAAGGTTTTCGTTTTATTTGTACTTGCTTGATTTTGATGATGAGGACATGATGTACGACTAGGGATATGTCTGTGTCTGTACAAAATATACGAGTACAATTAGAAATAAGATTTCAGTAAAAATCTTGACACGGTTTTCTAAGTAAATACTCCTCTCAGTATGGATTATTTAAGCCAATTATTTCAAAACAGACTATTTGCTAAAAAAAATACCAAAAATCAGGGGATTCCACCTTCAAAAAAAAAAATACATGTTTTCAAAGAATATAAAAAGGCAAATTAAGTTCCATGTGCCAAATTTTGATTTTGAAGCGATTTTGAGTGTAACCATTTTTCGAATTAAAACATTTTTCATTTTTGAAAAGTTCTTTTTTGCAACATTTTGATTTTAATCTTTTTTAAGGGTGGTTTTAAAAATCTCAAAATTATACAACACATATGAAAATGGTATTCGTATATATTTTTGGTAAACATTTGAAATCGATTTCATTGTTTTTTTTTTTTTTTTCAAAATATTTGAGTTGAAAAACATTTGTTAAGAGTTTTTAATAGTTTTTTTTCAGTATTTTTGCTCTAAAAAAAAAAACTATCTATTAATTTTTTTTTTTTTTTAAATTACCAGCTGTTGACTACGTGATTATAATGTTAAAAAAACAATAGACTGGGTTCGGAATCATTTTTTATTCTTGAAATATTTGAGACGAAAATTATTTTTCAACTGTTTTTCTTAGTTTAAAAAAAAAGTGTCCGTTGAATTTTTTTTAAATGTTTATCAATTTTATATTGCGCAATTATGTCTGAAGTGAATATCTTTTTCCATTTTCGAGATATTCGAGATAAATGAAATTTTACAGCTCCTTTTTAAATAGCTGTAGTAAAAAAACGATTAATTGAATTTAATAGAAAACCTTTTTAGTATGTTATGACAATATTATCTATAAAATAAAATTTATCCGAGGTTGATATCTTTGTCGTTCTCCAGGCATGATGGACGAAAAAATAACCCCCAATGAACGTACATACACACATACAGACATCTTGCTAAACGACGGATTCTGATTCTATAGACCTCAAAACGTGAAGATATGTCAAAATGTCCAATTCGACAAATCGCACTAATTACAATAACTTCCAATAGGAAGTTAAAAACGGAGATTTTATTTATTTTAATGTGAATACACTTTTCACCTTCCCCTTACCATTTAAATCGAGTCGATAAAAGTGGATTTTTATCATTTATTATTTGACAGTTAAAGTTCATCTGTGGTAAACGTTTAGAAAATAATGCTGAAAGTGTAACACGCATTGCTTTCAATATTAATATATATACCAACTGTGGAAAGATAAAACCGAAATTACAATACTGGAAATAGTTTTAGCTTCGGCTCCATTTTACAATCCAGATTTGTATATATTCTTATTTAAGAAAAATAATTTAGGTTCCAATTTCAGACGGTTAAAATGTCGCTGAGGGCCACATTAACTGATATCTGGTTTAACGGTTAGAGAATGGATAAATTTAAGAGTGAATAAATTTGCGAATAAAAATAGAAGAATATAAAATAAATAAATAAATTGGGTGGCACAACGGCTCGTGAAGAACCAGGGCCTAGTGACTAACAACTCGCAGCCATTCCTGTGTGCGCTCGTCGACAGGAATGGAAGGGACCTACAATTGTATGCCGAATCCGAACGGCTGGACGAGAAGCACTTATTCGTGACAAGTGATACTCTTGGAGGATTTGTCAATTCCTCGCAAGAGGCAGTAGCCCTGAAAAAAAACTTTTTAGTTTTTAGGTGGACGAGGCTGGGAAGCGAACCCAGACCTCCAGCGTGACAGTCGAACGCACTAACGCTACGTGCTACATAAAAAATAGAAGAACGGATTTAATATCTGCACCAAATTTTAACACCCAAGTTTCTTGTGTAGGGGCGACCTGCATCGTGCCTGATCGGGAAACTATTGATTGCTCAGAACTTGGTCTGGGCCAGTAGCGCAACAATCAGTCACGATGAAGTGCTTGTTTTACCTCCTCGTGGTGGTCCCCGGGCAACTATTTATGTATCCCAATATACATAAATAGGCTAAAATTACAAGTGCGAAAAGACCTAGCTTTCTAGGATAGGTTACGGAGGTTAGCATTCTCCGTAACTGAAATCAACCCGCTACCGAAACCAACACTACGCCTCGGATAATTAATGATAACTCGTTGACGACTTTTGGCTATTGTACCCGGACAAAGATTGGTTTCTGGAATGTGAAGACGCTTCTTGACAATGGAAAAGAAGGTCCTCAGAATGCCAGATTCCTGCAACTAGAGAAGGAATTCATGCGGTATAGGATGGACATCTTAGGGATAAGTGAAGTTAGATGGCTGGGTTCGGGGAAGTTCAAGTCACCAACCCGTAACACTGTACTATTCTATTCCGGAAAAACACCTGGAAGCGCTCGGGAATCTGGCGTTGGATTGCTGCTTTCCAAAACAGCTCTCAAAAGCCTAATTTCCTGGGAGGGAGGCCTTTTATAACCGGCTGAGTGCTGCTTATGATAGCGTTCCACGAGGTGATATAGTTATGGTGATGGGAGACTTAAATGCCAAGGTTGGCAATGACAACACTGGGCTAAGGCATGTCATGGGAAAACATGGTGTTGGTAACCGAAACGACAATGGCGAACGATTTGTCGATTTCTGCAACGCCAGCGGCCTTGTTATTGGAGGGACCATGTTCGAGCATAAGACGTGCCTCAAAGTCAGTTGGGTGTCGACTGACAGACGAGCAACTTCCAACCAAATTGACCACTTCGCGATCAGCCGGCGTTTTAGAAGCAGTCTCCAGGACGTCCGTAACAGAAGAGGTGCTGACATGGGAATGGCCCGGGACCACCATCTGATAATTGCTACCGTAAGATTGCGTACAGCTGCAGTTCGGAGATCCCAAGGAAACACTCGAATGCCCAAGTTTAATACAGATAGACTAAAGGATCCTGCAGTGCGCCAACAACTAGGGGACCACCTTTCACAAGGATTGAACGCAATCAGGAGCACGGAAACCACATCCATCGAAAATCATTGGTGTGCTGTGAAAAATGTGTTCATATCCGGTGCTGAAAGTATAGTCGGCCGGGCGCAAGGAAGAAATAGTGCTTGGCTTTCCGACGAAACTTGGGCAAGGATCGAAGAAAGGAAACACCTTAAAGCTCGCATCGCAGCTACCCCAGCAGCAGGGAGAAACGAGCTTGAGTCTACGTACCGCATGAAGATGAGGGAAGTTCACCGTAGTGTGCGACGTGATAAGCGTAACTACATCAACGCACTGGCTACAGAAGCAGAAGAAGCCGCTAGTAGGTGTGACAGTAGGACCGTCTACAGAATTACAAAAGAGCTCACTGGTGTCCAGAGCTCTAAACAACACCTGGTTAAAGACACAAACGGATCCCTGCTAATTTTGGATGAGGACCAGCTCATAAGGTGGAGGGAACACTTTTCTGCGGTTTTAAACCGCGTTTTCGCAAGTGAAGTGAACCCTATTCCCACTGAGCTACCCGAAGTAACAATTTCCCGAATACGCACCGTACCCCCCAGTAAAGAAGAAATTATCACCGCCATCAAAGCACTGAAGAACAACAAAGCGGTTGGACTTGACGGTATTCCTGCAGAGCTCTTAGGAGCAGCCCCAACGACATCGAGCGAGCTACTGCACCCACTTATTAAGAGAGCTTGGGAAGCAGAGAGCTTTCCTGAAGAGTGGAAAAAAGGAATGATTGTCAAGCTCCCAAAGAAAGGAGATCTCACACAGTGCGAAAACTGGAGAGGAATATGCGTTCTGCCTGCAGTAGCCAAGATAATAGCAAGGATAATATTGGACCGAATTAAAGACCACCTCGAAGACACACTCGACGCCGAACAAGCAGGTTTCCGCACTGGATCTTCCTGTGTTGATCACATCAACACCTTGAGGATCATCATCGAACAGTGCGTTGAATATCGATCACCACTTCACCTGCTGTTCATCGATTTTGAAAAGGCGTTCGACAGTGTCAATAGAGAATTTATTTGGCTTGCTTTGCACAGGAGGGGCATCCCAGATAAATTGATTGCTATTATCAAGGCTACATATGATGGATCCAGGTGTCACGTTTTGCACAAAGGTAGGCTGTCAGAGGAGTTTGAAATCCAAAGTGGAGTTAGGCAAGGCTGTATACTGTCACCAATACTGTTCCTGTTGGTGATAAGTGACGTACTGCACGCAGCTTTGTCAAATGGAAATGGAGGAATTCAGTGGACTCTGCAATCTCACTTCAAACATCTGGACTACGCGGACGACGTATGCTTACTCTCTCATAGGATCATGGATCTCCATCAAATGACAACAAGGGTGGAGAGAGAAGCAGAAATCGTAGGGCTTAAGATCAACTCGGCAAAAACTAAAAGGATCAGCCTTGGAACTTCCTCATCAATCCAAGTAAATATTTCTGGACAACCGGTAGAGATGGTAGAGGATTTCCAATATCTTGGGAGTATTATCTCTACGGGTGGCGGAACTGAACTGGACGTAAACAGCCGAATCAGAAAAGCAAAGGCTGCGTTCGGAATGCTGTCCAAAATATGGAGAAACAACTCTTTTAGCTTAAAGACCAAGCTACGACTGTTCCGCTCCAATGTTGAATCCGTTCTGCTTTATGGCTGCAGCACTTGGAAAGTCACTGAAATTGTCACTAGAAAGCTGCAAGCCTTCGTTAATAGATGTCTACGAAACATCTTGAGGATTTTCTGGCCCAACCGTATCTCCAATGCCGAACTTCATGCGAGAACGGGTCAGGAGCCCATAGACTCCATTATACGAAGAAGAAAGTGGCAGTGGATTGGCCATACGCTTCGAAAAGGCGATCGGTGCATTGCATCTCAAGCAATGCAGTGGAACCCGCTCACACAGGAGGGAAGACAAGTGGGCCGGCCTAGAAGTACATGGCGAAGAACGGTCGAACAGGAATCGGCACGACTGGGGAAAAGTTGGAGAGAGCTGAAATATATTTCAAGAAATCGTACACGATGGCGCGTAGGTGTAGTGGAGGCCCTATGTCCCGTAAGGGAAACATCACGGACGTAATAGGTCCGAGGACCTAAGTAAGTAAGTAAGTTTCTTGTTTCAAACCAAAAAAAATTACAAAAAATATTTATATATATTTATTTACAAAGAAAGAAAAGTAAAATTCATTTCATAACTATAAGGAGTATTTTTTGAGTTTTTCCTTTTGTTTTTTTCTTATTGAAACTTAGCTTCTTATACATATAAGTTGGGTGATAATACGACAGGCTTTAATTTTATTTTCTATTTTGTGACACCTTATTGAGACTGAACCGCCCCTTAACCGCCCCCCCCCCGCCAAACAAAATCCTGGGTACAATACTGATCATATCGTATGGGTCTTGGTATAGTCAACGAGTTGCCTAACGTGCAATATTTAAGCCGAACTTTAAGCATTTAGCGAAAATCTACTGGGATGTCTATCTACACAGAAATTATCAAAAATCCACTTTCATCCACAGGTCAAAGGTCAAAATCTTATATCTTGAGTTCTAGTAGTCGGAACACCAAGATTAATGTGTTTGGACTCAGAGAGAATGACGGAACATCATCATTTTTGTTCCAAAAATTGATGGAAGTGACAATACCCCTGATATGAAATTTATAAAATCTCTATTTTCATACCCCGACTCCTACCAAAGGCTGAACAAAAAACCTGCCAGACTTGTGATTTCGATATCACAAAATATGCACCTATAAGCTCTCATAATCACAGTTTGGATATAACTCCACTCCCGAAATTCGCTGTCGGCTCTTGAACTATCACCTAAAATAAACGTTTTAAAATATCTAAACAAAAAAAATGGTTCCATCGCTATTAGTATATTTTAACACCCTATGCCTATTGGTTAATCACTTAACACAACAACTTCATTCAATGCAGATGAACAAAAAAAAAATAAATAAATATTAAATACCAGTCTTAAGGTAACCCATTAGCATAAACTGTCATGTTATATTATTTGATCCACACATTGTGTATTGACACCTGTGTGGGTTAATATTTGCGTACAAACTGACATAATCGTCATTGACATGTTATGTCAAAGTATATTTTTTTTCTGCCTGAAAGACCATTGAACTCATAACTATAATGGGTATAACTTTGCTTGCAAGAGAAAGACAATAAAACTTACGACTCGCTTGCACTTGATCTAAGGTCTTCAAGGTCATAATAAATATTTCATATAAAAAGAAAATATTTGTGAAACATTTTGATATGCTACTTCAAAAAAACTGCTTATAAGTTTGCGAAAAATTGAGAATCAATTGAAGAAAAATGCCCCAAATTAAAAATATCCTTTGAATGGAAGAACTATGTAACTGAACATTGGACTTTTAAAATATATTGAAAAAGACGTATTTATTGTGAATAGGTCATTAAAATTTTCGACCAATAAATTTCGGTAACTCAAACTTTAGGATATTTGCTAAAAGTAAATAGGATATAAATAAAAGTGTCCATAGTTCTCAAGTTAGGTACCGAAGAACGTTGCTACCTCCAAAATTTTAAACAAAAAAACAAAGTTACTTAGTTCTTGAACTCTGGTGACGATATCTCAATTTCTGTAAAACCAAAATTTTTTCATGGCTTCCCGATTTTTATTCCCAAGGCCCAACTCAAAATAAATGATAACGCATAAATAATGAGTTTCCCGCTATGATTTGAAAAAAAAAAAAACTAAAAACGCTCCACCCTAATGAACAGGTACACGCACGCCGGGCACGGGTTATTTAAATTCTCGTTTTTATATATATATTTTTCTATTTACGCAAAAACCAATAGTTACCCAATAGATCAAGTATAGTAAAAGCAAATCGGTGGATTGATTTAACATTCGCCTCAGTCTGAACACCAAATAGCGTTACTAACCAATCGCAAATATATAATGCACCTTAATGAATGTTTGCAACAATTTCTGATTTAATTCAAGGACTACAAGGTTATTGCATCATTTTTACTTTTTCTTGTTTCTTTTTACTTTTTCTTGAATTGACTCACAAATGTCGCGGCAGGGAGGGGGTCTGTGGGGGTACAAGCAGTAATTAAAAATTCGACGTCCTTGTCCACTTTATTGCCAAAAGCTAGTTGAGATCTAAATATATTTTTAAATATGATGTTTGATGCTCTAAATTTTATTTGAATTTTATTCTCCTTTTCTTATGTCAAAAGGAAACGAGAAAACTAATAAAAATATATATGTATGTAGGTACCATGCGGGCCCCGGCATCACAGCTTTTGTTGTCGATAAATTCAATTAATTCACTTTCAGATCGCTTACACACAACGGCGCTGCCTGTCTATACCTACTACTACTATCTATACATACATACTTTTGGTTTAATTTCTTCTTTATTTTGTTGTTTTTGTTTTCGTTTTCATTTTCATTTGTGTTGTTGTTGCTGTTTTTTTTTTTTTTTATTTATTTTTCCGGATTTTTATTTGTAATGAAATCGAATTTCATTCTTTTGAATTTGATGCTGGATGCTGCCGCTGCTGCCTGCTGCTATAGCTCGATGTGATCGATGATGAGAGTGGATTTTTATCGATTGTGTTAATTGAATTATGTAGATTTCCATTCAGAGTTTGAGCGTGTGGTTATATCATTGGTGCCATGGTAGACACAGAATTATACGAGTCAGCATACAAATATACTAGCTGGAGATTTATGGTTAATTTCATTAATCCATGTGTGGTAATCGTGATTATTTTGTTTGAGAAATGATAATTTAGTGAAGATTCGTATTTAATTTCTTATGAAACATCAATTGGGGAGGATTATTGGTTTTGAATTGATTGAATTTCATTAATAAGCCAACATAAAAGAAATTAAGTAGTAGGTTTAATCAGAAATCAGCTAAGCAACTGATAAGATGATTTGATTGAAATGTTGGAGAGGATGTATTGTGTACCATCATGAACTTTGAACATGTAGAATCGGATGTCAGTCGGGGAGGTGGAGATTTGAAATTAAAGACAGATGTGAGCATTTTGTCAGAGATTTCCGCAAGAGGATTCAAAACGAGACTTTTGTCCATTTCGTCATAGATTAATTTATCTATGATAGTTGGGTGTTGTACGATCCCCACAAGCACTGATTGGCATTGATACGGTGATGACTAGCTAAGTTATAAGCGCTTGTATTTAAAACAGCAGACAAAGTATCAATAGCGAAAATGACTGGTCAAATGAGTAGGCTGAAGTCTTTGACGAGTTCATCTGAAGAATAATGTATGGTGTCGGATGAGTTCAATAGAGTGAGTAAACGGTCTCGCCAACAAATGTCTGAAGAAAAAGACCTTATTTAAGGTCCTCTGCTATACTTAGAGAGCTGAGGTTAGTAAGTAAAGTTAGTCCTATCCAAGTTGGTTAAAAACAGGTGATAGACGATTAATAATCTAGAACTCATTACATGCGTGGTGGGTTGCTGGTAAGGTAAAGCAAGGTCCTGATCTCGGGGTCTATCAGGGATATCAGGATCATCTGGTAAACATATCCCCACCACGTTAGCCATACCGGTTATTATGAGAGAAATAAAATAACGGCAACGACATCCATAAGTAGTAGCCCGTAGCGTAATGGTTAGTGCGTTCGACTATCACGCTGGAGGTCTGGGATCGCTTCCCAGCCTCGTCCACCTAAAACAAAAAAAGTTTTTTTTCAGGGCTACTGCCTCTTGCGAGGAATTGACAAATCCTCCAAGAGTATCACTTGTCACGAATAAGTGCTTCTCGTCTAGCCGTTCGGATTCGGCATAAAATTGTAGGTCCCTTCCATTCCTGTCGAAAGGCGAACACAGGAATGGTTGCGAGTTGTTAGTCACTAGGCCCTGGTTCTTCATGAGCCGTTGTGCCACCCGATTTATTTACTTTTTTTTTCAACGACAACCGTAATGCCGTAATGTCATCGACTAACTTTTTTTTCTATATTATACAGGCGATACACAAAAGCTTGAGTCATGTTCTGGATCCATATATTTTCGAGATCCAGTAGATATACGATAGATAGTTTCATATATAATAGGGTCGCTTAAAAAAACTTCATATTCGGAAGCGGATTCTTTGTGAGGTTTGAAGCAGTTATTGAATTTTAAGTATTAAATGAGATTGATCCGCATCAAATCCACCTCCAATACATATGCCTTATCCCCATATATTTTCGAGATCCAGTAGATATACGATAGATAGTTTCATATATAATAGGGTCGCTTAAAAAAACTTCATATTCGGAAGCGGATTCTTTGTGAGGTTTGAAGCAGTTATTGAATTTTAAGTATTAAATGAGATTGATCCGCATCAAATCCACCTCCAATATATATGCCTTATACCCTCCCGACCGCAATCTGTAGATGAAGCTGAAGCCCTATCAGAAAGGAGTTATATGGTTAGGTTAGAAGGGGTGATGAAGCGGCAAGCCGAAACATCTCACTCGGATCTCAGTGGATCTATTGTGCTCCCCGGGAGCTGACTTGGGTAGAAGAAAGGATGGGTGAGGAGAGGTTGGTGGGTCTCAGGGAAGGGTTATGGTAGGAGGCGCCTCCCTGAACCATCCTAAAATCTAGATGAATTTCATGATGTTTGCAGGTGGCAAAATTGAGAGCCTATCTAATTCGTCGAAGAAGTATTCTCCGAGAGTTGCTTATCTTATTTAAGCTAGGCTGGGCATTCGCAAAGGAAGTAGTATGAGCCCTCCACCACCTCTTCGTCTTGACACCCTCTACAGGTCAGATGAGCTGATGCCCATTCTGCTCAAGTGGGTTCCCATGGAGTTGTGACCCGTGAGTGTACCAAAGAAAAGGGATAATTGGGCCCTGCTTAGCTTAAGTAAAAAAATTGTCTGTTTTATTCCTAGAGAGTAACGGTCACAGAGTCCTTGAAACCCGACAGGTATCAAGTCCGGTCGTTTGCGGATTTTAAGAAACTGTGGTGAATTCTACATTTTTCTAGTTCTAGAGGCATAAGTACCCAGGGTATGACTTGGCTCGGTTCAAGTATTGCCCCGTTTTTGGCCAGTTCGTCTGCCCTTTCATTACCAAAAATGTCACGATGTCCTGGGACCCAACGAAGGGTAACTTTATTTGCTGCGCCCAACGATTTTAGTTTGCTGCGACAGCAATCAATCAGTTTGGATTTTGTAACAATTGATGATATGGCTTTGATTGCGGCCTGACTATCTATGAAGAAATCAATGTTCTTACCCGTCAATTAAGCGTGGAGAGATGCTTTGCAGCAAGGACCTCTGCTTGAAAGACGCTACAGTAGTTCGGTAGTTTTATCGACTTGTTTATAGGTGGGTTTTCTGAAAAGATGCCAGACCCCACCCCCTCGTCTGATTTGGACCCGTCAGTGAATACCGATACATGATCTTCGAGAGCGAGCCGGTTTTCCTTCCAGAGTTCTCTAGATGGAAAGTCTGCAAGTACAACTGGGTTGAAATCAAAATGCGGTCAGATGTAGTCAATTCGAATATTAATATTAGTGAAGTTAACTATCGTCTTATGACCATAATGGCCCTTTTTCCAATATTTGCACTCTTTTAAACGGAGAGCGCTATTGACCGCCAGCTCTTTTGTAAAAAGATCAAGTGGGGCAAGGAAAGTTTCTAGGGCTGCGGTTGGTGTAGTTCTCATGACACTTGTTGTACCTATACACGCTAGCCTTTGTAGTTTTGTCATGTTTTTTGAGATTGGTGGCTTTGTCAAGTGCTGGCCACCAGACCAAACATGCATATGTTACCATTGGCCGTATGATGACTGTATACATCCAGTGTATGGTTTTAGGGCTAGGCCCCATCTCTTACCAAAAATTCTACTGCAAGTGTAGAATGCTATCGACGCCTTTTTCTCACGTTCTTTAACATTTTCTTTCCAGTTTAGTTTACGATCAATTATCAGTTCAAGGTATTTTGACGTGCCCGTGATATGGAGCGGTGTTCCAATTATAGTGGGAGGGTTAATAGTTGATCTTTCAATTGTGCCGACCACCTCATGAAGAGCTGTCTCAACTGATTTGCCCTTCATATACGCATGCAAGGAGTTATATGACTTCGTGGACGAAATTACGGAGCCTGTTCGGTGTTCATTGTCAACGTTATGCTCGGGTACTTAAATGCTTAAATTAGAAAGGAAGATGTCTTGTGGATTATTTGGTAAGCACTACCTCCACGAAACTATAAAGGAAACTGGATTTCGACCAAAAAACTGTGCTACTTGACACAAGATTCGTTTCCGAAATCTAAAACGTACGTACACTTCGAGAAACAAACGTAATCCAACCATTTCCCTTGTCTAACAAAATTCAGAGCTACCTTGAAGAAACAAGTTGCTGTATATTGATAACTAAACCACATCTAAAGTCAGGGCCGTAGCATCCTTTGGGCAATGTCCCGAGACCCTCAGCCAGGGGCCCTCCAATGAAGATATCCTTATATCGTTACCATCGGTATAAGAGTATCAGTATAAGAGCCAACCACCACATTTTGCATATTTGTACCTAGTGTCATTATTGCGCCGTCTTGTTTCTAACGGTTAATTCTTTTTTTAGACGTAAATCACGTAGATAGTTTTTATCCCAGAAAAAAAAAGTGGCATACTTGTAGCAAACTTATTTCGCTCACTGGTGCTATGGATTAAAACTTATAGTGCATTCACTGAGGGGAAAAAATGCTTTCTAAAGTTAAATACGAGCGTATTTGATCTAAAGTTTTTTAAATGAAGTGGAGCATTTTCATTTTTACGTTGAAACAATGTTAATTTGAATATGCGACGTAATTTTAAGAGATTCAACCTAGTTTCAAAGTAAAACGTGTTTATTTATACATCGAAATCAACTTTTGTACATTTACATTTCGTTCAACGTTGTTGTAAAGTTAAACGTTATCATTCTTAAATTGAGATCCACATTTAAACTGCGCTCAACCTTGTTTCAAAGTGAAACGTATTCATTTTTACATTGAAGTCCACATTTTACTTTGCGATCCACTTTGATGGCATTTAAAGTGCCATCAACGTAGTTTCAAAGTGTTGCATAGTTAAGTAAACCTTAATTTGTTTGTATTTGTAAGCTTAATATAAAGAATTTCGAGAGCGCGTTGTTGTTTTGCGAGGTAGCTCCTTGCATTTGTGAACAAATTAAACGCGCACTCAAAATTCACTTTCATATTATCGAAAAACAATATTTAATTACTTTTCCTATATTTATTACTCTGAAATACTCATAGCATCAAACGATCACTTAAGTCGTCACAAATACATGATTCACCACAAAAATGAAATGCGTCGATCATGAATATACATTTGTCTTTGTCTTATATAAATTTAAACAAAGAAGCGTGACGTGGGTAGCCATTTTGAATTAATACCTAACCTAGCGAAGTTCAATCTACGTTGATTCGAAGTAGATAAATGTTGTTTTAAAAGATGTATGAATTTGATTTAACTTTGATTCCACTTTAAATCAACATATAAACGTAGTAAAATGTAGTCCGTTTTTACGTTTGGAATCACTTTGAAATAAAGTCGCTTCACTTTGATTAATGAATTTTCGGCGTTGGCGCCAAATCGTTCCGAAATATATTAGAATCAAAATTTTTTGCTTTGATTTTACGTTGTTTTTTTCTCTGTGTTTTGTTAAAAAAAGAAAGAATTCATATTGAAGGTGCATGGTCAAAATTCTATATAACGGACTGGCCCACTTCAATGGGTCAGAAGTCCATAAATCAATTGTGGACTTTTGACCAATCCCGTTCGTTGGTCCAAAAGTCCACACAAAAATCTTGTGGACTTCTGGCCCATTGATTGTGGATTTCTAACCCACTTATTCGGTCACTAGATGGTCTTCTTTAACAAGACTGCCTTGGGTGGCCCGCTTGGCGGGTTCAAGAATTTTAACTCCCTTTTTGGGTCCCGCTCACGTGACTCCGTCGCTCCGCTTAGGGTATGCTTATGCTCAGTCGCCAGGCAGGCGCGTATCTAGTCAGTTGGTTTGGTGTGCTTTAAGTTTATGTGTAAATTTTGATTATTCAAATAACTTCTTAATTGTTCTGCTTTTTTCAATATTTGAATATGGAATTGTTAAAAATATTTGTGGACTTATGACCCACTTTCTTATAATGCTTTTAACTGTTTCGTTGGCACAGCAAAAGCGGAAGGATCTTTTTCAAAGCTGAAATTAATAAAAAAAAAATTACTTGCAAAGCACCATGGAACAGCAAAGGCTTAGAAATTTATCATTGATATCGATTAAAAATCTAAGAGCACGGCCAAAAGATTTGATTAAAGTAACCGATGAGTTGGCTTCTGTCAAATCCAGAAAAAAAAATCATTTTAGTAGCTACTAATGCATTTTGCAATATTTTACTGGTGTTAGGTCGACGGTATCGCTGCCAGACCGATGGATTCTAGTAAGTATAGGTAAAAGGCCTTAGTGATGAAAATTTGGAGCCGTATAAAGCTCTTTAAGAAGGATTATTTTTGTTGTTGCACTTTGAAAGTGCAATTTAGTGGTGTTGGCGCCGCGATATCGCTGACAGAGCGATGGCATGTAGCTTGCACTGATACAAACCACATTGCCACAAAATTTGAAGCGGTATAAAACACTTTGAGTAAATGTTCACTAGGTCTCGGACTATTTGGATTGAATGACTCAAAAGAACTTTCTCGGTCTCTTACTCATATCAACCACACTTGCTCTCACATTAAACTGTCAAAAAATCTAGGGTCCAACGTCCAAGAGAATTTTTCTTCGTGACCTAATGCATAAGTTTACTCACAATACAAAATTAAATATTTGCCAAAATCCAAAAGCCAACATTCAGTTTTTGTTCTTTTTACTCTAACATTGGAATGTTAGGGACAGCTAATACCTACAACTTTTTAATTTCTGTTAATTACCCATCGTAGTAAGTTTACATTAATCCCATTGAAACGCTTAACTGAAATAGGTAACTATCACTATTGAACATTATTAACATATTTTTTTCAAAGTTGTTTTCTCGTGATAACACTTGCAGTTAGGCTGCATAGCTTTCGCTCCGTCATATTTAACATTGAAGGTTTTGAATGAACAACAACCACTTGAGTTGGCTACCACCAATTATTACATTTTGGCTGGAATTATTGCAATTTCATGGCTGACATACCAATCATCAGATTCCTTTTAGTGGTGCTTAGTCTATAGTCCAAATGCAATTGTAAATTAGAAAAACCTTCATTTGGATGGGCCCAATCAGGTGACCTCGGTGGTGCAATGCGTAGTGCAACAGCCTCTGAGGTAGCTTGGTCTAAGTTCGAATCCTGTTGACGGCAAAAACAATTTATAAATTAAAATTGGAACTATAGACTAAGCACCACTAAAAGGAATCTGATGATTGGTATGGCAGCCATGAAATTGCAATAATTCCAGCCAAAATGTAATACTCGGTGGTGGCCAACACAAGTGATTGTTGTTCATTCAAAACCTTCAACATATTTTTTTGTTTGATCGTAATTAACCAGAAAGTGCGGGTATATCCTCAAATATAACTTCAGGCGTCTATTAAATCCTAAAGCCATCATGCACTACCACATTTCCCTTTCCTTTTTAATTATCGAAAATCAAACTACTTTCAATGTTTTCCCATACCTAAATTGCCTTGTATTTTAGAATCGAATCACTTTAAAAACCCGGTTTATTTTTGATCTGATACCTAGTTCATAGGATTTATAATTTTATTCCATCCAATGACCCAGATTAAAAATAATAATAATACAAAATATTGTTTTCAGTCTCTTTTCTATATACACGTCAAAATAAAAACTATGAATAGACAAGACAACCAACCTACCACTCCTTGTGGAGTTGGACCATTGTCTGTCCTCAATAATGCCGCTTTAACAAATGCCTGTGATGAAATAATTCAATGGGCATTCCGCTTTTTCGCAGAATTGCACTAATTTACCTCAATCCACCACTCGTCGCTTTGATCATTATAGCCAACCACTCTAAAGTTCCTTTGTGGGACCTTACTGTACACGAAGATAAAAAAAAAAAAAACTTGATTGGAGCTTGTTGCTTACTCATAGGTCGACAACACGTTCAAAAACCAAAAGCGACAGTGAAGGTAGAAATTTAAGGGTGCACACACATGTAGACACTATGCATATACGAAAATAAAACAC
Source organism: Melangyna quadrimaculata (assembly GCA_949320155.1). Classification (NCBI taxonomy): domain Eukaryota; kingdom Metazoa; phylum Arthropoda; class Insecta; order Diptera; family Syrphidae; genus Melangyna; species Melangyna quadrimaculata. The sequence goes on from OX439483.1 coordinate 440,359,314, forward strand.
GTCTCCCATGTGACTTACGCTGTTCAACCAGCACCGCTCCAATCACTCATTGTAGAGGTCTTTTTGGTCAGCAAATACAAAAATTGTATATCTACCGACTTCACTCATATATAGATACGGACCAGTTCTGGAGTATATACTGGCTGTATAAAACCACCTTGAAAACCCGTTGTTGCAATTTTTTTTTTTTTTCTTTTTCCTCTTGACAGACCAAATAATGACACAATGCCGTTGCTGACATTCCTCATAATTCTCTAGAAAATGCCAATTTCATGCAGACATCAGGTAAAGCATCTTGTTAAGCCGGTCGGTCGTTGGCCGAGGCTTAGCGACGACCGCGCCACAGCAATCCATCGGGGAGGAATAGTGGAGAAAAGTTCCAGAAGTAAATTCTTTGGGCTTGTTCTTGATATGCAAATATTAAAGATATAGGTTCGACATTTGGCACAACATTCAAACAACATTATTTCAGCAACTGCACAGCATGGTCAACCGGCTTTTAGATGGTACCTTAAGATATAGATACCACGCCATGAGTTGCATTTATTGGTTTGTTGTTTTACGCTGATGGGGAATTAATCAACAGCCATCAATATCGTGGTCATTACACCAACAACGGAACCCAACGAAACCGAACTCCAATCGGTGATGTTTGCCCTGAGTGAGCATTTAGTTATGTATTTATCGTTCGGTCCAGGTTGGTTGCTTGGTTGATTGGTTGGCGGGCTGGGTTTGTTATGCGTTCAAAGTGCATTAAGAAGTGATTCAAGGTTTCGGTATGCAGGAAGAGCATTGCATGAGCTCTGAGACTGAGTTAAAGTCTCAAAAGCTAGTTTTTATGTGTGAAATGCATCAAGCGACGACGACGCACGGGAGTGGCACAAGAAAACGAAGCAAAACAACCCACCTACCTTGTCAGAGGTAGTTGCTGGTTTCACAGAACACTGCGACAACGACACGCCGTATAAAATGTCTGTGATGCAGTTGTGTGGAATGTAGGTGACCATAACGTTTAAAACTAACACTAGCCCCATACCCTCAGTCGTCGTAAAAAACTGAAACGCATACTTTTATAGACACTAGATTTGAGCTCAAATCTTTATAATGTAACTACGTTGCTTGCTCCAGTTTGGGTACATTTATTTCAAAATAAAGAAATCTTTAACTGGTTTTATCCGCATGCTGAATCTATAGGGAACTCCATATTGAAAATATGTACCTGCACTGACAAAAATGTATACTTACGTACAAAGGTACCCACTTTTTCCATCTGTCTTTGTTTGTAATTTTCTCAAAAGAAATGGATGAAAAGTAAATACTAACCTCCGTATTTATAAAGAAAAAATAGTTATTTCAGATCCCGTGCTTAGGAAAACTACACCATGAAATAAGAATTTTCCAGACTCAAACTAAAGTCAATTGCTTACTGCTCCATTTCAGTCCAGAATAATCTTATTCCATGGTGTAGTTTTCCTAAACATGGAAGCTGAAATAACTATTATTTTTTCCTTATAAATACGGGGGTTAGTATATTAAAGGAACAACTATAATAGTTGGCTGTTCAGTGAAGGCAATATAACTAACCAATATTCCGAACAGTCAAAAAAGAATCAAGAGTGAAATACCAATCATCTGTCTCTCTTCTTTCCTTTCTTCTCAATCAAATGTTTGAATAACTAAGGCAAGATGTACTATTCCTCTTTAAAAGCATAGTGAAGAACATCACAAAACCGAAGTTGCCCAGGGTTCGATGCTAGGCTCTTTTTTCTCCCTTTGGCAAATGAAAGTTAGTCTCTAATTAACATTTTTCGGGTTTCGAAAAATCTTTGGCCGGATACTTCAAGGAAAAAGCGGCATATGTACTCAAGCTAAGCAGGCCTCAATTATCCCTCTTTGTTGAAATCCTAACACAATTCAATGATGAAAAAGCGGAGGAGGGCATGCCCTAGCCTAGCTACAGAACTATAAAAAACGGCTACATGAAATTTGACCTCAATGAAATATGGCCCCAAATATAAAATTAAAAATGACCCCAAAAATTTATATGGGAAACAACAAAAACAGAGAAAAGTTTAAAGTTTGTAAACTGGGGAAATTTTTCATTGTTTTGGAGCCTTTTTTCATTTTTAATTTTGGGGTAAAATTTCATTATGAAAAATGGCTCCAAACTTTTATTCTTAAACAAAAATACTTTTAAAACAAAAACTGTGATAGCAGACCGACTGACAACATAGGTACCTGCCAGGCAAATGAGCATACCCTAAGCGGAGCGACGGAGTCGCGTGAGCGGGACAGAGGACCCAAACAGGGAGTTAAAATCCTTGAATCCGCGAAGCGGTAATTTTAAGGCTCTCCCAAACCGACGCAAAACATTTTTTGTACCTACGATTGTAATATTTCTGTTTTGTTGCTTCCTATATTAATTTGTGGGTAATTTTTCATTTTGTGTTTGAGGCCATTTTTCATAAGTTTGGGCCATTTTTCAATTTTTAAAATGGGGTAATTTTTCATTATGAAAAAAAGCCCCACATTTGAGGCCATTTAACGTTTTGGTCCATTTTTTATTGGGGTCAAATTTCAAATAGCCCTCGGATAATACTCGTCTTTGCCACTACGGGTGGCTCCCCTTACGTAATCTTCAGCTTACTCCTCTCCCTACCCATCCCATTTCCTACCTTATATATATTCTGGATTCATTTAGAACCGAGTGAGGTGATTCGGCTTGTCGCATCATCACTTCTTTTAACATAACATAACCTAACCTAGGCCCATTCCTCTGTAGCCTGATGACATCTGACCAGACCAGCCTATACCAACTGGATGCGAAAATCTTCCATTCTTCTGTATGCTTATTCTCTCAAATGTGTGCGCATTGATGCCTCAACTGGCAGCTGTACGCTGTTAAAGAGTACATTATTATAATCTACGCCTTTTTTATAAGAAATGAAGCATCCGGCTAAGTACTTCAAAATCGGAGTTTAGGTGCTTCAGGAGACCCAGTAGAGCTAGTCGCCGCGTAGCTATCCGAGGAAAGCTGGTTCTTAAGTTCTGAAACTATCTCCCGGATCTACGACAGCAGCCAACAAAAAAAAATCGATAACGTCGACATCAACTTCAACGAGTTGCTAAGGTTCAATTCGCACAACTCTAAAAGTCAACAGGGACTTTCACAGACTTCACCCACTGATAAAACCAAGAAACAAACTAAGCCTCGACTAAACTCGACGTGTTTAATCATTTTAAGGGTAGTAGTAACAAAAAAAATGTTTCAGAATCTGTTGACTATGTGGCGAAACTTATTGTGTTTCCTTCTCCACTCTCCATCGCGCTCATACCCTACTTCAGAGACTAAGTAATATCTCCCAATCTTTTTAGTCAAAGTACTTAGCTTAATAAAGACCAACCCGTCATTTCTGCCTCAAATCATCTTCCAATATAAACAGTCAATGATAATTTTTCGTTCAGTGTATTTAATCATATGAAAAGTCAACTACACAAAGAGTGGAGGTGATGCCAAAGGGTTTGAAATAATACATAAATCGATGTTTTGTCAAATGACTGCCCGCTGAGGCTGACTCACATACTTACATTATAAGAGATAGACTCTAGAGACCAAAATAGTACCTATCTATAGATACCTTTAATGACAATATTGAATCGAACAAACGGTAGGTCATTGTTTAATCTTATACATAAGTTGCAGCTGCAAACAAAAAATGTTTTTAGCGCGGATTTTTCTCGCATTATACACCAAAAAGCTGCATGCGTCCATAAAATGATCTGATTTGAGTAAATATTTGTGCTACCGTCTACTGATGCTGACTAGCTATGTTTCCTTGGTCATAACTAGATCTGGGCGTAAATCAATGGTGCATGACTTTCCAAAATAGAGAAAAAAAACTAATTATCGTAACAAAACGAAAAGAGGTTTTTGACTTTAAAAGAAAATTATTTGATTATGAATTAATACATATAAATAAATCATCAAACAAAAAATAAAAATAAGGTAAACTTTTTAGTTTCAATAGCTTCTTGTATGTATATCTAGTCAAAACAAGGTTGAGAAAGTATTTTTTTGTTTATCATCACTTTCATATATTTTTATTATGCTGGATTTTCACTTTTCATTAGCTCTGGCAAATAAAAACCAGTGAAAAATGATATTTATACAAGCAACGTGGGTATCTACACTTCTAGATTGTTGGACAGAGAATTGGCACATTATGCTTTCTTCAGTTAACATAGCCTTATACCAGTTGATAAAAGCCTTTCTTAAAAACTTTTCACATTATTGCAATCTAGACTGTATCCCTTTATTATCACTGGAAATTTACCGTTATTTACACATTTTTGTGTATTAATTCCATATGAGAAGTGTGCGATTGCTATATTTTCCGTGGCCAAAAAACTAGCAGATGGGTTAAAATTTTTTTTAATAGTATAAAAAAGTTGTATTTTTGGTCAGATTTTTTAGAAAAAAGTAATCGAAAATTCAAAGCAAGTTGTTCTAAAGGATTTTTTTGCAAAATTAAATGAAATTTGGGATGAAGTGAATCAAGTCCATGGCATAGCAGTAAGCAGCAGAACAATCGAAAGAACACACAACGAAAAGGATAGGTTGCATAGCTCAGCACAAGTCCCTGGTTTAAAAAACATATTACAGCCACACTTAAGTTCGCTAAATTTTAAGAATCAAAATTGTTATCATTTTGGAAAAATGTTCTGATGTAATGAGCACTAACCTTGGACTACAAAGAACATTTTTCCAAAATAAAATCAATTTTGATAATTAACGGTACATTTCCAGGGATAGTAGGGGGGATGCAGTCTAGATAATGTTAAAAGTTTTAAAGAAAGGCTTTTGTCAACTGGGATAATGCTATGTTGACTGAAAAAAGCATAATGTGCTCTTATTCTCTGTCCAACACTGTAAAAATCAATGTTGATCTGATTTTAATATTGTCGATTTTTTTCAGATAGACAAACTTTCGACGTATAGTTTTATATTTTATATTTTATATTTTATATTTTATATTTTATATTTTATATTTTATATTTTATATTTTATATTTTATATTTTATATTTTATATTTTATATTTTATATTTTATATTTTATATTTTATATTTTATATTTTATATTTCATATTTTATATTTTATATTTTATATTTTATATTTTATATTTTATATTTTATATTTTATATTTTATATTTTATATTTTATATTTTATATTTTATATTTTATATTTTATATTTTATATTTTATATTTTATATTTTATATTTTATATTTTATATTTTATATTTTATATTTTATATTTTATATTTTATATTTTATATTTTATATTTTATATTTTATATTTTATATTTTATATTTTATATTTTATATTTTATATTTTATATTTTATATTTTATATTTTATATTTTATATTTTATATTTTATATTTTATATTTTATATTTTATATTTTATATTTTATATTTTATATTTTATATTTTATATTTTATATTTTATATTTTATATTTTATATTTTATATTTTATATTTTATATTTTATATTTTATATTTTATATTTTATATTTTATATTTTATATTTTATATTTTATATTTTATATTTTATATTTTATATTTTATATTTTATATTTTATATTTTATATTTTATATTTTATATTTTATATTTTATATTTTATATTTTATATTTTATATTTTATATTTTATATTTTATATTTTATATTTTATATTTTATATTTTATATTTTATATTTTATATTTTATATTTTATATTTTATATTTTATATTTTATATTTTATATTTTATATTTTATATTTTATATTTTATATTTTATATTTTATATTTTATATTTTATATTTTATATTTTATATTTTATATTTTATATTTTATATTTTATATTTTATATTTTATATTTTATATTTTATATTTTATATTTTATATTTTATATTTTATATTTTATATTTTATATTTTATATTTTATATTTTATATTTTATATTTTATATTTTATATTTTATATTTTATATTTTATATTTTATATTTTATATTTTATATTTTATATTTTATATTTTATATTTTATATTTTATATTTTATATTTTATATTTTATATTTTATATTTTATATTTTATATTTTATATTTTATATTTTATATTTTATATTTTATATTTTATATTTTATATTTTATATTTTATATTTTATATTTTATATTTTATATTTTATATTTTATATTTTATATTTTATATTTTATATTTTATATTTTATATTTTATATTTTATATTTTATATTTTATATTTTATATTTTATATTTTATATTTTATATTTTATATTTTATATTTTATATTTTATATTTTATATTTTATATTTTATATTTTATATTTTATATTTTATATTTTATATTTTATATTTTATATTTTATATTTTATATTTTATATTTTATATTTTATATTTTATATTTTATATTTTATATTTTATATTTTATATTTTATATTTTATATTTTATATTTTATATTTTATATTTTATATTTTATATTTTATATTTTATATTTTATATTTTATATTTTATATTTTATATTTTATATTTTATATTTTATATTTTATATTTTATATTTTATATTTTATATTTTATATTTTATATTTTATATTTTATATTTTATATTTTATATTTTATATTTTATATTTTATATTTTATATTTTATATTTTATATTTTATATTTTATATTTTATATTTTATATTTTATATTTTATATTTTATATTTTATATTTTATATTTTATATTTTATATTTTATATTTTATATTTTATATTTTATATTTTATATTTTATATTTTATATTTTATATTTTATATTTTATATTTTATATTTTATATTTTATATTTTATATTTTATATTTTATATTTTATATTTTATATTTTATATTTTATATTTTATATTTTATATTTTATATTTTATATTTTATATTTTAAATTTTATATTTTATATTTTATATTTTAGATTTTATATTTGTATTTATATTTACATTCATATCTATATTTCGCTGAGAGCGGCTGGGTCTTTGAATTTGGATCCGTTAGGATTCGTTTATATTTTGCAGGATATGAACGATTTTAAATTATTTAATCTTATTTGACTTTTTATAAATATTTTATATATTTTTTTTTTACGCCCCTGCTTATAACAAGTTTTCTTATTAATTTTCAAATTGTTTTGCAAACTGTTAACAAGCTACGCAAACGTAATAGCCAAGTTTTCGGACTGTATTTTTCTTATTTTATTACCGAAATGGTAACTCATAAACGTGGGATACAAAAAAATGGAAATGTGGCAAACAATTCCCCATTGAAGTCATCCGAAAAGCAAGAAGGCGTACAGGTGAAGGTTGCTCCTTAAATTTGAAAAGAATAATCAATTTCTCTTTGGTTATAAAAGTTTTTATTCAAAAACAGCTAGCAACAAACTCAATGTAACCATTTTTAAAGACTATTATTTTTGCAATTGTTAGACATTGTATACGAATTTATGTTACGGTCTTACCATATGATTGTTAAATTTTATCACAGAAATTTTATGATTAAAAGCCCGATGTTTCGACAGGGTTACACTTGTCTTGGTCGTGGGTTGAGTGATGGCATGTGGGTGGTGGGTGGGTGTTGTATTTTTCTCTTTTTCTTTGTTCTTGTACGAAGATTGTACCGGTGAATGTGCCTTTTCTGTTTCCACTTGCAGTTGAGATGTTTGGTGCTTGCTGATGCAATGTTTTATTGCGAGCAAGTAATGCTTACTGTATAATCAGGTGCATTGTTATGATCTTTATTTTGGTTTTTAATTTCGCCTAGCCTTAACCTGTGTGTTAGGAGGTGTTCCATGAAATCTATTAACCCAAAATCAGAAAAGACAAAATTCCAAAAGACATAATCTCGAAAGTCAAATGTTTCAACACTATTATTTGACAGTTTTTTTTTTATAAATAGTGTTTTAGTGAAATAGCCAGTTGCGGTTTTCCCCTTAAACAATTCAACCATAATACTCGTACTTCTAGGAAGGCACATCAGTTTACCCTCAAGCGCAATCTCGGATGTTCTTGAAAAACTATCCGATACGCCAAAAAAAAAAAAAAAAAACGATTTACAAATCAATTGTAGCTACAAACTGGTTATGCTTCATAGTCGAAATTCGATACCTTATGATTCCTGAGGCATAGCGCAAATTAAATTCCAAATTAAAAGAGAGCATTATATAACCCATACCATAACCCATATACAATAGTGAAAACTTATATAGGGACATCCATTCCCAAATAGATTTCGATATTTTTTCATTAACATCAGATCAAGAAGTATTTGACGCTTTAAATCGTCTTGATCCAACTGTGCTGTCACTTTCTGAGGTGTTAAACACAATTTTTAATAGATCGCTTCATACTGGTGTCTTTCTAGAAGAGTAGAAAATAAATTCTATAAGCCCTTTTTATAAAAGTGGCCTCAAGCAATTAATAAAAAACTATTCGCCAGTTTCAAAACTTTTAACAATTCCAAAACTTTTTGAAAAGTTGTTTTTCGATAGGCTCAATTTTACAGAAAAAAATTTAATAACTACCAGACAGCATGGATTTCTTTTTATCTCCTTTGGAAAAAAGAATGCAAGTCGATGTCTTGTACACTGATTTTGTGAAAGTTTTCGATAGAGTCCATCATGGGCTTCTTATAGGAAAATTTGAGCGAATGGGGTTCATATTTGAATTTCTTAAATGGTTGGAATCATACTTGTCAGATTGAAAACAGATTGTTAAAATCGAAGGTGAACATTCATTTTTTATTGAAGTGTTATCGGGTCTACCTCAGGGAAGTCATTTGGGACCGCTCTTTTTCAACCAATTATATTTTCAAATTTCTTCAATTGAGGATAGTGTTAATATTCAAAAGGACATAGATGCGTCATTTTCAATGGTGCAAATATAATCATCTCGGGCTAAACATCTCTAAATGTAATATTTTTAGAGCTTTTCGTTCAACACCTAGGGTGCTGTTTAGTTATAGTTATGAAAGCCTTTCAACCGTTAATGAGATAAAGGACCTTGGGGTAATTTTTGGTACAAAGTTTTCTTTTTCAGCTAATGTTAATTTCTAACATCCAAAGCAAATTCATTGCTAGGTTTTTTAAACCGCAACACGGTAGTATTCAAGTTTATTTATACTCTGAAAACAGTTTATTTTTACTAATACCCATGTTGGAATACTGTAGCGTTGTCTGGTCTCCCTTTTATAAAAACTGATCTGACAGGATTGAAAATGTGCAAAGAAGATTCACACGCGAGGAACTTAAGGTGGTCAGAAGGTTTGCCCAGCTATCGGTCTAGATGTGCACTAAAAGATTTGAAATCTTTAAAAAGTCGTAGAGAAACCATAGGAGTTCTTTTTATAAAGAACATTCCTAATGGTAGAATTAAATCTCCGAATTTATTAGCACTTATGTCTTTTTATGTTCCTGAGAGAGATCTAAAAAAAAGAGACATTCCCTTTTTAAATTCATATTCACATGACAAACTATGGATTAAATGAACCCATAACTCGTTGTTTATCACTTTTTAATTTGATTTATAATGAAGTCGACCTCCAAACGAATAGAACTTTGTTCAAGAGTATTGTTTTACATATTGTTAATGATTTATAATGATAACATAATTATTAATTATTGTATAGTCAACAGATTATGTATCCGTTGATGAATAAATAAATAAATCCATTCCTAACCCAAAAAAAACACGAAAATGGCGTATGGACTCATATTTACAATAAATGTAGCTATAGTGTTAAAATAGTAAAGCAATTAACAGATTCCCCCTATTTTTATTCAGTCTCAAAACCCACTATTTTTAACTTTACTAAGGAGACAAAACAACCTTACTGGTTTGTTATGAAATTTTGTTATGAAAAAATGGCTCTAACTTTTGAGATATAGATATAGATATTATGCCCGTGGTCTGGCGAAGGTGTTAAAGAAAGAAAACCCTAAATAATAGAAGTTATATTGTTTTTGTTTTTTTATTTTAGTGGACTTTATTGAATGAAATTCAATGAAAAGTTTTTAAGCGACCTTTAGTCCAATGCGTTTCGGTCCTGATAACAACTACAGTGGACATCATAAGAGCTGTAGTTGATACCTTTCTAAGACGCAACGTTTAAGTCGATGGCTACCGATGTTTATAAAATGTACAGCATTTACAGCAGTGTGTTACTGCAAATTATTAGAAAAATATAATAAAATTTACAGCATTAACACACTGCAAATAATATTTTTCTAATAATTTGCAGTGTGTTAGTGCTGTAAACTTTATAAACGTTGGTAGCCATCGACTAAAATGTTGCGTCTTAGAAACGTAACAATTACAGCTATTACTTATGAGGTCTACTGTAGTTGTTATCAGGACCGAAACGCATTAGACTAAAGGTCGCTTAAAAACTTTTTCAGCACGTTATGACAATATTATCTGTAAAATAAAATTCATCCGAGGTTGATATCTTTATGCGTTCTCGAGATTTGGTGGCTGAAAAAAGTACCCCGAACGTACGTACTTACACACATACAGACATCTCGCTAAAAACGACGGATTCCGATTCTAGAGGCCTCAAAACGTGAAGATATGTCAACATTTTCAATTCGACAAATAGCACCAATTACAATAACATCCAATGGGAAGTTAATAAAAATAAAACGACATTACCTTGAAAATATTGCCCGCACCGAAAAACAAATGTACTTATAAACGAAAGATGGTAGTTTAATTGCCTACAACATTGGCCTTACAGTTTTCCCTCTAAGGTGAATAGTTTCGGAGATATAACACCATTCGCATTTTCTAAAATGGTGGATTTCGTCAGGGTCATGGCGTCTCGAATACCTGGACATAAGCTTTTCTTACAGCCCTCTTTCATTTATAAAGAAATCGGCTGACAAATATTTCTATCCACGAAAAAGTCTATAATTGTTGTACTTTATCGACTCAATTGATTTAGCAGCAAATTTTCCAAAAGCTCTAACTTTGGATCGCATCATCTTTCTTTGTATCATGAAAATAATTTATGTAAGTTTCTTACGAAATGAGAAAAATGTGACAGAGTAAAAAAAAATAAAACGACATAACCTTTAAAATATTTTCCACTCAGAAAAACGTTTTTATGACAGATAAAAGATAATTTTATTTACAACAAATTTGAGATTTTTGAGCATAAAGTAAGAACTATTGGAAAATTGCGTGACCTTACAGTAGATATGCTCTGAAATTCAAAGGAAATCAAATGAACAAAATAAACAAACAAACAAATATAATTTATTAAATTAATGTTAAGTAAACTCTATTTGTGTCAATAATTGTTGATAATTATTATAACGTGGCTGGGCAAAAACGCATTTGAGCTAAAAGTTGAAATTACGCACACAAAAGTAAACAATACACACAAATCAACTCGCAACCATTCCTATGTGCACGTGTCGAGAGGAATGGAAGGACCTACAATTTTATACCGAATCTGAATGGCTAGACGAGAAGCACTTATTCATATGACAATTGATACTATTGGCGGATTTGTCAATTTCTCGCAAGAGGCAGGTATACCTGAAAAAAAAATTTTTAAGTTTTTAGGTGGACGAGGCTGGGAAGCAAACTCAGACCTTTCCCAAAATCTTAGTCGCTTTTTAAATATGAATATCCGCTGGCAAGACACTTATGGTTAATCTTATCAAATCTATAGTATGGATTAGATTTTATATACCCGTAATGTACTCACTCATTTCGTTAGGGCAACAACAGCTGCAGCATTAACTTTAGTATGAAACTCTTTAACTTCATGGCTTATCGATGTTAATGTGCTCAAAAGTAAAAGCTCTTAAGTCGACTTAAGTGGTCTTAGCTATTTATCGCTTTCTTACATATTTTGTCCACAACCTTATTTTTTCTCTAACCACTGTTGATAAATCTTTCAAACAAGAAAGTTATGACCGTTTGTAAAATATATTAACTTTACTTGTTAGGTTCTTACAAATGGTAAAATAACTTAAGTAGATGACGACTCATCTTATGTATCAATTTATTTATTTTTTCAGAAAGTATGAAGAAATTATTTTGGTAAAACATCTTAAGTTGGGTTTATGTTCGATATTAATCAACAAAGTAAGATCGCTTATGTTGGCTTAAGATGTTTACCACACAAAATTTCCTGCATTTAAATTTCTTAAATAGACTTAAGGTGTTTTACCATATTTGGTTAACAGAAAATGTATATCTTAGGTGACATAATAAAATAAAAACTGCAATAGTTGTTTTGGTAAAAGCACTTAAGTCAAAAAAAAACATAAATAAATGCATTAAATACTTCACTTGACCAACTTTTAGCCACAATTTCAAATAATTGTATTTATAAAGATAAAGTTCTGAAAATTGTTTATCTTTATAACCCTCTTAGTTAAGTTAGTTCGAAATTCACTTTCTGGAAAACTATGAAAACAGACTTAAGAGCTTTTACCTTTTGAGCACAGGTTTAACACATTGCAATGATGTCCCCTGTGATCATATAGTAAAATAATTGACCTATTAAATATGCGAGAGCAAAAGTGGCGTAAGTGGTAGCGGTAGATAGGCCACTCTTGCACTCAAGTTTTTAATTTGTTTGTGTTTGGCCTAAGTACAAAAGGCCTGTAACTATGGCATGAATCCGAAAATTTAACAAGTTTCAATGCAGAAATGTGGGTTAGTAGGTACAGATTCAATTTTCATAATAAACTCAATTTCGATAAAATTGCAGTTAGGCCACTATTGAACTGATATAACAACTACCAGAAAAGTTATTTGTTATTTAGATTACCCTTCGAGAAAATATAGCAGCTGCAACTTAAAACAGTCCCTGGTTAAAAATGTAATAAATTCTTTCCCTCCTCGATCGGAATAAACTCAATTTAAAAAAAGTGAAATAAACTCGCATGTGGAGCACATATTCCCATGGAATTATTTCCCTTTATCAAAAAATACTCATATCCACTTAACCGGCTGATTTTTCAGAGCTATTACTTAAGACTGCAATATTGCATCATATTCAAACGTACATATATCAATAAGTTCAAAATTCAATAGTTCTACATTTTGCAATTGATGAATAAAATTTGAAGTTGGTAAAAAGTCGAGCTTTCCTGCAATCAATGTGTTCTTACTAAAAATGGTAGCTACCTGCCTAACCTATGAGTATTTAGCTTAGAGACTTTTACTGTCCAACATCTGTGAAAAGAGCTCTCTTTTAATACATTGTAATTTAATATATGTAAGTTTTAAGTTACGTGCTTAAACTAAGCTTAAATAAATAAATAAATATATCAATATCGACATATTATGGGATGGGCATTCCTATTATTATACTATACATTTCATGTTGATCTCAACTTAATCTCGAATTATAAATTTTAAAACCACATTTTCAAAAACAAGGGTGTGACAGTAAATCTTGTACGATATAGGTATCTACCAACCTACGTATCAAGTACATTAAATCTACCCACAAATACAAGACCAAATCAGGTCTCAAGTTTCCCTATGAATTTTTGTGGTTATACAATACATACCTATTTATTTTAAAATGATAAAAACAATACAAACTATAAAAAAAAACATAAAAGTTTAACTATGCCACACCACATAAAAACAACTCTACGATTAAGAGAAGATGAATCCACCAAATTTATATCTATCATCACACATAAGCCAAAAATAGTAAGGTAGGTAGGTGAAGATATTCAACAAAAACATACAAACTCTCAAAACCAACAAAAAAAAAACAAACATCATCCACCAATGCAACCAACATAAAACTTTTAGCCCACGACTTTAGGTTAAACCCGTTAAACTCCCCGGAATTGCATAAACCTTTTTTGGCACGAGCTGAAAACACCGTTGTAAAAATATAAAACAAAAAAAAAATGTATATATTTGGTTTGCTTCTTTTTCTCCTTTATGTTGTGTACGTACACACCTCCTTCGTTCTCCATACATGGCATATGGTTATAGGACTTTGCTACTGCTGCAATTGCACCCACAACTTACCCCTCACACTCTCATCGCATCACCCCATCAACCATCACCGCCAAAACTATAACCTAAACAAAGATTGAAATTCATTTGAAAGCAATTCCACACATACCGCATTCTCGCGTATCGTATCCAGTTCGTAGAGCTATAGAGTCCCACAAAGAAGATCTGATCAATTTTACAAATATTCTACTACAACTCTAAGACTGAGCCTGAGTTGAGTTTTGTACCTACTCGTACTATAAAATAATTACTAATGCCATTCCGTTTGAATCTAAATTTATGAAGAAAAAAGGAGCGACAATATTATCACATAACTGGAAATGGTAGAGTATTGTAGGTAAAGTACCTAAGCATAATGCCACATCTACCTGTTGTGGTTTTGTTAGTCAGGTCGAACTCAGTGCACATTTATGACCTAAACATGGCCAAATTTTAAATTTTAACACTAATAAGATGCAAGCCAAACCAAACAAAAAAAAAACAATCTTCACATCAATGTATCTGTGACTTGATTTGACAATCCAAACAATATCTAATGCGAGAAAGAAAGCCAAAATCACATTATACCTTACCTACCTACTTAGTTGAGATACCAATAAAGTCTAAACCATCATCATAATCAACTTAGGCTTAAAGAATAATGAGGAATATGAAATGCACGACACACAAAGAGAGAGGTGTATCTATCTATCTGAAAGATACCTCGCATAGGTACCGTTGAGAGACAGACAGAAAAGAAAAAAAAACATTATTGAACACGTACTAATCCAACTACCAACATTTTTATAAAAATAGTGGTCTTTGTCGTCGTCATCGTCGTCGTAGTTAAGTTAGTAGCAGACTCTACCCCCGCCACAAAATTCAAGAAGAAGGAAAATTTACAATAACAACAACAAAAAAGCCTGAAAATAAAACGGCAACATTTTTGAAGCACATAACACAGTTTTACACCTCTTGGCCTGGTATAAAAAGCGAATGTAAGACCTCCAACCACACACAGTCGGTTTAAGCGTTTTGTAGTTGAAAGAGCCTTTTTTAATTTTGTCTCTTTTTTTTAAATAATTATTTTTTTTTTTGAAATAAATATAATTTTTAAATTTCATAAATTTAAAAATGAATAAGTGTATGATTGTTTTTGTTGCCCTCTTTGGAGCCGGTATGTATTTCAATAAAAATGAAAAAAAAAAAATAATAATAATAATAAAAGTGCAAATCACTATATCATCATCATCGATTGCAAAAATAAATGGGATTATCCTTGAACAGGAATATACTATCTGCCTTTTATAAAACTGGAATAAAATGAAATAATTTAAAGTGAAAAATAGAAATGTGAATAAGTAATCAGTGAATTTTCTCGAACTGTATGGACAAATAATGTGATAGTGTTGTTTTCAAAATTCAAATATCCAAATAATTGGAATCAAATAGAACTGTCTAGAAAGTTCTATATCTTAACTAGATTACTAACCCTGGGTTCAAATCAGAGGATTAGTTGTCTGTTTTTTAAATGAAAGAATAATCCATCAGATAGTGTGAATGTTTCAAAATAAAATGATTTTAGGAGTTGATATTTTTAAAAGAAGTTCAATTTAACATTTTTTTAAAAAGCCAACATTGTGGCAATTATATTCAAAGGATGGAAAGAACTTCATATGTTTTATTTTAAAATATAAAATGTTTGTGCTTTCAATTTATCGTTGGATGGAACAATATAGAAATTTAAAGAAATTTTGTGTTTTTACAAAATGGATTAAATGGCGAAATGTTTTTTATTTAAAAGATCTCTCAACTTAACTGCTCAGTTGCGTCTCATATGAGTAAAAATTATGAATCCTAAAACAGTATTGATCCTGTCAATCATTGAAAAACTACAAAATATTCAAAAAAAAAAACCATACAAAATATTATTATATAAATATTATGCAACAACTGTTATAAGAAAAACTAATTTGTTTGAAATTAAAAAAATAATAATTTGAAACATACGCATTTAATGGACTTGTTCTCAATTTTTTTTTTTCTTTGAAATTTTTAGAAATTAATTTATCATGATTTTTCAGTGTTTGTGTTTTTCTGATCCGAGTTCTTTAAGTTCACATTTTTTTTTTTATCGAAAATTTAAAAAAAAATGCTAACTTTCAAACAAAGACAACTTTGCCACTGTGTTTTTTTTTAATTTTATTCAAAAGATTTTATTTATTATATAATAATTTTTCTCAAATGGGACACTTTTAAAAGTAAAACAATAAAAATAAAAATATAAGCTATTTTTTCAAGTTTTATTAAATAATTTTTCAAAACTTTTGAAAAGTACCATTTTCCTACATTTTTAAATATATTTTTTACTGATTTATAAATTTATTTATTGAATTTTAAATTTAATAAAATTTTACAAAATATTTTTAAATTTATTTTGATGGATATGAAAATAAATTGATTTATGTATACAATACGAACAAAAAAATTTTGAAATGTGTTTCTGTTAAATTTTTGAGTTATAAATATCTTTTTCAACATCAATGTCTGTTTTAATTATAGCGAACAGTTCATTTCTTGCCTAAAGGTAAAAAAAATATGCAAATTATGTGTCTGTAATCCCAAATCGATTAAATGTATCTAAAGATGTCTAATACTAGGTAAACTGTTGCAGATATTTTAATTTTTTTTTTTGCTTTTTCGAGGACGTATGTTTTGTATCTGAACGCATATTTCGCAATCGGCAATGTTATTTTGTAGATATGTAGGTACATGTGCTGTGTATGTATGTATATAGAAAGTGATTGTGAAATCTGATTGAATTTATATCGATAGGTTGATGGACCAGTATTGTTTATTTTGTTTTATGAAAGGTGTCTCATTTTGTATTATTTAAGACTTAAATCATATTTAAGTTTGGCTTAAAGTTTAGTTAGTAAATAGTTAAATTAAAGAGGAGAAATTAGTTTAATCCAGTTTTTCTGTGGAGTAGTAAATTTGATGACCGTAATGGAATCATATACATAAATCAAAATGGAGGATAACATCTTTTGGAATGGCATTGGGTTCGATAGCCGATCAAGGTTTTTAATAATAATAATAGTAAATAATATTATTATTATTATTTAAGTTTTTAATGAAATTTATGTTTACACTCTTAATGATTTCTATTTATTTTTAATAGGCTTATGCGTAAAAACTAAGAAGTACAGGTAATAATAGTGTCGAAATCAAGTATTCACAATACCTACCGTTTTCCACTTCGTTATATTAGTCGTGTTTTTTGAAGGAGTGACGAGCAACTTTGTACACAATTTACACGGAAAACACAAACAAAAATCTCTATAATAATTTATTTTGTTATATTGTTTTGCGTGTAAACATTTAGCTGAGTTTCTAGTCACTCTCTCAAAAAACACGGATATCATTAATTGTATATTTGGGTGATTTCTTGTGAATGCAACGACCATCGCTGATCAATTCAAAAGACATTACAAACTATTTTCATCTCATATACATCAACAAATTATGCGAGATGAGTGCTAATATATAAAATTTACAAAAATATCACAGATGCTATATAATTATTTAAATTGATATTGTACGAGTGAAGCAAAAGTTGTCACCTGATGTTCTGTTTTTGTGCTGTAATTTTATTAATGAAAATGTTAATTAAATAGAAGTGATGGACATTCCATGTTGATTTCTGGCAGTTTTCATCACTCTTGCCAGAACTTCCGGCGATAGGTCCTCGCATTTTTCAAGACTTTTTGATAAATATTCATCATGTCAAAACCCCAAAAATTCTGGAACTAAATCAAGCGATCTTGCCGGTCGGTGCAAATTGTCAAAACGAGAGATTAGGTGACCCGAACGCCTCTCACTCTCTCAACATTTTGGTTGTGTCTCGTGCAGTTTGCACCGTTGGCTTTGTTTGTATGTACTTTGTATCTGTTTACTTTGAGAGCTGACATTTGCAAAAAGTAGCATCTTCCGATAAACATTTACTTAAAATTAACATTTGAGCGATTTAATTCGTTGTTTGATATGTCTTATCCATTAACATATTAATCTTAACATTAAGTTGTTAGTCATGCGATTAAGTTTATGATTTTATATTCAAAATAAACAAAAAATGCTTTTAATAGCTTACACGTTAAACAAAAATATTAAAAACATGTACTCGTAAATGAGCTATTTAATGAAGTTATGGATTAAAAAAAGTTGCCCTATATACATACATGCCGGTTTTAAATACTGATATTAGTGACATTGGCAAACTTTTTAAAAACCTGAAATTCAAGACTAGAAATGATCAATTAAAAAAAACCCTCAGGTAGCAACGAGTAATAAAATATTTTAAACGCACTCTTTTATGTTGACCATGACAACGTTTTAGTTCTGATCTTAAATAAATTTCTGAATCATTATCATGCCGGTAGGTATAGGTACAGTAAAATCAAACTACGTATATTTATATCTGGAACATATGTATGTATATTCGAAGCAATTACTCACACAAGCGATAAACTACACTGAAGAATAACAGAACCCAGCTTTAGACTTTTGAAAAACTTAACTTATTGGGGCGTATTCATAGTCATTTTAGAGCTGTGTCTAAGTTAAACATAGGTTTCGTTGAATTTTCGGACGTTGGTTCTATTTGTTTAAGTTTATCATTCCAAAATATTTGAAGCTTTTTGTGTAGTATACTAATCTAATTATCTTATAAAAATATAAAACCAACAATTTGTAATTAAAATCGGTCTGTATTCATTGATCCAAAATTGTCTTAAACTGTAGTTTATTTAAAACTGAGCCTATCTGCGACTATGAATATATGCCCCATTGAGTGACATCTTTTGAAATTACAACAAAAAAAAAAAAATTGAGAAACTGAATGCGTATTAAAATTATTATTTTCTTAGATGAATCGATTTCATAAACTTGACATTTTGTTAAGTCCATCAACTTTCAATTTAAATTGTGTGTATAACATTTTGAATTTTGCATTTTTTATTTTCCAAAAGTGTCTCATTTCTTATTGATGGGATACTCTATGTTGAGATTTCGTTCAAAAGCTCATAAGTGCAATGTACATACACAAAAATATATGTTCAGCTGACCAAGTTTTAAAAATAATTTGGTGAATGCAGAACGATGACTAACCAAATCTAATTCCCGCTGGGTCTTTTGAATACCTAAGCCCGTGATTCATACCATTACCGGCAATTTTGAACGAATTTGGTTTGGGTATAATACCTACTTGGTATATCTTCTCAATTTTTTTTTTTTTTTTTTTTTTAATAAAATTTTTTTTCTAACAAAGGCTCATGGTTGGCTTGTGCATTAGCCGTCAAACAAAAAAGTCTGTTTTAATATCCTCTATTTGCTTATGCTTACTTTTTTTATTTTACCATTTTTTTTTCTATTAAACTAACTGTTTTCCTTTATCATGTAGTTTTGCATTAATTCCTTGATTATATTCTTCTTTCAATCTTGGTCTTCTTTGACAATATTCATTAAGTTAAATTGTTTAAATCTAAAAAAACCAACTTAATTTTTCATGCAGTAGTACCTACATACCTACCTAGCTTTAAATTTTATAATCTGTAGTTCTTATTGTAATCCAAAATGTCTTCATTTTAAATAATTTCTCATTTATCTGTAGTTTTATATTCTTCTTTACTCACTTTTAGCTACTTCTTTAACTCTTTTTTTTTCAAGACTTTTATTTCTCCCTTCTTCTTATATATAAAAAGTATTGACTTCAATCTTTTTCTAATGACTAAACCTATCTTCTTTAATTTTTCACTTCTTGTACTAGTCTTTCAAAAAACTTCTTGATCCTTAGTGATAACTCAGTTTAAGGTTCAGCTGATCTTATAAGTTTAAACTTCCACTGTGAAACTTAAGATAATCTGAACCTTAAACTGAGTCATTACTAAGGATCAAGAATTTATTTTACAACCCACCTAAGTACTAAGTGGTAATACAGTCGACGCCACCTGTAACGACGTGGTTAAAAAAGTTAAATAATAATATGATAATATTGGCGCAAAACAACCTATTGTTAAGGGCTTAACATTTAACTAGTTAACAATTTCCTAAGTAGCTATTTAGCAATTTACTATCTATTCCAAAATTTTAAATCTTTTGCTAACTAGTAAATTTCATTTGTAGGGTTTGAATTTGATGAACACAATTATTGTTTTTATGCGTCGTAAATTAATTATATGTTGATGGAAACCTATCATGTGCTTGAAATAAGTATTCTATATTTATGTTTTTATCATTTTAACTTTACTATTTACAAAAAAAAAGCAGGACTCGAACCTGGAACATTGGGGTCTTCTCATATGGATTTAGTACGATACTAAAAAGTTAAAATAGCCACTTGGTAATTTTAACTTAAGTAAAATGTTAGGTGATAGTACGATGCTAAACTCGTTTAAAATTAGCAAAACACAATTTTTAACCTAGTATCATACTAAAAATGATTTAACATCGTACTAAATCGTCTAAAATTTTGCGCCAATAATTTTAACTATATGCCTGTAAGACCTCAGGTCTTTTAAATGCAATGCACGGTACTAGTTAGAAGAAATAGAAGCAAAAGAAAAGATTTTTGTTAGCACAGTGGATTGAGAATTAGATGTTAATTACCTCATGAAATTCCACGGATAGCAACCAGTTTAAACTGGGGAATTTAGAAAAGATTGCGAACTAGAGTGGGGGCTCGAACCCACACGTCCAGGTTAGCAGTCAAACACTATATCAACTGCCATTGCCACCCGCAAAGCTTTTTAATAGTCTTTGTTCTGTAAATGTTCGTGTTCCAAAAATAGTCAATACAGACCCGCAATTTCATCAAAAAAATATTCCGTCTGCATTGAATGTATCTCAACTTAGAAATGCCAGTCTGCTGCGTACTAAAAAATACCTAAAATGATTTTAATCTGTCACATTTATGTATGTCTGCACACGTATACCTAAATATTTTCAACTCACCATCTGAATAAAAATCAAATAGGTATCTTGAGTGAAAGGCGAAGCACTGCACGTGCACACCCACAAAAGGTCTTTTACCCCATTACAAAAAAAAAAAAAAACAAACAAAAATAAAAAAACTGTATTAACAGTCAATTTCCTGAAATACTTATTTGATAATTCATCACTGTCACCATTCCTTATCTTTTGCCGAACATCTCTTGCATAAAAAAGAGACGTATGTAAGTCGTGATTAAAATAAGGATTTACTTTAAGTATACGAGTTTGTATACTTTTTGTTTTTTATTTATTTCTTTTTTTTATTAACAACACAATCTCTCAGAAAAGAAGACTCATTGACGCAGGGTTTGAAATACATATGTGTATTTGTGTATCTCCATTTAACATCTCCTTTTCAATTGCATAAGTCGTGATTTATCGATAAACCTTCATTTTTCTCAGCACAAGCCAACAAAAATTGCAACACAAAACCTTCAGCATCATCATAAACAAAACTCAAAAAAAAAACATAAAAAAAGAAAGCCTAGCTTGCATCGTGCATCAACAGACAGACACACAATATAGGTAAATTGTGCATAATCTCTGTCTCTCTCTCTCTATCTCTTGTCTCTCTACCATTAGATGCTTGAGAGCATCACTTTTACTTTTCACGAATCGCTCAGTTGATCTGTTTTTATAGTCAAATATGAAATAGTAATAAAGAAAAATCTATCTGATAGCTTGATCTAAATAATCTATCTTGCCACACCGCATAGTTCAATATACTTTTGTAGAGCGTGTGTGTATGTTTATGTGCGATCAAATGAAGCAAGTTCAATGATTTCTGTTTGTTTTTGCTGAGTTTCATTCATTCAGTGGTAAACGAAATCATACACAAAAACACGCTAACCACATAACAAACGAACTATAATTGATGTTGTTATTTTTGTTTTTAACAAAAAAAAATGTAAATATATTATTATTTTTATTATTATTATACAATATTAATGAACTTGACTGTGGAATTTCACACATGAGTAACAAATATATAACGCAATATAACTTGATAATTTGCTATAATTTTTTTGAAAAATCATTAAAACATTTGATTTTTTGTTTTTGAAAAAAATAATGTATAGTATATAAAACTCATTTCCTTAATTCATGAATAGTAATGGAGAGAAGGAAATTTTGTAACACATGCACTGAACGAATATAGTGGAAGAAATTTTATATTAAAATCATAAACAAAACTAAGTGTGCAATTTGGTCGCAGATAGTTACTCTTAGAGTCTTTCAGAGCGGAACTAAAAGTTAAACCCTGGTTAAACACGATTGGGCCGATCTCCGCTTCAATACCAGTTAACAAGATGCCTAGGAGTCACATTCTAGATGGCTCTTAGTTGCTTCGACCCCTTGCGTGTTTTCCTATATTCAAATCGATGAAAGTTTCAATGGATCTAGAATTAACTTCGGTTTCCTTTTGCACCATTTTCTTCCTCGAACTCCTATGACTGTGAGCTAGCAGATTAGTGGTGTTAGAAGTTGGCTTATGGTGCACGAGGACCGGACGATCACACGGTCGTGCCAATCTTCGCTTCAGTACCAGTCAAACAGTCGCCTAGTTGGCACAGTGTGATGGTTTTTAGTTGCGAACTGTCATCCTGTCGGGTGTTTTTCCTATGTCCAAGTCCTTATTGAGTTTTGTCTCATGTCCAAATCCAAAAAAAAGCGTCTGGTCATACGGGCGGGTGGTATTTTCTTTGGTAATCACAAGTCATGCTGTGTAAGCAGACGGAGGTGTACAGAGATTACCATTTCCGAGTGGGAGACTAGATGATCACCCTAAGGGATCAGATCGTATGCGTCCTAGGTAGATTAGCAAATTGCTAAGCTTAGGGAGGTTGGGAGGTTTATCACTAAACACCCTCATTTTCTTAAAAAATGTTATTTTAATCCACAGGTCAAACGAGTTATGGTATCAAAACGGAGCATTACAGCGTTAATTGGGTCATCGAGCGAGGATGCTTGTGACCGCCAATTATTTCGAATTAGTACTCGGTAATTTGCATTTGACCAATAAAGAATTAACTATACATAGAGCTACTTTTTGCAAAAAGTCCACAAATCCCCATACCAAAAATAGTGAAGAACCAAAACCCTCGATTCATAAATTCAAAAGACCAAATTCACAATGACCAAGAACCCTTAAAAACGAATTGGACATATTTCAGGGGCTTGAGGAGTGTACACTTGTGGATATTTAAAAGTGTGAGGATTTAAAATGTTGTGCTTGGGGATTTCAAATTTTCGAATTTTTCTTTCGATTTCGATTTCTTTTTGTTGATTTTAGTTTTGGGATCATGTCGATGTCAGAATCCCGTTTCATTCATGAGAAAACGCACAAACAAAAAGATTACTTACATTGATTATTATGCCTTGAGTCTAGTCTATAAACTGGATACCTACACACGGTGATTCACATAAGTTGCACAAAAAAGCTACAGCGTGTAAGTCAGAATGAGACAAGAATAAAATTTTTCAAGAATCTTGATCTTGGGGGGGGTTAATTTTCTAAAAAAAAAAAATTGATTAAAATAAAAGATATATTAAAATCAACGGCAATGCTAACAATACTTTAAAATGATTTTTTTTTTGTTTCTTATTCTTATTCTTATTCTTGAGCAAATAGTTTTTAAATAATTATTTTTCAAATTCCAAATTAAAAAAAAAAAAAAAAAATAAAAAAATTGTGTTCAAACTGATTTTTTTTTAATTTTACTTTATTAAGTACTATTTTGGATTTTATGTGCAATTCCCTTATTAATCTTAAATCAAACACAGAAAACGGAAAAATTCTAAGGCTTTTACTTTTCAAAGTATTAAAAAAAAAAAAAAAAAAACAACTTCTAAATAAAAACAAGAAAAACAATCAGCTGATGAAATGATCATTTAGCTTGATTCTTCTTATTTTTATTGTTTTTCGTTTATAACGTAAAATTGTTGTTTTTTCAATAATTTTGTGATTGAAAACTGAATTTCTGAATTTAAAAACAATTTTCTAAACTAACTAGATTTTAAAATGAAATAAAAGACAAGATTTCTGGAATTAAAAAAAAAGAAAAATCATAATACTGTAAGTTTTGCCATTGTTTTTAAATTATTTTCTTTTTATTTGCAGTCAATTTTTTTTTCGAAAATTTCCCCTTTCACCTAAACCATAAAATAAACCTCCCCATCCCAACCTTAATGCTGTAACTTTTGTCGCAATTTAAGCTTATCTATTATAAATATATATTTGTTTTTTAAATACATTATAAGAACCCTTAATATTACAACAACAACAAAAACGCATCCAACTATAATCAGCACGGTAAAAAACACACAAAGATCAGAAAATTCTTTATGGCATGAACAGTAATTACTTTCGCTTTTTTATTAAAAATGCAATGAGCGCTAGGGCGTGTAACAACATTTTCACTTTATTTTACCTCTCAGTTATTTGTTGTTTTTTTTTTTTTTTGTTTTTGTTTGATGCGTGAAATGTTACACACAAATTTATGCTTTCAACATAATGATTATTAAGAGTTGGAAAAATGTAAAATTCATGCTTCTGTCTGCTTTAAAAAAAAAAAGTATATAGGTACCTATAAAAAAAGCAAGTAACACAAAATGAACTTAATGAATGCAAATGTAAAAAGGTTATTCAACGTTGCAGATTCTTTTGTGAATTAATGTTCAAGTTCTTGTCAAAAGTGAGTTTTAGAAGTTTTATTTTGTATTGTAATTGAAGAGGTATGTTAGATGATTTTTGTTTAGTTACCATTATTAAGTGTTACTTTTATTACTTTTTTTTTGCTAAGTGCATAGAATTTTCGGCACTTCAAAACTTTTCAATTTATGTTTTCAAATTTCATTTTTGTTTTTACAATCCAACACACCAATTAAAAGTCTTCAAAAGGGAAGAAACTTCCAAATTTAAGATAACTGAAATGAAAATTTAATTCATATTAAATCTAAATAATAAACTTAATAGTAGTCCTTGCAATAACCTTCTCTTGTTGGGCGCCATTTTATTTTCTTGAAGTCTTAAGAAAATACAGCTCTGAATTTACTCCTGTCATAAGATATTTTTGTACATATATTTAAATAAATGGGAATGTTATTTATTTAATATAAATTGCAATACCATCCTCTGCAAAATACTTCCGTAAGGCGCCATTTTCTTTCCACAGAATTTTATAAAAAAAAAATCAGCATTCTTTCGACAGAAAAATACTTTCATACTTTTAAGTTTATACAAAATTTAATTTGTTAATTTGATTAAAATAACCTTAATAACAATTTCTGCAACGTCCTTGCATTGGGCGCCATTTTAATTCTTGATATCGTTGGGCAATATTTTATTTTCTTGGAATTTTATGAAAAATCAGTATGAATTTATTCCGCTCATAAAATATTTTCATATA
Source organism: Melangyna quadrimaculata (assembly GCA_949320155.1). Classification (NCBI taxonomy): domain Eukaryota; kingdom Metazoa; phylum Arthropoda; class Insecta; order Diptera; family Syrphidae; genus Melangyna; species Melangyna quadrimaculata. The sequence continues at coordinate 440,384,823 of OX439483.1, forward strand.
TTTAAATGGATGTAACTAATTTTGTTTGATTAAAACAAACTCAATGGATGGCGAGTACGGCAATTTAAGAATTCTCTTGCAATATAATTGCGTTGGGCGCCATTTTGTTATATATTTAAACGAATGGAAATTTTATTTTATTTAAATAATCTGAATAGCAATTTCAGCAAGATCCTTACATTGGGCGCTATTTATTGTTTCTTAAAATTTTACAAATAATCAACAAAAAATGTACTCCGTCATTAAATATTTGCATACATTTACATATAGATAAAAAGATATTTATTTTAACTAACACAACCTTAATAGGAATAACACTATCCTTGCGTTGGGCGCCATTGAAATTGTATGAAAAATCAAAATGACTGATCGTGTACCTTACTGAAATTTTATTGAATACTTTCTTTATACATATTAAATGTATCAAATCAACCCATAGAGCTGGTAGATATTCGTTTATTTAGCAGTAAGTTAGTAACTAAAACAAAATAAATTCGATTATAGAAAAACTAAATATTTTTAATAAAAAACTATTATTCAGACTGACTAAAATTATAAAAAAAATTTGTTGGCAGTTTTATAACTAAACAAGATCAGAACATCACTCCATCTCATACAGCAGTATTTATCTAAATCTCATACAACCCTGTTTGTTTTCATCTCATTTTGTCAAATGAATATTTAATATAAGTTTGCCACACACATTAAACTTTTATAACTGGACCAAAGTTTAGATAGTATAATTTAAATTAATATTATATAAGCAAAAACTCTATATTAACTGGAAATATTCTAAGAGACCACTGAGATTATAATACATATGTGAATACATACGTGCATAAATCCCCTCAGTTTCAATTTAAATTTCAACATCACACAAAATTTCAATTAATTCTCTTTGTAGGTACCTACCTAACGTCTAGTCTAGAATTATTATAATATGTGTATTTATTATGGAAACCTGTTTTTTGAAGCGAATGGATCAAAGCTTCAGGTTCTATAAGCATCGCCGCCGTTGAAAAATATAGTTCAACTTTACTAAACTTAATTATTTAAATATTTTTATTGCAATGTGATTTTAACTTAACTTGTTTGTTTCGTGTATGCAAATCAAACAACCTGTTTAGTGCTTACTCGCGTTCACTTTTAAGTAAACTGTTATTTTAGCAATCAAGTTTTTCAAAAATAATTGTTTTTTGGACGACTATGACAAGCTTGATGTTCATCTTCATAAACATAATAATAGTACGAAATTATGCATATGCATTTAAATCGTGTGAATAAAATTGCTTTTTTTATTACTTTTTTGAAAACAATGATTGTGTCTCTTATTATAATACCTTCTCGTGTTTTTCAAAAGGAAGACGTCAGTAGAGGCATCAGTGTTGTTTGGTTTTATTTTTGAGCTCAAATATTTTACATGATATTTGATAATTAAAGAAATAGAAGAAATTTATTTGCACTGAATAGAAAAAAAAATAATTTTGCTCACAAATTTCACAAAACGTTGGGCGCCAATTAAGATTTTTTTTTAAATGGTTGTCTAAAGTTGCAAACATTTTTTTATCAAGGTCAGTTATATGAAATTTTCCTCTATGCATTCAACAAATATCATTTCATTTCAAAACCATTTTAAGTGTCTTTTAATAGATACAGACAAAATCTAATAAAAGTAGTTTTGTTGAATGAAGAAAATATAGGTTTTTTATTTTAATTCAAAAGAATTGTATAGGTCCCACATGGCACATCATATAGAAGCACCATTATTCAATGCCTTCACAAATAATGCTCCTTCGTTTAAATTTCATGCTACAACAAATAGAAATGAAGTATGAAACAGAAAAGTATGTGTTACACAGATATTTATGTATATCTAGAAAAAGATACATGTGTATATGAACAGAGAGTACGCTTCAGTGTCTCTCAATTGAAGCACTACTGCTTCATTGAAATCCGTTTTCAACATTTCCATCAGCATCATCATCACCATCATCATCTTCGTCGTCGTCGTTGTCGTCATCATCAACATAGTTGAAAATTGATTGCTTTGGCCCATCTGTTATATTAAACAAAGATGATGGTACTTCCTTTATTCATTTTTAGCTTTTTTTTATAACCTATCTACACTCAATTTCTATGGAAGAAATGAAAGTAAAATGTAAACAAATAAATATATCTACGTATACTTAAGTGTGTATATAGGTTTATATATAGTTACATTATGAAGATATATAAATTTGTATATATATAGGTTCTTTTGACGAACACATGTTCTACTCATCTTCCCACAGTACATATGTTGACTATTTCAAACTGGTACTGACTCTATTTTATACTTTACTCGAACCTTATACGACAACGATATTGATGACGAGTAAAATGGAATTCAATTTGTATTTTATTTCGTACTTCATCAAGCTACAGATATGTATGCTGCTCCAACTATACACAATATCATGTATATGCTTCATGCAAAAGGTAGGATATGTCAATGAATTGGGTCGTCTTTCTTTTTTACTTCTACTACAATTTTTATCTTTTTTTTATAGATAGAAAATTAAATGAAAGGATAAAGTACGAGTACATAATATAATATGTGTATAATTTAAAGACTGGAAAAGTGGAAAATATTCATATTGAAGGATTATATGTGCGCTAAGGAAGAATTATACTAGGAAATAGATAGAGATTGAATATTGTGTGTTATGTATGTGTATGTATGCTTATGCAGGTTCAAAATTATTACGACATTCAATAAAATATTATATGTATAAAAAATGAAGTAGAAAAAGAATAATATTTTAAGTGAATTAAATAACTACGAAATTTGTTCAAAAGAACTTATACAACGTACACAAATCTCATTGAAGCTGGTATCAATTTTATGAAGCGATCATTATAAATTCATATACTTCTCTTTAAACATTTATCAATTCATAAAAGAATTAGGTTTCATTTTTGTGATGTGATGTTTTATCAATTCTATGTATTTTATTAAACTGGCGCCCAATGTGAACCCAACATTTATATTATTTTTTTTATATATTAGTGATGTCTTATTAGTTTTTATGTTTTATTAAACTGGTGCCCAATTTGAACCCAATATTAATATTATTTTCAACCAAGATTTTTCCATTAGCAGACGACTTTTAATTCTGTCATTACAATCATTTAAATAAACACATTCTTTTATAATTGTGGGCTTCCAGTAGTTGTATATTATATTCTTGTCTGTCTCCTTAAATAAGTTTTTTGTTTTAGTTTTTTTTTGTCTTCTGACCACGTTCTGTGAGAGTGGTACAAAATTAAAATGAGTTTGAATATTTCCAAAAAAATAAAATAACGTTTGTTTGTTTCCAGTGGCATGTGTAATGCTCAACTTAATGAGTTTCTCAGTCGTGTGCTCACAGAAGATGGTTACTGCGGTCTTGGGTACTGCGGAAAAAAAAAGAAAAAACAAAACAAAATGGCGCCCAACGTGAGTCTATTTTCAAATCTAATCACGTTATCATATTTGGTATATATCACTTTTATGTGATTCCCTAGGTAAACAAATTGAATTTTTGTTCTAAAGTCGTCAGTACGGGTAGCTGTCATACAATATCCTTTATTGTTCCAAATTTCTCTAAAATTACTCTTACGATTTGTATTAAACTTCTTTCTGTACTTACGGTAGCGACAAGAAAATCACAGGTCAGCTCTTACTTAGCCAGCAAATTCATTTAACAGAAATAAGTTTTTGAAGCTCTTGAAAAATAGTATAATTTTAAGTTATTCCCCTATGCCTTTTAAACTGCTTTACTTATTTGAGTATTATTTGGAAAACAATCACTTCAGAGGTAAACTAACAATAGTGCATTAAAAAAAAAAAAAAAAAAAAATGGCGCCCAACATGAGTCCATTTTTAAATCTAATAACGAAATCCGATTTGTTTTAAATTTGGTATTTATCATTTTTTTTTTGTTATTCTCTAGTTAAAAAAAATTTAATATTTATTCTAAGGTCATCTAGAACGGTTAGCTGTCATACTAGGGCTGGCCACGAGACGAGTAAAGTCTCGGTCTCGAGACGAGCCTGCCTTTTAAGCAACCAAGGCGAGACCGAGGCGAGACTTTGTATTTGGACCGAAATTTACAGAAAGTCTAAAAAATTAAAAAATCCAATTCCAGTTAAATATTTATTTTCTTCTGCACAAATTCAAACTATATTCGACAATATTTCGTGCCAATAATCAACAGGTTGTCCGCAAATGGTTTTTTTTTTTGGGAGACGAGACCGAGACGATACTAAATTATACGAGACCGACACGAGACCGAGACGAGACTGAAAATTTTCGATTTTGACGAGACCGAGACGAGACCTACAAAAGTCTCGCAGAGTCTCGTCTCGTGGCCAGCCCTACATACAACAATTTCGGTTATTATTCAAAAATTTCCCAAAAATTACTCTATCGATTTTTATTCATCCTTTTTCCTCTACTGCTTAAGGTAATGACAAAAAAAATCCTATATGCGACATTGGCCAAAAAATTCACTAAACGAAGAAAGGGATTTGAAGTTTTTTTAAGAAAATAGCCTATGATTTTGGGTTACTCCTTTATATCTTGAAAACTTCTTTACCAATTTGATTATTATTTCACAATTAGCACATTAATTAAGAATAGTACATTCCACAATCTTACATTTCTTTTAGTTAAAACAAAAAAAAAGATAGAATATTATTGTTTTAGTTCATCTGAATTTTTTCACATACTTGATCATAACAATGCAATTTGATTAATACTTTTATATGTGATGTTAATGTCTTCAATGCTGAGTCTATAATATGGCCCTCATAAACTTCATATTATTATATTATATATTTGCTTGTAGACGGCCAAAGGCCAAACAATTAAGACTTCAGACATATTTTGTTTCATACTGTTTTAAATTTATAAAGAAATAAAGTCAACTAACTAACTAAACTTCATATTTCATAAATTAACTACATATACCACCAGCACGTGCATCAGTTAGAACTGCTGGCCATAAAATGTTTTCAAACTGTTAAATCGAAATTTTGAATTGGAAATCAATATGCTCTTCTTAATTAATAAAATTACACCAATGTCATAATTAATTTTTGCAAAGACAATCAAAGACATATGTATCTGAGTTAAGCTTTGCATTGGGCGCCATTTCTAAATTTTAAATGAAAATTCAACATTCAATCTACTTTTGTGAAGTAATAAAATTATTCCAAGGAAATAATTGATATTTACAATAACAATCATCTGAGTTCAGCTTCTCAAAATCATATAAATAAGCTTTTCTTGGGACTAAATTATAATAATTGATATTCATTTCATTTCCATAATATTCTTTCAAACTCAAAACATTAAATAATACATATAAGTAATAGTTTCCCTATTCTCATACAACTTGACAACTACTATCTACAATATGTTTTTTCCTGCTTTGTAACTTACAAAACAATTTAACGGTAATTTATGTAAAATGCTAAACGTCAACGACCACATTTCTATTTTTATTTCTACAAGTATAGTGTCAATGAATAAAATTGCATTGCTCTCTACCGTCTATGCACTTCGAGTAGCATTTAATATGTTTTGAACAGGTACGTATATATTATGCACCTTTTCTACCTTTTGATTATGGGGAAATTAAATGCTTGGCATTTTTCAAATGTGTTCATTGGTTGGTACACACCTACAAAAAAAAAATGTTTATTTTTTGTTGTTGCTTTCTCAATTTTATTGTAAAAAAAAACTCAAATGTCAAACAAAATTATTACCTTTCCAAATTAAAATGTGACAATCTATGGTGATCAAAATGGTAATTAAATTTTTAATACATTTGATTGTCATCATGTGTTAATTATAAAATTGTCAAACATAGATATCTAAATAGATTGATATGGATACCTATGTACATAGATCTAGATATACATATTCATACAGTATAAATATGAATAAATAAAATACGAATACAAAAAAAAAAAAATAAAATAAAGAAATACATATATGGCATCGAAAATGTTCATTAATTAATATTTAAATTGAATATAATGGACATTAAAAATTGAGAATCACATGTCCTGCTGCCTGGCTGTCAAATAAATGATGCATACCTACGTACCAGTTGTTTTACATTTTTTTTTTTGTATTTTTTTGTATTTGCTACTACTTGACAGTTGCTATTTTTTACTCTGATGGTTTTTTGTTTTGTTTATATTTGTAGTTATGTATGTATTTCAATTAAAATATCTACTAATTAAATCATGTTTTATTCAAAATCACCAAACTGACAGAAATGAAACTTAATTATGGTCATAATGCATTCAAAATGGGTAAATTATTAATTTTAAATGCCACCATAAAAGATCGAAGTAAAAAAAATACAATACTTATCAAGTGACATTCACTTGACAGAAATAATTGATAAATCTCCCCAAACAAGAACGTATATTCGAACACACACATTTCTTTTTTTTTTCAAAGGTAAACAACTTCAACTTTTACTTGTTTTTAATTGCGAGTAATTTAAAAAAAAAAAAAAAGGTGGAGAGACTTTTTTCCACCTGAATTCTTTTGAAGAAAAGGTTAAATGTTGTCTGTGTGGTATGAAAAAAAAAAATTAAAAAACCGGCGGCAAATGACAAGATTATTGACAAATTTTGTTGCATAACTGTACGTATTACCGGTATACCAGCGTGTATCAATAAAATTTGATTACAATCAATGTGTAAATTTCAACAATCTGTTACGTCATGCAAATTGGAATGACAGTCGAATTGAGCAAAACTACCATACCTACAACATTTCTGGGTTAGTAAGCCAAGATAACGAGTTTTTTGTTGTTGTTGGCGAGCTCATCTTCAGTGGTATCGTATAGCAAGACCTACATTTTTGGTCTTTGGTCTCTCATGTAATATAATGCCGACTACCCGCGTTTTTTTTATTGATTTTATTCAATTTGATTGAGTTTTTTTTTTTTTTTTTGATTATGTAACATGACCAAAACAAAAAAACCGGTAACACTATTAACTGTTAGTAGTTTCTGAATATGCCGTACAATTTTTTTTCAGCTCTGTTTTACTTTCGATTTATTTATTTTTTATTTTTTTTATCACTGCGATACACCAAAAAAAAATAAAAACATAAAAAGAACAAAATTTTCAATTAAATAAAAACCATTACATAAGGAAAGAAGTAAATTTATTTAGCGCCCAAAAAACAAAATAAAAAAAAAAACAGACAAAATCGGCTAACAAATCAAAGTGCTTTGATGTGTGTGGTTGTTTACTTTGAACAGTTCAAGAGAGTTTGTACCTACTGCTGTAATATAGTTCCAGGGAGTAGATAGGTATACAGCAATGATGTAGATTGGACGGAAATGGTAGCCGCTACCATGGCACACCTTATTTATTCTAGTATAAGTTAGAGTTGGGTGTATAAAACTTTGATTGGATTGTTGGACTATTGGTATAGTTTATTTTTTTGTAAACAGAGCCAACCATCTGCAACAATTTATCCAAGAGCTTAGTTTGGTTAGCTTGTACCTACAAAATTGGTACAGACCAAGTTACAGTAGTTTCTAGTTGTTTTTAAACTTAATTTTTTGTATACATACATTTTTTTGCTACTGTTTCAATGCTTATTTTATACTTGGTTGTTTTTTTGTAATTTTACACCAAACTGATGCTTTGGAATGTGTGTATAGTGTGTATATATTGGAATCAATGAAAATTTCAAAGGAGGGTATGAGATATATATGTACGGAGAAACTTTCATTTTTTACCTGAACACACAAAAATAGCCCCAGGGGGAAATATTTTATGATGGTGCCGCCACGCGTCATGCTATGCCATCGCCACTACAGTCACAGACGATGCATTTGCGTAAGTCAAAGGCCTTGTTTGGGTTTTCATTGTCAGTTGGGATCAGTTTTAATTTTTAATTTTTTTTTTTTGATGTAATACGAGGCGTATTATGATGGTAGTGGCCTTTCTTACTTGAGTGAGTTTTGATTTTTATTTTACTGCAGCGACATTGAAATTGAGTGTGATGCGTACATAAGTTGAGACTTTGACAAAATAAATATTTCAAATGCACTTTTTTCATATTCGAGATGAAAATATTATTTGTCTCAGGTTAGAATTTTCATATGTTTAATTTTTGAAGGCAAACAATAACTTATAATTATTTTAACAAAAGTATGTACACGCCATTTTAACCTGATTGCATAACACTTCAGCCGAACTCCCACACAAAATTTGAAGACGTTATTATTTTAAAAATAAATTTCAGCTGATGATTTACTTCATATAGGGCCAATGAATAGTCTTCCATACATTAATAAGGCCGTTCATAATACAACAAATTTTTCGTTGGTTCAGTGAAATTATTTCGTTAATAAACTAACCGTTGATTGAACCAATGAACTTATTAAAAAAATTTTTTTTTTTAAAATCAGTTTATTCATGATTTATTTGTTAAGAAAATGAAATGATTTCATTATTTTTAGTAAATTTTTGGGATTTTAAACAGATGTTCGGTTTAAAAGGCCTTTAAAACCGTTGTTCTAGACTGTTAGTGCCATCTATAGTAAACTATAGGCCCTTTAACCCATAATATAATTATTTGGGTTGGTTATGTACTTGTTATTTGTATGCTCTGAATACGCTTGTAGTACTTAGACTTTAACAAATTCTCATCATCGAATGAAATTTTCGTTGAGTAGCGAATTGTTTTTATTAAATTTTTTCATAATATCTTTCGATAATTATGATACATAAATATGAAAACGGAAAAACTTGTATGAATGCACTTTTCTTGAGACAATGAAACCTTTCTCAAACAACGAACGTTTAAAATTAAATTCTTCATTGGCTGAACGGATTTTTCGTTGGATCCTTAAAAACTCAGAAAATTTAAGGAATTCCGTTACATTAATTTTATTTTTTAAAGAAGCCTCTTCCATTTTTAAATAAAATTACTCAAATATTTTTACTCGCTCTATTGGGCAAATCTATTGCTTCCAAAAAAGAAATATGAGGTTGACCCAAAGTTGGCATTTTAAGGTGATGTAGAAGTTCAAGAAAGTGTTTTATTAACTCCTACTTATGTAATTCCCTTGGGAAGAACTTTAAATGTTTGTTCTGGCTTATCTAGTAATGATAGCTGAGATGAGGTGTGACAAAAACCGTGAGCATGTAGGTTAGGTTAAGATATTAAAAAATCGTAAATGAGGTGGAGATCTATTCCCCTCGAATAGAGGAGAAGGGCAATTCTATACAAAATGAATTACTTGAAACAGAAACAAATTATTAGAAAACAATGGTATCACTAACAATATTATGTTACCTATACCTTTTTGTTAGGCCAGAAATCCAATGTTTTTTTAAAAAAAAATATTTTCAAACTTAAAATAAAAAAAAGACAAAGTGTCGCACTTATTTTATCAACATTTTACGTATCTTAGAACAGTTTTTAATATTTCAATTCAATGATCTTATAAATTCATAGACAATAGATAACAGAATAGTAAAAACGAGGTTGAAGATAATCAACCAGTTGCTAAAATGAGAAATTTGTTTCATTTATTTTTTTTAAATTCTTAATTATCCGGTTTTCTGAGTTTGATATAAAATTTTACAAGCGCATTGAATTTTGAAAACAAATTTTGAAATAAAAAAAAAATTAATTTAGAGTTTGAAATTTTATTTAAATAACTTTATTTTAAAATGAAATAAAATAAAATAAAATAAAATAAAATAAAATAAAATAAATTAAAATAAAATAAAATAAAATAAAATAAAATAAAATAAAATAAATTAAAATAAAATAAAATAAAATAAAATAAAATAAAATAAAATAAAATCAAATCAAATCAAATCAAATCAAAATAAAATTTTATTTTATTAAATAAAATTAAAAAATTAAATAAAATAAGGCATTACTGGTTTAACTAAAAGGTGCCCCTCCTGCGCTGAACCAGACCTTCCCCTTTCCGTATGTTTTCTGTATTTTCTCGATCCAACCAAACGAAAAATTCATTGATTACTTTATAAGGTTTTTAAGTTTTTCTAGGAAATTACCTCATTTTTCGGTTATTTCCATATTCCTCGTAAATATGGTTTGATTTTGTTAAATTTAACAAGTACTTCTAAAATACTGTATTTCAAAATTTTCCAAAAATCACTTTTCCAATAACTCAAAAATTAGACAAAAAAAAATAATGTTCTTAGCCATTTAGACCTTTTTCAAAATATAGCTTTACATTTAGTCCTGAATAACAATAGCAAGTTTGTGTGTGATCCAGTTAGCTGTGCACTTAATGTTGCAACAAATAATTTTAATCGAATTACAAAAATTAAAAAAAAGAAAACAAATTAGGGGAGGTGCTGATGTGAGGGGGGGCACTAGATTTTGTGTAAGCTTTAAGCTATGAGGAATAATAAGCTCTTAAATCTTGTCTGTTGTTTCCATCTCATTTGGTACAAATTGCTTTAAACGACGATAATACAAGAAATTTGAAGAAAAAAAAGTACGTATACGCCATAGAACACCGAGATAAACAATTTGTTTGGCTAATTTATTTCTTTAACTTTAAAAATATTACTATAAATTTAAAAAAAATAAATCAAGGGCCGAAATGGGTTGCTAATAGATGCTTGTTCTTATTAAAAAAAAATAAAGGTTTTAAACTAGGTAAACAAAAAATATATGTAATGATGCAAACACTTGTTTTTGAGAATAATAATCTTTTCCTTAGGTTATCATTCAGTCATTTGCATGAAAAAAATGTTTATTCACAAAAATATAACAAAAACTGTTTCTCTGCAGACTCTATTCAATAAATTTTGAAAGCTAAAAATTACCTCTCTTGACAACTAATATGCTTTAGAACTTAATTACTATCATGTCGAAATTTTTTCTTGAATTTCAATTTTGTTGCAAATACATTGGAAACAGTTACCCAAAACTGAGTTGACCATACTAAAGCAATTAACAAAATTCCAAAAAAAACTTCTATTTTATATTTTATCTAAACAAAAATCACACCAAATCTCTAAAATTCACTCAAGTGCAACACTTCCCGTATCTCCCTGATGATGGCTATATGTATAAAAATGTTTGCGGTGTCCATCATTGATTGAAAACCATTTCAAATTTATCAGATTTATTACATTCCCGCCCGAGAGGGGCTATTATATATCTACGGACACATATATGCATGTATCTAGGCGTATTTTCTAATATATCTATTAAAAAATATATGTTGTGCATACATATATGTATATTGGCGGTATCCGCATTCCAAAGACCACAAAATGGTGCCACAAAGTGCGCTCTGTAAAATGTTTAATTAAAATACCAAGTATAGTGTATGTACATTTGAATATTGTCCAGGACACCTCACTCTCCCCCTTTCGTGTGTTTTTCTGTTATAGCTATGATGTCCTCCAAGTTTTGCCTTGTTACTATTGCTAAATTGCTCTGAGCTATTTTAGCATTGAAAATAGAAGAAAAAAAACTCCCATAGCTATACTACAGTATCTGACTCGATAATATTGTATACAAGCGCATAAATGACGAGTTTGGTATCTGGAACAAGGGGTTTAAATGCCATATACACAACACACACACCATAGGCATATAGATAGATGATGTGAAATAAAAACGAAAGCTACAACTCCATCAATCAGTGCGGTTATGCAATTAGATTCTGCATACGTTTTCACAAAATGCGATTCAGATTGGAATTAAGGTTTGGGGTTGAAGTTTAGCATCATCAGCGATGATGTTCTTGTTGTTGATGACGTTTGGTGTTTGGCATTGGGGGTGGTCCGCTCTATATAAGTGCATCAGTTATTTTGTTTCAACTAGGTACGCGACTATACATATATGTATTTGTATAGGTGCCATTGAAAGCCACCACGCCGCCCGCCATCCACAGGCGTCGGTCGATGCGATGTTCATTTTATTATCTCGTGTAGTTCTAGTGGCCGGCTGCCGGCAGCAGCTCATCAACAGTCCAAATCCACATATACCTATAACAGAAATTGGCGGTTGTAGTTCAAAGTATTTTTTTTTTTTTTTTTTTCACTATATGAATTGGATTCACTGAAAAACACAAAAATCTTTTTTTTTGAGTATAGCAATTAAAAATTTATTTATTTTCTTGTGTTGAATATTAATAATAGATTTTTACTACTTTTTTATTTGTGTGTAGGTAGAATACAAACACAATACAAGTATGAATTTTTTTTTTTTTTTAATTTCAATTGTAAGCTACAATTATTTTTGAAACGGCTGGTTATTCAAAAGGTCATTCAGCAGGATGCAAGAACCAAATATTGTGTTATTTTAATGAAACTGTATATATTTTGTTGTTTAAACAAAAAAACACTATAAATTTTGTGTAAGTGAATGAGGTTTTCATCAAGTTTGTACCTATTTTTTTACAAGGACATTTTAATCTAGTCTTGTATAATATGATGGTGTATTTCATGCGGGAGCTTTCACTGTTGAATGTAAATGAAGGAAATACAGGATACAATAAAGTGTAAAAACAACATCTCGTCGTCATTAAATACAAAAAAAAGTCAGTTTTTTTTTTTCTTGTGTATTTTCACATCATCATGTCCACCTTGAGATACATTTTGTATCTGGTTTATTCTATATCTTCACCGCACACAAATACGTTTTGCACTCTGGTTTGCATCATTGACAAAAAAAAAACAAAACAGCAACAACAAAAAAATAAGTAAATCTTCGCCGCATTGCTTTTCTGGCGCTGACTGATGACGGTGTGGTGTTGTGTGCTGTTCAATCTTTTGTCCGAGATGTGGTTGTTAAACTCATCTTAATTTGTAGAATGTACCTTGAATTATGCAAAATTATCACACTATGAAAGGCGATACAATATTTTTTTTTGTTGCTGTTCCAGAGCATAGCAGATCATTTTTTTTATATAAATTTTCTTGCAACTTCTGTTGTAGGTTATGTAGGTAGATATAATATTTGTGGCATGTAATTTAAGATAATGATCATCAAGGGTATTTGTTGTTGGATATAATAAATGTACCAAGGTACCCGTGATGTGCCTTGTACCTAGCTACACTATAAGGATTTCTGTATGAAAGAGGAGATACCTACAACAAAAATGCTTTATTCATCCGAAGGTGACCTGATACAACATGATAGAGTAAAAACAAAAGAAAAAAAATTAATTTTTTAATCTTTTTTAATAAATTCCTCAATTATGGGTGTTATTTTCTACTTTTTTTTGTTATTTCTTGCTTGGGAAGGTAAAGTTCATGGAATTTTAATAAAATATGGTATTCTTTGAAACGAGGGGAAATACATTTCATCGTGAGAAGGTATAGTATGTATGGACATCATCAAGGTTTAAATATCGTATTCTAGAGCAAATATGCAACTTTAATTTATTATTTTTTGTCAGTAATTTATTGGAAGGGTTATTATTAAATTCATTCTCGTTTATTGTGTTTTTGAATTTGTATTCGGTATACAAGATAAAGTGCTTGCTTTTATATGAATTTCTGTCGTTGGAACTCAAAAATTACATTTTTGTTTTGTGTTTTGTATTTTAAAATTCAGAGATTAAAATATTTGGATTATAGGAAACAACTGGGTTCAAGGTTTTATGATTATCTAACATGTTTGTATGAAATATCAGCTTCATTAAAACATGGAATTCAACCAAACTTACCCATGCATTATTGGGAGAATGGTCGCACTGGGTACCTACTTTTCTATATTTCTTAGTTTATACATAACTCAAAAACTAAACCGAATTTAACTTAAGAGACTTTTTGATGGAAATTAAATTTTCCATCAAACTGATTTTTTTTTTTTCAAAATTTCACAACTATCAGTTTTCAAAATAAAACATGAATATAATCTGCAGATTTAAGAGTTCTAAAATGCGACATTGCTGAATTTTGGCAGTGAATTTGGGCTTCAACAATTCTTAAATTAACCTATGGAATTGCTTCGAGAACTGACAACCCAAGTGATGATTTAATGATCTTAGTCTAATTAAAGAGAACATTTTTTTTTGACACCGAACTGTTGTACACTCCCTTTTTTCGTCAAACTTGCTCAAAGTTTATCTAAGAAACGGATCAACAATCAACCAGACCAGCATCTGAGCCAACCACATTTTGTCCAACTGGGTGGCATGGATGGCACTGAATTGGACACTGATCTAATCGAATGATCATCCGGCCACTGTAAACCGTAACCCCCGTCAAAAACTCAGTGCGATCACAGAAATCCAACGGAAGGTAAGGTGCAGAAGTAGCCGAAGTTTTTCGTTGTGTTGAGAAAAGAGATCAAGTCTTTGATCTTCATTTCACAATGTTTGAGAATGACAGCAAAAAATCTCAGCTGGGCATTTTCAGAGGAAAGGAATTACTGTTTCCTTTCCCTGCTGATCCCCATTGCTGCGACACTGAGTTTGGCCCTCTCTTTACTCCTTACGAATGTCGTCGGTGTTTTTTTTTTAGTGTGAGTATTTTGCGGTGACACATTCAGCCTTAATACGGTTATAACTAAAACGATTGTTAAATGAAACGACTTACAAATGACAATTTCCTGTTGCAGTATATCCATATGACGATCGGCGATAAGATTATTAATTGGGAGCATAGCAACGCCATCACAAAGTCAGTGATTACATCCAGGTTCACATCTGGTTTCAGTGCACCACAAATTGTATGAATTCATTAACTAATCTTGCAGCAACCTAGCTTTTCTTTCATTCCATATTTAAATTGATTAGCCTGCCTTTAGTATTTCTATTCAATTTTTTGTATTTCTTTTTTACTGCTCAAAATGCCAATATGTCACCTAACTTTTTCCTAACAAAAACTCTACAGGAAGTCTTGAAACACAAATGATCTAGAAATTTGGAGCTTCCTTTCCAAAGGCAAATATTGAAAATTTCAAATACTGCACCCATAATAATTAAATGTATTTAACATTTGAGTGGAATTCGGGTCGTGACTTGGTCTTCAAAATTTTACAAAAAGTTGTTGTTCAATGTTTTGGACAACATTGTGTTCTTGTTTCTTACTGACCAAAAAATATATACAAGGATAGAAGAAGGTGAAGAAGAAAAAGGAGAAGAAGAAGAATAAGAGAAGGAAGAAAATCCATAAGTGATAATTTATGTTTCTACCGTATTGATCTTCAGATCTCTCTGACCCTTGATTTTATATAAATGAGCTACAAAACAAAAAGTATGGGTGTGATTATACAGCTTTGCATATTCTCACTTTTGATTTAAAATTCTATTAAGGAACTTTCCTAAAGCAGAACATGGAACTTGGTCTTATCTTATATAATCAGCCTTAATAAAAGAAATAAATGCCAATGTAAAACCCCGAAATCAGGAAATTCTAGAACTTACCGGTAAAACAAAGAATTTTCTCAACAATCTTGCTAAAAGCTCAAAATGTTTTGTTTTCATAAATAATTCAGATATTCACCGCCATGTCACTCAGAGCATAATATTGTTCCAGAAAGCCTTTTACATTGGCGCATAGCTGCAACTTTGCGACTGAATATACCATTTGCTTACGGAGTGGCGGGGGCAGGCTAGATAGCCCAGAAAAAAAGTTAAAATTTTTTGAACCCACGTTTGGGATGTCGTAAAAATTCCATAGTTGTATTCTCTCTAATAACGACGGTAAAACAATGATACATTAGGGCGTATACGCAATTTGCTTATCTTACTGAATTGTTCACATTTGTATACTTTATGTTGGTTTACATCGTGTTAATCAAACAATTGACCTAAAGGAGGTGCTTTTTTAATAATAAGGCCACACTAAAGGGGTTTTGACTACCCCTAAAATTAATAAACAGAGTACAAGCGCTACGAAAAAAGGGAAAGGATTTCCCTGACTTTGCTCTAAATATCGAACGAATCTTAATTCTCAAGGTTAGTGCTTGAGTTCTTGTGACATACAAAATTTTAAAAACGCATGCCTCACGCCGCATCGTTAATTGTATGTCGCCTGTTGTCGTGTCGAAAAACCATCAGTTTTATTCGTTTACGTATGCCGCAGGCAACAAAACAAAAAAATGTGCTGCATTAGAAATAAATAAATAGTGTTGGCCAAACAAAAAAAAAAACAAAACCAACAAGCAAATGCTTTGTTCCCATTGCTTTGCTTTTAAATCGAAATTTAAATACAAATGTAGTGTATCAACATGATTTTACTTTTATTTGAAGAAAATACATACCAAAATCATTTGGTTGAAGTTTTCTTTAGCTTTACTTATAAAGTTTAAAATTGTTTTTTCCTAAATTCACGTCTAACAAATTAATTGAAATTTAGACAAAACAACGTCTATCGGGACAGTCAGTAAAAAATAAATATCCGTTTTCCCAAAAAAAAATCCCAGAATAGATTTCCAGAAAAAAAAAAAATAACTAAATTGAAAACTCCAACAACACACATTATTTGATTCAATACTATCCTTTTGCCTCAGTGCTTTTAAATTTGACTCATTAAACAAGAATATAGAGTTGCACTTCCAAACAACTTCCAACTATATAAATGCATGTTAATTTGTGATGAAACAAAATACATAAATTTAGTTCAAAGTTCATGGTGTTATGCTGCTCGTTATTCCATTTTAGAATCGATTCAACAATAGCAACATTCAACAAAAGCGAAAAGATTTGTGTATTTCAAAAACGTCCGGATGTGTTTATCTTTTTGCATCCTTTAGTGTTATAGTCATGGATACATTCATAGATACATATATAACTAAATATGGATACCAGAACCAGATACTTTGTGTGGGCAAATATTTTAATAGTTCATTATGGAGTTTTTGGCATTCGCGTTTAATGTCATGTGTGTACCGAAAAATTATCAGTTCAGTGCGTTTCCAATCATACCAATAGCTTTAATTAAAGGATATGTTGTGTAGAGCCACGCGATGCTGATGCCCTCATGCCCCCAACATACATATAATTATCCTTTGTTCGCCATGCAAATGAATTTGTCATCTAATCTGTGCAAAGCTTTGGATTTTCAAAAGGATAGTATTTTAGGAATTCCACATGGTTAATATATACATATGTTTGTATGAGAGAGCGATGAAACAATTAATAAAATTTTGCCTATACAAAAACCGACAGAGAAATTCCAATTTTAGCAGCATCGCGAGCTATTCAACTATTATTATGTTTGTAATGATGTGTGAACTGTTTTCAATAGTGCGATAATAATAATGAAAATTATAATTGTGATGATGATGATATTGATTTTATTTGCAAAATATACACAAACATAGATAAAACGAAAGATTAATTTAAACACGTATCTACATTCTACATGTTAACTGATGTTTGCTTGTTTATTTTTTTAATTTTTATAGCTCTAGCCCAGGATTCATTTAAGTGTCCTGATGATTTTGGCTTCTATCCACATGAAAAATCCTGCGACAAATACTGGAAATGCGACAACAGTGTTGCTGAATTAAAAACCTGTGGTAATGGTTTGGCTTTTGATGCTACCGATGAAAAATTCTTGGCTGAGAACTGTGATTACTTGCACAATGTTGATTGCGGAGATCGTTCACAATTAGGTGAGTAAAATTTCTTATCTTTTTTTTTTAATTTTTTAAAGAGATTCAATTTAATTTAGTTTTCTTATATTGAATTTAGAGAATCTTTCAAAATAAATATTACCCTTCTGTGTATTTAAGAAGCTTTAAACATATAACCTAATTTTAAATTGAGCAGATGCTTTATATTATTTATATTTTATTGTATTATATTATAAGAATAAACAGGTTAAAATAAATAAAAGGTTTTCCAATAAGAGGTGTTATTTTGGTATTCAAAGAAAAATGGCATTTTTTGAGATAAATGATCAGATATTTATTTCAATGTAAAGAAGAAAGTATGCCATTAATATAATGGAAAACAATATCATCCAAATGGCCGCCACAGCTACGCTTATACAACAATATCCTTTTTATGAAATTTTCCATCACCAAATCGCAAAGTGGCTGCTGTATGCCCTCAATAGCTTCACGAATTCCATCTTTGAGGTCTTGAATCGACGTTGGGCTGTTGGCGTAGACCTTATCTTTCACGTGGCCCCAAAGGAAGAAGTCACAATCACAAGTTATTAAATCACAACATCTCGGTGGCCATTTTCGAAAAAGTATTGTCCAATATGACCCCGAGCGCCGGACCATAAACCAACCAGTTACTCGTTGAGGATGGAGAGGCTTTTCAACTATAAATTTTGGGTTTTCCGAGCCCCAGATGCGACAATTTTGCTTGTTGACGTAGCCACCGAAGTGGAAATGGGCCTCATCAGTCAAGATGATTTTTCGATGAAATTTCGTATTATTTTCATGCATTTTTTATAGTGAAATTTAATAATTTCAATGCATTGTTGAAGCGTGTATCGTTCGAATTTTATTAATGGCGTAGTTTCTACTTGGCAAATGTCAAAAAATTACAGCTTCAAATGTGACAACTACCGAAATAATGGGCTATTCAAAATAATGCCTTTTATTGGAGAACCCTATATTACAAACAAAAGGTACCAACTTTCACATAAAAAGAAGAAAATACTATCTTTCTTTTCAGAAACAGCTGAGTTATTTTTTGATTTTATAAAGAATTTGCTTCCTTTAATTTTTAATATTTTGAAAAGTAGAGCTCCTAGAACATTATGATTTTCAGTGTTTGATTTAAAATTAATAAGTGCATTCAGTATAAAGACCTAAAATAGAACTTTAAAACGTAACATTTTTAATAAAAACAGTTTGAAAAATTATGATATTTTTTTTTTTAATTTTGAAACTAATTATACAAAAGTTTTTACTAAAACAAAAAATAAAATAAAAGAACGGATTTTGGTCTTTTTAAAAAGTCCACAATATAATAGTTAAGGTGTTACTGTTGTGTGTTTTATATATTTGTGTTTATATTTCTGGTTTTATATATTTGTTTTTATTTTAAGTTAATTTTTAAGAAAACTTCCCTGCCTTCTAAGCGGATAAAAATACGAGTCTTTCTTGTATACAAAGGTTATGTATATTAGAGGTAGAACCATTTTTTTTTTTTTTGGTTTAGGATCTACTTGAAAACAGTGCAGTTGATATTTTCCATTTTTTTAATGGCGAAGAAGCTTAAACATTATTGTAACTCATAATTTTCTAAAAACCTTTTCTTTTGAATTTTTCAAATAAGTTCAATTTTTTTTTTTTTTTTGAAACCTCCATATTTTGAAAGCAAGTTGTTCATTTTTTTAAAGCTGTGCTTAAAGTATTTTTATTATTTCTTTAGCTTAGTTTAAAAGAATACGTTCCATAGAAATAATGTTGAAAACCCGTTAAAAAAACGTATTTTTCTCGAAAACGGCTCCAAGAAAAAAAAAATGAAGAAAAACATAATGCGTTCTTTTTTTTAGAGAAAAACCAATGCTTTGGTCAAACAATTTTCATTAGATTTGTCTTGGTTATTTTTAGACGTTTGATTTGAGATATATGCCATTTTTATTGATTGACCTTCGTTGGTCTCCAATATCTTAAAATTTTTTGAAATGCATAATAAACTGCAAATTTAGAGCTTTACTTCAAGTCTCTTGAATGCTCAGTTCTCGAGATACATTCTGACCTCCTAATTTCACTGTTAAGTTAGCAGGGCAGTATCAAATTTTTATCTAATAAAGGACTTCAAAATTTGGACCTAAAATTTCTTGTAATACAAAATAAACTGCAAATTTGGAACCGTACTGCAAATTCCTAGCATGCTTAGTTCTCAAGATACACTATATGACCTGCTAACTTCACAGTGAAGTTAAATCAAAATTTTTAACTCTAATTTCTTGAAATGCAAAATAAGCTACAAATTTGGAGGCTTACTTCAAGTCTCTAGCATGCTTAGTTCTCGAGATACCCTCTGACCTGCTTACTTATTCAAATAAGAACTACAAAAATTGGACCCAAAATTTCTTGAAATGCAAATAAACCGTAAATTTGAAGCCTTACTTCAAGTCTCTAGCATGCTTGGTTCTCGAGATACACTATGTTAACTATTTGGGGAACTGCAAAATCGGAAATAGAAATGCAAAATAAATGCAAAAACCAACTGCAAATTACTGCGTTGGTCCCGTTACTCTAGGTTAAAGTTTCCCTGCCAACTTCACAGACGTTAATTGGAGTTTTTTTTTCAAAAAAAATCCTATTTTTCCACAAACGCCTGCTTTTCTTCTTTTTTAATCTTCGGAATTAAAAATAAAATCTCTTTTATGCAAAAAATAAGTAGTATTTATTAAATTTTACTACATTCTCAATCTTGACTCATTTGTAATCATAATTCTTGAATTTTTTTTTTAGAACCTCCAATTTCCTCCGCCCACTGCTCCAGATTATATGGTATCTTCCCCGATGAACAAAAATGCGATGTCTTCTGGAATTGTTGGAATGGTGAACCCTCAAGATATCAATGTTCTCCCGGTCTTGCTTACGATCGTGATTCTCGTGTGTGCATGTGGGCTGATCAAGTTCCAGAATGTAGGAACGAAGGTTTGTTTTATAAAAAAAAAAAATAATTCAAAATCATGTTCCTAAATTAAAAAATAAAAATAATTTAATTAAACAGAAGTTGCAAATGGATTCGCATGCCCTGCTGCTGGTGAAATCTCAAACTCAGGATCATTCTCTCGTCATGCTCATCCAGAAGATTGCCGTAAATATTATATCTGCTTAGATGGTGTTGCCCGTGAATATGGTTGCCCAATTGGTACAGTCTTCAAAATTGGCGATGGTGAAGGTACTGGAAACTGTGAAGATCCCGAAGATGTTCCCGGATGGTAAGTTATTACAAAAACTCATCATTTTCATATCATACAAAATAAAAACATTGGGACATATTGCACGCTCAAGACTTTACTATACCTTATATACAACTCTGTGGTGATGTGGCTTTATAAAAAAAAAAAAAAAACTTGCCTCGCTCGCTCTTTACCTCTATCTTTCTTTTTATACCATGTAAATCTTAGTAACACATTCGCTTATTTTTTGGAAGTTTTCTTGCTTTTCCATTATAAAAATCTGATCCAAATCTGGCGCTAGGTAGAACATTAGTATTGTTGATATTTAAATGCCTGCTAAAAATCGATGCACATTAAACCAAAAAAAAATCAGTCTCATATCGAATAAAAAAAAAAAAAAACAAACTCCAAGCTCGAACCATAAAAAATCAACCTTCATTTCAAAAATTACAGCGAAGACTACTACGGTGACTTGGATTTGAAGAGCATTCGTAAAAGTGAACTCTTAGCCGGATTACACACACCGGAAGCACGTAACAAAGCACCAAAAGTAAAACCCACTCCTGCCAAGGATGCGTAAATAAGAAAGAGTGTTTCAACTTTAACAATATAACTTAAACAAAAACTATATTAATAAAAAACGAGGAAAACAAGAAAACAAAACATATTTCCACAGAGATAAAACATGAATCCTTCTTTTTGTTTTGTTAAATGTTTAATTTTCTTTTTGATTATTTTCATTTTAATTTAATTTAATTTTTTTTTTTGTTATTTTATTTTATTTTTTTATTTTTATTTTTGTTTGTTTTTTTTTTGTTTTTAATTATAAGCAAAAGATATAAGTCTTATTCGAATCAAATACTATTGTTAAGCTAAAAAAATCGAAATTTTTTTTTTTAATTTTCTTATAATCCAGCAGGATAGGGTGGTGTCCGTGTTAATGACACCAAATTGTTAAGTTAATCATTAAAAACAAAAAAATGTTTCTTTAATAACTAAGAATAGTAGATATTCATATAAATATAAATTTTAATTTTATATAAATTCTTAAATCAAATGAGAGACTGCTATTAGAAACACGAAATGTTATAAAACAAAAAAAAAATCAGTTTAATTTTCTTAGCTGATTTGTAGATCGAGAAAAATTAACGTAATGTAAAAGTTATCGGTTTTCGTTACGTTTTTTTTTTTTTTAACAACATGAGATTACTATGACAACAACAAAAAAAAAAACGCAAAAGCCACAAAATATGCCGATAAAATGTATAAGAACCTTTTTTTTGTAAAAAGAAATGTAAATCGATTTTTTCTGAATTAAAAAAAGAGAAAAGAATATAAAACAACAATGAAATCTTTTATTTTTATTTGCTTACAAGTAAAACTCTGACTGTCGTGCCTAACAAACTTTACGATTATTTTTGACTTTTTTAAAATCAATTTTGATTTAGTTTTTAACCTAAAAACTTAATGAAGTGTTCAAAATTGTAAATAACCCAATATATTTGTAATACTTTATTTACTAAATAACTGTTAATAATTTGTTATATGTTGTAGATAACTGTTTTGAAGAACATTTTTTAAGGCATGATAATCTTTTTGTTTCTGCTAGCTTAAACTTACTGTGCTATTAGGCATTATTCAAGTATTTGGAAAATGTTCTTAGCTTTTCTTCTGATTTTTTTTTTTGAATTTGTTTGCTCTTTATCTCTGTTTATTCCTTCTTTAACTTTCTTTAAATCATAAAATTCAAAAATTACTACACATGAACATACCTACAAAACCTTGTTGATGCTTTGAAATTATTATATCTGCAAACAAATAGTTTTCATTATTTCTTCTCAATGTTGTATTGGTTAAACGTTGAAATCTTAATTTTTAGGGCTAACTTTACAGTGAGTTCTAAGGCCGTGTATCAATTGCGTTAAAATGTTGGTTAAATTTGATCCGAGTAAAATTTGGTTTTTATAGCGGTGAATACAATTGAAGGGTTTTGTTGTGTCAATTGCATTAAATGGAATTTTTTAAAACATACATATCGAATTGACGTTCTTTGCGTTAAGAAACCTATCCGATCCAAAAATGTTCAGATACCTTGATTTGTTGTTGCAATAGCTTTTTTTAGAAGGAATTACAACACAAATCTATCCAAATCGCTTTGTATACGATCTTGAACCCGGAAATTACATTTTGACAGTGGCAGTCATGAACCTAGTATACCTGGACTGCTCGTCAACCGTCATTCTCATACAAAAGTTGCATATAAGATGGTTTCACCGATTAAAAGCGACAAACTTACCTATCGTGCCGCGCCGAATGTTTCGCATTGGTTTGGGAGAGCCTTAAAGGCGTAGCGGAAAAACAATCGCCGCTGGTGTCACCACACTCATTTATGACAATGTAAATAAATATTGACAGTCGAATGTTTCTCCGCCGCTTTGGTGAGGGCACTCTCATTTATCAACATGTAAGATTTAAATAAATTTTGACTGGCGAATGATTCTCCGCCGTGCCGAATGTTTCGCATTGGTTTGGAAGATCCTTAAGCGCGGTACACAGTTATCAAACCTGTTTGACAAATCTGTTCACGTGTGATAGTGTGTAATCTCTGTTTGACAAAGACGTTCTTTGTTCACAAATTGTTTTGATACTGTTGAGTGTTTGACATCAAACAGGTTTGTCAAACAAGTTTGATAATGTGTATCCCGCTTAAATCTGTGATTATTGAAATTGAGACTGGGAAATCGTCGAATGTGTTTGTTTGTTGATCAAATTGTTTGAAAAAAAAAAAACGAAAGTATAAGTTCTTAATCATGGATATCGCTAATAAGCCAATTTTGGGTTGATAGACGTTAGTTAATTTAACCCACTGTGAACAAACTGGCCCTAAGTCGCTTTCAAATTGCCACTTGTTTATCGATTTTTTTTAATAAATGGAACCATCGTGATGTTGGCTCCTAACAGTCCAGATATAATAGGTCGATGGTGTAAGTAAGAAGTTAAATAAAATAAGCAAGAAGTTAAATACAAACGTCAAAATGTATCAACTAGTTCCTAAGCAGATTAAATTTTGACAACTGTATTCACCGCAGTAATGTCAAAATTTAGCTATGGGATCAAATTTAGCGCGATTTTAACGCAATTGACACACGGTCTGAGAAAAGTTGAGACCAGTAAGTTATCCAAGACATAAATGAATATTGTGATGTAACCATCCGAATCCTTCAAATTTGTACTCTCGATCTGCAACGACTTTGGTGCGGATTTGAAATGTCCAACGTTTATATGGAATGCGAATGGACTTTTCAACCTACGTTACCGATATTCCGACATTTTTTACAGCGGATTCTCTAATAGATAAAAAACTGAACAATATTTTCGGAAGCCCGTCGCAGACCATTCATCGGATTTTGTAATCGGGGTGATATTTTTTTTTCGTCTTTCCAAGGAGGGTTTTATTTTCTAAATCAGTATGTCAATTGGGTTAAATTTTGGTTAGATTCGATCCCAGTTAAATTTGATCCATTTTTATGGGTTGCATTAAATGAGATTTTTTAAAACATACATTTCCCATTGGCCGCTGTCTGGTGCGTCGCCAAAAGTTTTTGGATCTGATTTTTAATAAATGGAACCATCGTGATGTTGGCTCCAAGCAGTCCAGGTATAATAGTTCGATGGCGTCAGTTTTGTGCATGAAGTTTAATACAAACGTCAAAAATTTATCCACTAGTTAATATTTAAACGAGCTCCTGAGCAGGTTAAATTTTTACGACTGTATTCAACTCAGTAATGTCAAAATTTGGCCATCAACAAAAAAAAAAAAAAAAAAAATCGGGTGGCACAACGGCTCATGAAGAACCAGGGCCTAGTGACTAACAACTCGCAACCATTCCTGTGTGCGCCTTTCGACATTGGCCATCATGGTATCAAATTTAATGCACTTTTAACGCAATTGACACATGGCCTAAATCGATGTATGAATTTATACTACACACTCTGAGTGTGTCAACCTGGTGGTTTAACTGACTGAGAATTCCTTAACAATGTCTAAATATTATTTTGTTATATTTCTTGATGGTCATTCGAGTAAAAGAACACAAGACAAATATTTGTAAGTGTCTCTTAACTATCACCTAAATTGATTGTAAATATATCAACTAATATTTTATATTCGCGACTTGTGGACTTATGACACTCCTTTAAAATTTAAGTGTCAGATAACAAATCAGACCTTCACTCAAGCATCGATTATAATAGGGCGTTAGAATTGCAAACAAATTAATTATCAAACATTTAAATTCCATTTTTTTTAGGCAAGGCTTGATTAGTTAAGGTGTAATTGAAGTGAGTGTTGCATATAAAGAGTGATGCAGCTCCCAACATTCTGCATGAGAGTTTTTACTTCTGTATTTATTAGAGCCATATGATTATTGCAAAATAAATCAGTACATGGATCGCGCGCACTTATGAGAAGGCAATGTTTGTACCCATAACACAAGCTAACATTATGTTGTTTTTTTTTACCTCCAAGTTGTGTATTTGTACATACATAAACGGGTGGGCCAGTTACAAGTTTCGTTTTAAAAATGCAATGAAATTAACAAAATTAATTTTCTTCATGTATTATGGCTTTATTAGTAAGAGCAAACATTCCCATTAATTATGGATAACAACGTCGCCGTCGTCAACTGGATGCCTCGGCTGGCTTCGCAGTTATGTGTTACTCCATTTTTCCAAGACCTTGTTGATGATTATGGTTTCGGGCTGTATCTCACAGCCTTAAATGCTTGTTTCCGGATTGTTGGCATAACATCGGTCCCCGCAAAAAAAAGCAGCTCCGAGGCAGCCAATTGACATCGCCGAGACGGCTGATAACACGACTTGTGAATTTCGTGCACCAAAGATCGATTGTTGCCTGGGCAGTGTGGCTTGGCGTGCCATCCTGCATGAACTAGAGGTCGTCCAAATACATGTCTTCAATTTCAGTATAAAAAAAGTCGGTTAACATGGCTCTGTAATGGCCACAGTTCACCGAAACGTTGTTCCTAGCTTCATTTTGGAAGAAAAATGGTACAATAATGCCACCGCACTCAACAATCCGCACCAAACTGTCACTCTATATGGATGTATTGGCTTCTCGACAGTAACGTGCGGGTTTTCTGAGCCCCAGATACAGCAATTTGGTTTGTTAATGTAGCCACCGAGATAAAAATTTGCCCCGTCAGAAAAGATGATTTTTCGCCCAAAATCGTTGTCAAATGCAAGCTGCTCCAAGGCCAATATTTCCGAACGTTGTTCAACCGTAAAGCGACTCATTTCATTCTGCGGAGTAATGATACTGACTTTCTTGTCAAGATTTCGAGCGGAAAACAGCTGTCGGTGTCAAAATATATATAAATAAATAAATTGGGTGACGCAACGGCTCGTGAAGAACCAGGGCCTACTGACTAACAGCTCGCAACCATTCTTGTGTGCGCGTGTCGACAGAAATAGAAGGGACCTACAATAATTGTATGCAGAATCCGAACGGCTAGACGACAAGCACTTTATTCATGACAAGTGATACTCTTGGGGAATTTGTCAATTCCTTGCAAGAGGCAGTAGCCCTGAAACAAACTTTTTAGTTTTTAGGTGGACGAGGCTGGGAAGTGAACCCAGACCTCCAGCATGACAGTCCAACGCAATCACCATTACGCTACGGGCTACTGCTTTGTTCGAATATGCAAATTTATCAGCATTTCAAATTTTCTCAGAGTAGAAGAATAAGAAGACCTTAATTGTTGTTGATACGAAGCGAAAACCCGCATACAAAAATGACATGACGAAGTATTTCGGTATTGATATTGATGAATAATCCAGATTGTATGGGAAAGCCTCCCCTCCATTCCCGCACCCAATTAGTTAAAAATGACATTGGGTTTGTTAGAAATTGAATTAAAATAATTCTTGCAATATAACATGGCTTTCTTTGATTTTTGTTCGTTTATTTTTGGTTTATTTATTATCAATTGGTGAAACTTTTCACGAATATTTGTCCACTTTATTTTCGTAAGCATTTTGTTAGATGGACTAAAAAATTTAAATTTGAAGAAATTCGAAGCTCAGATGGTGCATATTGTCTTGAAGACTAATTCAAAGGTGTTAGTTTGTTGAGTGCCTCCTCCGAACAC
This sequence comes from Melangyna quadrimaculata, assembly GCA_949320155.1. Taxonomy (NCBI): domain Eukaryota; kingdom Metazoa; phylum Arthropoda; class Insecta; order Diptera; family Syrphidae; genus Melangyna; species Melangyna quadrimaculata. The sequence goes on from OX439483.1 coordinate 440,411,837, forward strand.
GATTCGTCACTTAAAATACAATTCTTTCACCTTCAACCAGTTAGCCCTTTAATCCTTTTGGGTCGCAAAGGTGCCATTTTATCTTTTTATTCAGGTTCCCGAGTCGAAAATCTGGAGGTTACTTTCTCGACAATAGCTCTAGTCTTCATTTGCAGGTAAATGCATTTACGCTACTTCGACTTAATACTACTTGCATAAGCACCAGTGAAAGCTTGCTTCGTTTTCCCGATAGATTCAATATTACCATTCAAAGCAAGTGACAACTAAGCGGATTAGTAACTTAACTTAATATTGTTGACGTGCAATTGCTTTGAAAGAGATATCATGATATTTCTCGATATGAAAGGATTAAGTGGTATTCTTGCCAACTTTTGAGTAAAATCGAGCAAATTAAATTGAGTTTTGCTCTGAATTGTGTTTGCTCTGAATTCCACTTTCTTCTTGTCAACCTTCTGTTCTAGCCTTGTGAACAAATTATTATGTCATTCGACAGGTTGCCTAAAAATTAGTGTCTAGTAGAAAGTTCCAAAATTTTTCTCAAAAAAATCAAGTAATGCCTAAACGATTCTTCTAAATCTTGATAATTATGTACGAGTATGTACAAGTAGTTTTTTCTATTTCGCCACAGAAAAGATACTGGGAAGATTCTTTGGGTTTTCGGCAGTTCTTTCTTGTACTTATATTTCTCTTGAGAGCAAACCTTCATTCAAACAAATTGTATTCAGCAGCATCTCCTACGCTAACGAGAAATTCATCTAGGAACATCTTTCAGAATTTAGTGTTTGCGTGACATAATAGTAAAACTATTATAAAGTTAAGTTTAAAATATAATTATACGAGTGCACTTTCCTGAATAGAATGGATACTTTTGTACTCAAAGATATATTATATTTTCTGTTTGCACAAACTTAAATATGTACTTGTACATACATAATGTTATACCTATAAACTTTAAGTTTATTGCCTTTTGTAAGCTTAAACTTTTTCAAAAGACAAACAAAAAATGTCCAATTAAAACTCTATTTTTCCTAATAGGGAAAGCCCTTTGTGCGGATGAAACAAAATAAAAAAAAAAAATGCAATTTAACAACCATTCATTTCCATTTTGTTGTTAGCTGTATTCTGTTTTCTCTCACACTATTTGCTTAATACTTTGATTTAAAGGGAATTGTTTAGTTGACATCAGTTGTGTCAATTTTTTAAGTACATATTTCTCTTTGTAATTCTATAAAAATGCAGGATTACATACACATGTACATTTGTGACATGTGGGGTTATAAGAAATTGTGTTGTAAGTTATGAATAGGCCCTAGACTAAATTTTATCATTGTAAAGGAATAATTAAATTTGTTAAATAAACATTAATAATTTAAATTTATTGATTGATTAATTTATTTCCCCGTGAAAAAATTTACACGTCTGCAATTTGCTCAAAGTTCGAAATTATTGCTCATTCTTTTTTTTTAAATTAAATTAACTCGAAACTACATACAAACATGCAAAGATGTTAGGACATTTCTTGTACAATATATTTTCTGCATACCAACTACATACATAACTAAGACAAATTTCTTCTCTCAAATTTTCTTTCTTGTGTTTTTTTTTTTTTTTTCAAAAAAGTGTCCCTTTAATAATACAACCATATCATTTAACATTTATTTAAAATTTCTAGCGTGGACTACTATGGTGATGTAGATCTGAAGGCTTTGAAAAAAATAGGATACTAACGTGATGCAGTCTTTTTTAATTTTCTCATCAACATGGCTGTATGATGAGTTTACAAATAAAAATCAAATAATTAATGCAACGATGACGACAGTAGACATTTAAGACTGAATGAATACAAGAAAAGGAATACACAAAATAAAATTTTACTACTCTAATCGCGGCAAACAATTTATGGTTTAACTAAATTTAAAAATATTTTATATTTTAGTTTGAGAAAAAAACATTTCTTATGTTTTTTTTATTTAATTATTTTTATATTTATTGCTGAATGTTTGCGATTGAAAAAAAAAAATGTCTACACAACTAAATTGAGTTAAGCTTTGTAAATAGTAAAAGTCAAGTCTTCTTATAGAATTAAAATAAACGAGAAAAATACTTATACAAAATAAACTGTTGCTTTACTTTCAATAAAAAAAGATATAAGGTAAGTCTTTGTTTTAATACAATAAAATATTTACTACATTAAGTTATGATTTTGTAACAGCATAAGAAAAAATACCCAATACCTACCTATTATTTATGATATTTTATGATAGTTAAGGGTTCCAAGCAGCGATGCCAGATCGTGGAATTTATCCCTTTTTGTGGGATTTTCTCGTCTAAAATAAGCTAAAAGGGATAAAGGGATTTTTCTAACAGCATAGTGCAAAAAAAAGGGATTTTACGTAATGGTCAAAAACCCATTACTCGTTTTATAAAAAAGGACAATTTATTCAACTAACAAATTTACAACTCATTCCTCAGGGGCCAGTTACAGCTATCATTGAAAACCATCATTGAAAATATTTATTGTCAATTTTGAGAGATTTTGAAGAAAAAATAAATGATTATTTTGATGCCAAAGTAAAGATAATTGACTTAATAACTATTCCTAGGTAAAACAAAATTCAATTTGGCACAACTTTTCTCAAAAAATGACTTTTAATTTTTCAATGATAATTTACCTTACCAATGATTATTGAAAAAATCAAAGTTACGTTATGGAGAAGATATGGGTCAAAATTAATTTTGTTTAGAAAAGAAATAATTTTGAAGTCGTAAGCTATATTTCTGCATTCAAATATTCAATGATTAAAATTTCGAAGGGTCTTAAAATCAACAGCTAAATTTTTCAATGATGGTTTCCAATGATCGCTATAACTGGCACCTTATATCTGAACGCATTCATTTTCATACTCTGATTCATAAATTATATAAACTTGGTGAATTTCATCACAACATACACAACACATGCATCACAAAAATACGTCAATTATACTTTTTTTTTAATTCTCAACTAAGACATACCATGCAACAAACGAGGAATACGTCAAATGCTTCACGGCAAATAATGCATGCTATATACTTCATGTCATATCCAGAATAGATTTTTTTTTGGCGAAATGTATAGGATGTACATAAGGCCATAAATACATAATGATGTAAATATTTATAAATTTATTTTTCATTAAACTTTTATAATTATAATTGAAATAAGTCAAAAAAACACCTTATAGTCTTGTTATAATTCATTAATTTTTTATGATGTGTTTCGGCCATCAGCCATCATCGGATTAAAATCGATGATGGCTGTATCGCAATATTACAAAGAAATCAAATCAAATGGTTCCTAATAAAATAATAAAAACACTGAATTATAAAGAAATATAATCTTAATCATTTTTCTTTCATGGGATAATTGAGGGATATTGATAATAACGGTGTGGGATAAAAGGAAATTTGTGGGTGCCGCTGTGGGAAAACGTGCTTCCAAAGTCTGGCATCACTGGTTCCAAGTACGTACAAAAATCAGTGCCAATTTAAGTGTCATGGTCATACTTTGACCACGGCAATGATGCAAACATTGCTTGTTGCACCTCTGAAACATCATGTGCCAAATTGTTTGACCGATTTGGATCGAGTTTTTAAATTTTGTCATATAAATAGTACTCTAGACTAGACTAGACTATTTGATCGCAAATTTCGGGCAGCAGCTCAAGATAGCAATTAAAATATAACATACATGAATTTTAAACTACTGTAAAAATTTTATAACAAACAAGAATATAGTGGATGGTTTTTTCCCAAGTTGCATATTTCCAAAGTTATAAAGGAAAATATGGGAACAAATGGGGTGATTTTAGAGTTTTTTTCACTATTGCAATTTTCCTGCAGCGAGCACAGGTTTTTCGAATTTTCAAAATTAGCTACAGACTACTCTAACATGCCCCAACAACATATCAAAAATGCAGGACTACATCGCACTTTGCGTTGCGAATTTAACCCTTTTTTTGTAATCATTGACTGGGCTATATAGGAAAAGTTTATTCAGACAAAATAATTGAAAACACACTGAGAAAATTAATATTTTTTTTTGCGTTTGCGAGTAACGAATTTCGTTTGCTGTAATTGCAATACATTTGCTGGAAATGTTATACAATCCCTGCAAACGTATTTGATTTGTAGCAATTGTAATACAGTCGCCACAGAAAGTAATTCCATTGCATCAAACATATAACAAATAACCCATTCGTTCGGAGCTCAATTTGCCTGGGTTGATTACGGTAAATGACAATGTTTCCCAAATTCAAACGACATGATGTTTGCAAGCAAGTGTAATTGTTTATGGCAAACGAATGAATCGATTGCGAATTAAGCTTTTGAAATGCAGTTTGCTGCAAAAAGTTTTAAGTTTATTATATAAATTACAATTGTTTGCAACTAATGAATCGAACATTTGGGACGAATAGTTAATTCGTAAAAAGTAAACTAATTTGATTGAATGATTGCAGGGCATATATTTTAAAATCTTATTTTTACAAATTAACTTAATGCTTGTTTTGAATTTTTGATTTTAAAAGAAATTCTTAAAAAGAAATTCGCTTGCAGCAATAAATTTCCTATTTGGAAAAAGTATTTTATTTGTTTAATTCCTATCTAACCAATTTCAGTTAATCTATAGGGCAAGTATTGGGTACGTTATACGTTTCAATACATGTTTTGCTTTATCAATTTGGTATTGTTCTGAAGTTCAGCACTACTTGTACAAAAAATTAAATTTCAATTGAAAAAATGTTGCATTTAAAAAGAATGCGAATCAAAATTGAAAATTTGTTGCTTTAAAAAATAGCCAAGTCAAAACTCGAAAATATTTGCGTTAAAAAATAAAATAAATGCTAGTTAAAAAATCTTTGCATTAAAAATAATTGTTGAAATAATTACATTAAAAATAAAAGTTCAATTTTAAAAATTAATAAAAATTACCTACATCTCCGTTGTTCATTTCGAAAAACAATGGTGCAAAATTTTAGATGATTAAACACGATGTTAAATCAATTTTAGTATGATACTAGGTTAAAAGTTGTGCTTTGCTAATTTTAAACGAGTTTAGCATCGTACTATCCCCTTACATTTTACTAAAGTTAAAATCACATCTTTTTAGTATCGTACTAAATCCATATGACTGGAGAATGAAAAATTTTACTACAGGTATAGCATAGACCCGAGGGTTGCCGGTTCGATCCCTGCTGGTGCCCCACTTTTTTTTTTTTTTTTTTGAAATAATGAAGTTAAAATTATAAAAATATTAACATTGAATACTTATTTAAAGCACATGTTGGGTTTCCATCAATATATAATTCATTTACAACGCATAAAAATAATTATTGTGTTAAACAAAACGATTTTCTTTAAAGTTTTGATTCAGTCCTAAGAGCACATCTACGTAGTAATAGTTTAGAACAAAAACTGACCCAATATTTTAAATACTTCGGTCGTCATAGTTAAAATAATTAATCATAGTTAAAATAATTAAAATACATGAAATTGTCTAAGCCACATTTCTTTATCAGTACCTTTCCTCTGCTCAACTAAATAAAAGGAAAATGTGTGAAGTTTTCAACTGATTAACATTTTGCCGGAGGATTTTATGTTGCAAATTAGCTCAATGGAAGCATGCTCGCTCTCGATACGGAAGGATACCAGTTCAAATCCAGGAAAGTAAAGCTTGACATTTTTTTCAATTGAAATAAAATAATATAATTTCAGAATTAAGGGAAAACCAGCAAGTCACTGTATTGATTTTGTGAAAAACGTACAAGTCATTAGCAACAAACTATTCATTTGTCATAACCACTTTGATCTTCTATAACAATTGACCTATTCGCTTGTCGTTAAATTATTAACGTTTACTCTAAAAGCACCATTCGTTTGCCACAAACAGTAAATATGTTTACAAAACACCATTATTCGTCTGATAGAAACACTACATTCGTTTGACACAAACACTCTATTCGTTTGAAACAAACGATAGAATTTTGCTACAGCAGTATGAATTGTTTGTCTCAAACGAATTTAAGAGTTTGCTGCAATCGAACGTACTAGCGGTGCCCGGCAAAACTTGGTATCGCCTTCACTCAAAATGAAACCTTCCAAAATGAAACAGGCATTTCAGCTGTCAATTTCGTTGCTCCAAACGAAGTCATTTGGGAACATGTGTTGTTCTTTCGAATGTTTTGTAGAAAATATTTGGAGTCTGAAGTCATAGCAGAAACATTCATATTGAGTTGTTCCAGTGACGGCAATTTAATTTCCACATTTCGGCTGGCTTTTTGTCGAACCTCAATGTAAACGACAATGCAGGCAATCGTTTTGCATTTGGGCCAATAGCAATATCTTGATGACTCCTACTGTAATATCTTTCTTCATCGACGTTAAATGCTTTCAAATAAAAATTGACTCTTTATTGAAACTTTATTTGAGTGAATCAAGGCGTGAATCACGTTGGCAAAGCGTTTCAGCCTGCTAAGAAGTATTCCCCCTGCTCCGTAGTTGTTCCAGGCGAACTCGAACTTGTACTTGTCCTATTCGTGATTCGTGTTGGTTGGGCGATTCAGCATCTCTTGTTTCTCTATAAGGTACACGAATTGATATTATACGATCTTCCCGTTGTTGGGTCGTTTTTGTTAAGCTGTTGATTTCTTTTGCTGATGGGTTTTCCTCTCGATGGTCACTTTTTTTTAATCTAACGGCCCATAAAGAATTTTTGTACAAATATTCAAATTAACTTGTACCTAAGGAGGATTTTAACATATTTGCGTTTAGATTTCTCACAGTTCTAACTAATACTGCAATTATTGAAAGCCGCGAATTTAATAAAGAAATTTATGGCTCACAATCGTGTTTTTTAAATGCAAATGATAACTTCATTTGTAGATGGCCGTGTTCAATGTTCATTCCGCCCACTTTAGTTACTGTTGCTTAGGCTTTGTCTTCTACTATTATTTACCTACTCTTATGTTATAAATTATTGTAAAATGCATCTTTCATCCAATTTAATTGAATACAGGGTTACTCGCCCAGGGTTCGAACCTTACTTCAATTGAAGTAGATTTACTTCGATTTTAAGAAATAAAAAAATATCTACTTCGACACTGCGCTTTTTCAAGATTTACTTCCATTTTCACACAAAAAAATGTCTTACCAGACATCAGACAGTAACCGGCAGCGCTGTGTTGTATCACTTTCAAATTTCAAACCAACTTTGAGCAGGATCTGAGTGACAGTTTTCAGAAATGAACTTAATAAAAACCAAATTCAGAAACGCATTAAGTGCTTAAACTGTCGAAATTTTAATGTTTTGATGAACTCTTATAAATAATCGTGAGGATATTAACGAATAACTTTTTTTACAATTTTGTTTTTTTCTGATTTTCAAATCTGCTTCGGAAATTTTGGTTTAACTTCACTGTTTTATAAAATTTGAATCATGCGGTTCGAACCCCGGGGGTCATAATTAATTACTGTAGAAATTTTTAAATCATTCTAAGCAGTTGATTAGATGTCTGTTTTGTTAGTTTTTTTTCGCAATAAATTAACTTTTAATTATTACCGAAAATGCAGCTGCGGTGATGTGCACCCTGTTAACGTTGGTACGCTTTCCGACATTACATAAATATACATTTTTCTTGAAATCAATATGATGTTTTCCAACTTAAATGCACCTATAACTGTAACTACAACTGCTGCAATTTAAACTTCTGCTGAATTTGTGTTAAGCCTATGTACATTAGTTACAATTATTGTTTTCAATTATCAGTATTAAAAAATTGTTAATTACTGCAATTGCAACTAAAACTGCTACTTTTTGTTAAGTATAAATATTTGACCCTAAGGCTGATCTCTAAGAACTTGGATATATCCCCTCAAACACATTTTGCTATCAGATATCATTCGATTTTGTTCAAGTTAGCCCTTATCCGGAATGCATTGTTTCGCTCGTTTGCCAAATTGCTGGGTTGATTTCGACTAAGCTTCACAGGAAATCACCCAAAAGATATCCTGAAAATTTGGGCTCAATTGGTTGGTTGGTTTCGGAGTCTAACACATATTTACAAACATCAATTTTTATACATACATAATATAAGATTTATGTAATGAGTACACTTTGCCTATGTAATGAGAAAGTGTATTATCAGAATCACAGATTGCCTACAGTCTTTGTATGTAAACACTACATTGAAAATGTAAAACTATGTAATGATTCTATAGAATAATACATAGTACCTTTACTCATAGACTTATCATTATCACAGATAACCGACGGATGATTATGTTACTATTCCATTTGTTATGATAACATAGAAAATTTATACGAGATAATAATTCAAAGTCGCAGATAAGCAAACATGCATGGAAACTATACTCACTACATAATCATTGAATCACTACAGATAATTGACAGATTGATATAAGATAAGGAAATTACATAAAAAAAAATAAATAAAGGCAATTTTAATTTTGGCGATGAATGCATTTCTACTGTAACCCCCAAAAAATTCTTTAAGAATTACGAGAAACAAACAAAAGTTTTTTTATTGCTTACAGCGCTTCTGAAATCAATATTGTCAGTAAGGATTTCAAATGTAATAATTACATTATGTTATGCTGAGTACATAAAAAGTTCTGGGTTCACTTCCCAGCCTCGTCCATCTAAAAACTAAAAAGGGCTACTGCCTCTTGCGAGGAATTGACAAGTCCTCCAAGAGTATCACTTGTCATAAGTAAGTGCTTATCGTCTAGCCGTTAGGATTCGGCATAAAACTGTAGGGCCCTTCTATTTCTTTCGACACGCGCTTACAGGAAAGGTTGCGAGTTGTAAGTCACAAGGACCTGGTTCTTCACGAGCCGTTTCGCCACCCAATTTATTTATTTATTTACATAAATGTTTCGCTCAGTGTAAGCTACAACTGTCTTTATCCCCGGACAATCAATATCAAACGATTTGAAGATACAACAAAAAAGGGTGTCAACAAATTCGTGGAACACATATTAAAAGCACGCCTCATTTACTTTTTGGGACTTGCCAAAAGTTTAATTCTCCTTGTATCTTCAAATCGTTTTATTCCTATTTAAAAACATAAACAAACAAAAATATGTCCTGTCCAACTAAGAACATTTTAGTCAAGGCTGAAATGACTCGACCTGTTTTGATTTCAATCAGCGCGAACTGTTACGTGCACCAGTAATGTCCTTATGTGCATGTGCATCTTATATTTAAGCAAAATGCACAGAAAGCATTATGAAAGTTTAGTTTTTGTTTCTTTTTAAGAAAATATAAAAATACAACTTTTTAACTTTTTTTTGTCATTACAAAGGCCACGCGCACTTACACTGTCATTAGGAACTTTCAGCTTTCACGGAAAAGGGCAAATGGCTTAAATTGAATTAAATTGTGTCAGTGGGTTGGTTATACTTTAAACTAAAAGAGTGGTTGTGCATATGAGAACCATTTTTATTATTCCCGTTGCCGCCCTCGTCCTTCGTTTCATTCTCCACCGGTTTAATGTTTTACACACACGCACTAGAAATTCTTAATAGACAGAAAATTTGTATGCAAAACCAGCCGGGTCGGATCGGGTGGTGTGAGTTGATGTAGGGTTTAGAGTCGGCTTGGGTTAGTAGAGCGGGTTGAGAGGAAAGGAACGAAATGTGAAGCACTTACAGTTTACAGAGGATAATACTGTGCAAAAAGATAAACGAAGTGAGAATGAGTAAAAGCTTTTGTAATGAATGTGAACATAAGCGTGGCATTCTTATCCTCTCAGCAAAGTTATTTTTTATATTTTGCCCATTTTTCAACTTAAGCATTCACCTAAAACTCTGTTGCCATTTGTTGTTGTTGCATTGCCATATGAACATAATATAAGTGAAAAACTTAAAAGTGGCTTTTGTCCAATGGTATTCTATTTGATGTTGATTTTTTCTTATTCTGTAAGGCGAAGGGATTTTAAAAAACTAACACCATGTACGGGGGCAAAGACTACTTGTGTAAGTGTATATTATAAAAAAGGATTTGAAAGCAGCTCCTTAACAAAAGAACTATGTAGATATTGAACAATGATACATTAGCGGCAACTGTGGTTAGGACAAGACGATATGAAATCTCGGTTTCAGTTCCAAGACCCTGGAATGACAATAGGATTAGCTAACAAACAATGTTTGCCGTTTATGCATTCATTTATCAAGATCTGGATACCTACCTGAAATATTCTTTCTCATTCGCCAGGTAATAACTATGATTTATTTGAATTACCTATATTTTTGTTATAACTTATTCTTCTATATGTAATAAAGACATGTTATTCTTCTTGGGGGTTGACTAACAAAAGAACAGACTGCATTGCGTATACTAGTGTTTTATACGCCATTGGCACTTTTTCGAGAAAAACACATACAAATGTTTGCGTACTTGGTACTCCGAAAACCTAAACTGTGTGATAATATTTTTTTTTTATTTTTGTAACTTGAAGTTAATCTTATAAAGATTCCACCTATCAATAATTGAAGTGTTATGCCAAACCGTTAACAAGATACGTTAATTAGCGTAAAAGTCCACTTTTTTACTTGTGTCCCACCTCCTACACTTTGAAACTGATTTTTTTTCCTACACGTAGAACACAAAAAAATGGATACGGCACAGAGCAATTCTCATCAAAAATATATGTGAAAGGCAAGAAAGAAAGACAAAGGGTGCTAAAATTTAATCAGAAAATCAATTTCATCAATTTTTAAAACACAGTTTTTATTAAAAAAAAAATCCAATGAATGTGCATAGAATGTGCAACCTTGAAATAACTGAGTTCTTTCTTCTTCATTTAACCGGCCATTGTCATGATCTCGATGGGGACCACAACTCTCCCACTCCGCTGCTTCACCTAATGTTCCACTTGTGGGGTTCGCCGGGTTGAACTCAGAAAACGTCGACAGGCCTCCCGGTTTTAGATTGTTCCATGTCTGAGGCCAACTAAATGCAGGTGTCGTTGCATTAGTTTTATACAGGAGTTTTTGCGCCTGCCTTTCTTTGCGCGATATTGTCGGAACGTCTTGAGCTATTGCCTTTTAAACTGGGTTCTCATGGCATCTTCTTTGTACATGACAGCACCGGCTAAGTTGGTCATGCTGTATTTTGTCCAAGATTGTATTTTTGATGTGTAGGCTTCCTCGGATTATCTTGCTTCTTATTCGATTACGCTTTGTCACTCCTGCTGTCATGCGAAGCATCTTCGTTTCAGTTGCCGTCAATTTACTCTCATCCTTCTTGTGTCCAACACTGTGAACCGTATATAAGCGCTGGACGAACAACTGCCGTGTAGAGCTTTCCTTTCAGTTTAGGGGGCATTTTTCTATCACAAAAGATGGCAGAGTTTTCCCACCACTTCATCCACGTGATGTTTGATGTCTTCATCACAAGATCCTTCGCTTTTGATCATCGATCCGGAATATTTAAACTTTTCGCACTTGGGAAGCACTGTTCCATTCAAATAGATATGTCCGGAATAGGCCTGTGAATAGGTCTAATGCGGTATCCATTTCCCTCCAGAACATCCACCCATACATCAAGTGCTCGTTGCAAGGACACAGGATCTTCACTTATGATGGCTTCATCGTCAGCAAAAAATAACTGATTCACTTTGGGGTCCGTCACCTTATCCTCAAGCAGAAATTCAAGGACAGTAATAAAGAGCAAAGGACTCAAGACGCTTCCCTGGTGCACACCTACTCTAATTGGGAACTCTTCGGTGATTCCTGCGGGGCATCCTACCTTTGTTTTAACTTGCCCGTACATGTCCATGACCATCCGCGCGTAGACTTCCGGAACTCCTCGTTGCCTAAGTGCAACCCATATCAGATCTCGTGGTTGTCTGTCGAAGGCTTTTTCACAATCAACCAATACAATATGCAAATCTCTCGAGGAATCCCTATATTTTTCAATTCCGATTCTTATACTCTGAATAGCATATGTGGTTAATTTACCCGAAACAAACCCGCACTGGTTGAGAGATAGCCGTATTATTTTTCGTAGGCGAAGGCGGCCATCCAATATTCGCTCAACGATATTCATGGTTTGTGACATCAGCTTGATCGAACGGTAGCTATCGCTATTTCGTGTATCACCCTTCCCCTTAAAGATTGGAAGAAGGTAACTTTTCCTCCACTGATTAGGCATTTGGTCGCCGCAGACAAGTTTGGAGATGAGAATCATGAGCCATCTAGACCCGGTGTCTCCCTCAGAGGGTATCTCGTCTGGCCCAATCGATTTTTCCTTATTGGAGTTTTTCACCGAGTTTATTCAGTAATGTTTATTTATTTAATCCATTAAGTTCTAACGTTAGAAAAAAAATTAAAAACTAGATATATACATTACAAAAATATGGATTCAATTACGAAAAGTTGAGTTAAATTAGGAATAAAAGCTAGAGCAATTATATGGTCATGACCCATAAGATGCCTGCTCAATGCATACTTATAACATAATCCATACCAGTCGTACCACTTTACTTCAATTGAAGAAGATCTACTTTTTTTTTAATTATTTTTAAATATACTTCCTACTGTGCAGTGCACCATCGATAGAATATTAAAATCTAGTTTTTGTTTTTAATCACTGCGTCAACCTACATACTTCAATTTTACAAAAAAAAAAGCCAAATCTACTTACCCCAGAATTTACATACAAAAATGAGCTTGCAACACAATACAAATACGCAAGTGAGTAATTTTACAAAGCATTGAAACTCACCAAATTCATGTGGACACGAATCTTATGAAAAGTTCGCTTGGATGTGTGAATTTGGGTTGGGTTACCCCTTTTTTTCTAGTTTATTATTAATAATATTCTTTTGCATGTTGATGGGTCTACTTATGTTAAACAAAAAAATCACAATAAAATATGCACCTAGAAATAATTTTAATTTTTAGGTATTTTTTTTTTTTTTTTTTTTAGTTAAATTTTGTTAAGAAATGTTATTAAAGAAAATGTAAAAATATTTACCTACATATTTAAAAAAATTATTTTTAATTAAAATTATTCTAATTTTCTTTTTTTAATACAAATAATAATAGACCAAGAGCCGGCAGCAAATTTTGGGAGTGGAGTGATAACCAAAATGTATATACATATACATGTATAATTCGACTGTCTGGCAAGTTTCTTTTTCAGCCGGGGGCGGGGCTGAGCGTTCGAAAACGGTAACTTTTCCGATTTTGGGGTCGAAGTGATAACCACTTAAATTAATATATAAACCATAGAGGATTGTGTACTGATGTCAAAAAAGTCGGTCCAAGACGTTTTACTTTCAGCTTTCCCCTTGCCAGACGCCCACCAAAATGCGCGAAAACCAACTTTTGGGGTGGAGGTGGTAACCACATGAATGCTACACCAAAACAACAGAAATATCCCCCTGATTATAAAAATGTGTGTCCAAGACGTTTTGGTTTCAGCCTTGTGCTTGCCAGACGCACGTTAACTTTTTCTCAAATGCAGAGCTGGCAGCAGATATTGGGCGCGAAAGGAAACCAAAACATATTACCCAGCAAACATTTTTATTCAAAAATGAACGATAATTAATTCATAAAAGTGAAGAATTTTCCGAAAAAGAATCACTTATGATGCAAATTGACTCCTCTTACCTAGGGCTCTTAGACAGCAAATTGAATAATTTTATTGACTCATTTATGATCTGAAAACCCTTCATTTAAATGAATGTATATAGGGGTTCTATATATTCATTTAAGTGATTATTTGATGAACCTTTTCTGAATCGTAAAAATGATTCTTATATGTTTCATTAATGTGAAGGTTTATACTTAGAAATCCTTCACTTTAATGAATTTTATTGGAATAATTTTAATGATTTAGAAAAGGTGCAGGCATTAATCACAAATGAATATATAGAACTCCTATATACGTTTATTTAAATGAAGGATTTTCAGATCATAAATGAGTCAAAAAAATGATTTAATTCGGTGTCTAAGAGCCCAGGTAAAAGGAGTCATAAGTGAATCATGAGTGAATACTTTTTTTCTGATTCGTTTATGATTGATTTCAGAATGAACATTTTTGGCGGCACGATATGAAAGATAAATTTGGTTCAAAACTGTAAACAGTAAGTCTCTGGAACATTTTTTGATTTTCCTCTTGGTTGGCTTTTATAGCTTGCAGGACTTCCTTATTGTTACACGATGCTATAATTAAAGAAATGATTTTATTTAATTAAGAAAAAAAGTATCTCTCACCATAAAAAGTTTTGGGTTCATTACCCAAGCACATCTTTATATAGGATTTTTCACTTTTTTTATTTATTTACACAACCGTTCTGAATTTAATTTAAATATATTGTTGGGAACTTATTTTATATTTTTGTATATACCTTTATGTTTTATCGTTTGCTTTTTTATATCTTTTATGTAGGTACATAGGTACCTATTATTTTTATATTTGCTACGTGCGTCTGTCTATCGAAAATCTTTTCCGAACTTATAATCGACTATGCAACCGAAACTTGTGTCGCGACCATGACCTGTTAGCATCACCCCTTTGTAAGAAAAATAAATAAGGACGAAGCGAAGAAAACATCCTTATAAGGATAAGGATAAATGGGCGATAAAAATAGGATGAAGGACTTACCAACAAGATCTGAGTGTTGTTTTTTTTTTGGCACATAGAGAATACATATCTCTTTTCGTCTCCCCGGTAAAAATTGGTAGGATATTTGTATACATTCATAATTCATTCAAAAAACGGAAGGTTTCCTGAGTATTATTCTTAATTTTTGGAAAATAGAATCTGAACCTTCAGATAAATGTTTGCTGGGTTATAGTACAAGTATTCCTGGGTAAAGGTGATATAGAACACATTCGTCTGCACAGCATGTAGGGGCCCCGTTACCACAAAAAAGTGTATCAAAAGTACAACTTTTCTGAAAACAGAAATCGGGTGGGAAACCATTTCAAATCTAATTCAACTTGACGCCATGAACTCCCTGATTACAAATATGATTTCGACAGACGTCTTAAGTCTACTTATAATTATTTCTTTCTAAATGATTCCACTTTAGACGCATCAGCTAAAATTAATTAGAACGGGTAGCTGCCATACAAAGATTTCGGTCTTATCATGTTTTCTCGAAATCGGCTGTAACGATTTTGATAAAACTTCCTAGATGTAATCTAGAGAATTTTTAACAAAACTGTATACACTGCATAAGTGTCTTTGTGCCAAAAAAAAAATCGGTATAGCTGAAAAAAAAATAATTTTTTGGCGGGGCTAATTGGGAGTGTTTTTTTTTTTGTGAAAATTGGTCGCGGCTGTCATTTTCTATGGGCGGCTCTAAAAAGTTTTTAACAGATGGGGGGGTCATACATTGGATACGGATAACAGATAACTGAGAGACGGGCTCAAAGAGCACTCTCGGGATCTACCAAGAATCGCATCGTAGTAAAAATGACAACCAAAAACAACATTTCTACCAATTAATCCGCCATTTTGAAACCAGCTATTTGGGGTGTTTTCATGGACGGATTTTGTCAAATTTTGGATATGTTTTTGCCTGATGTACTTAATAGAAATTGAAAAAAAATCAAAGAAGGGCTCAAATATGGGGAAGTAATTTTTTGTTTGATTTTTAACACTGTGCTTCAAGTAGAAAGTATGCTTAAATTATTTGTTGAGGTCAAAAAAGAATTAGTGTAAACTACATACATAGAGCCGGACGTATGACATGACATTTCCAAATAGTTTAATTTATATACTTATTTGTTCTCCCCGACGACGCCCGACCTACACAGGAATTTAAATAAATCAATTTAAAAAAATGGTGTAATGGGAGGGAAGCACTGAGGAGGTAGGCACATTGTTTTCATGTGATGTAAAACTCTATAGAACCTCCTGCACAAATTCTGATTGGAAAGAGAATGTAGGTATAAAATATATACATGTAGTTTATTAGGCTACAAGGCTTCACCATCAATCGATAAAACTAATAAACAAAGTTTCAAATAACAGAAGCACCCATTTTACCAAGACCAACGCAGTTTATATTTAGTTTTTAATTATTCATTTTCATTCAGGGCCATCACTTTAAGACAATCAAATTGAAATCCATTTCGTATATATGGGAAATTGTAAAACTTTTTAATTGTAAACTGTTTCGTATAAATATTTTCTCGTCGTCCAAGTCAGTTCAGTCAGTTCAGCCAGCCGGCAAACAAAATTGGTCTCCGCACCAAAACACAACTTAAACTTTTAACCAATCTTCTTTTGTCCAATAAAAAGGCCATCCAACCCGAGCCCATACAGAACCAATGCAATGGGCCAAAGTTATAAGATACAAGAATCATGAGAGGGAGTGTTATTCTTCTGGGACTGAGATGGGTACTTGTTATTTTTGTTGTAGTTATTGTTTGGTGTGTTTTTTTTTCTTGTCCGAGCTGTCAGTGTCAAATATCCTTTTACCATAGACAGATTCAACTTTTCCAGTTTACAATTTTTTTTTTGTTTCGTTCACTTGTTGTATTGTTGTGTTGTTGTATTCGTTATCCATTTTACAACTAGTAAAACTAGAAGGAACTAACTTCAATATCTACTGAAGAAGGTATCTGCCTGCCCCTGTTTTCATATAGCCCTCTGAAGGATTTTTGTATGCATAAAGACAACACGCTGAGTTCCAATCTCGCAGAGATATAAGAAGGAATTCAACTATAAACTATTTGCAAGTGGATGAAATCAAAAACAAACAAAAAAAACAGAGGCGAGCAAAGAAAAAGAGGAAAAAGATGCAAATATGCAACACCACAAATAAAATGTTTCTTCCTTACAAAACGAGCGCCGCTAGTTACATCATTCCTACGTAAACCTATAGCTTGATCCTTTTTTGATTTCTGTTTTTGCCATTGCTGTCGTTCGATTTGGAATATTTCTTTTCTTACGCCACAAACAACTCGCACTTGCTTATTTTATAATATCTAAACTTTTCCAATTTTCACAATTTAACATCCTTGAAGAAGCATGGAAGAAAATATAGAAGGAGGCAGATAAGAAATAAATAAAATCAAATGTACAAAAGCCATCAGAAGGAATTCTGGATCAGGAGAAACTACTAGGATGTGCGACGCGGTAAGACGCATGTTTGGGAAAAGGTTTACTTTTGATCTGAATTATGTACAGTTTAATTTGTGTAGTAGGTAGGTATGCAAATAGTGTTCTTTGATTAAGAGAGTGCAAATATTGGAAAAAGGGCCATTAAACGATCACAAGGCGATAATTAACTTCACTGATATAAATATTTAAACTGATTACATCTTTACCTTTCTTTGATTTCAACCCAGTTGCACTTACAGACTTTCCATCACGCGAACTCTGGAAACACGCGAACTCTGGAACCGGGTCACAAACGTATCATGTTTCGGTATTTACTGACGGGTCCAAATCAGACGGGGGGTAGGGTCTACTACTACTACTACTACCGAACTTCTGTAGCGTCTTTCAAGCAGCGGTCCTTGCAGTATGTGAACCTCCAAAGTATCTCTCCAGGCTTGAATTGTTACAAAATCCAAGCTGGTTGATTGCTGTCGCAGCGAACTAAAACGGTTGGGCGCAACAAACAGAGTTACCCTTCATTGGGTCCCAGGACATCGTGACATATTTGGTAATGAAAGGCAGACGAACTGCCCAAAAACCGGGCAAAACTTGAACCCAGCCAAGTCATACCATGGGTATTTATGCCTTTAGAACAAAAAAAAAAAATTATAATCCACCATAGTTTCTTAAAACGCACAAACGACCAATGGTCAACACTTTTGATACCTGTCGGGTTTCAAAGAATTTATGACCGTTACTCTCTGGGAACAAAACAGACTATTTACTCAAGCTATGGAGGCCCCATTTATCCCTTTTAATTGGTATACTCACGGGTCTCAACTCCATGGGAACCCACTGGAGCAGAATGGGCATCAACTCATCTGCCCTCCACGGAGGCGGTAGAGGGCTCATACCACTTCCTTTGCGAATGCCCCTGACTAACAGAAGAGCAACTCTCGGAGAATACTTCTTTGACGAATTAGATAACGTCTCTATTTTTCCACCTGCAAACATCATGGAGGTTCCTTCTACTCGAACCCCTACCTCATACCCACCATATCCTCTTCTCACCCATCCTTCCTCCTACCCAAGTCAGCTCCCACGAAGGACAATGGATCCACTGATATCCGAGTGAGATTATTCGGCTTGCCGCTTTATTACCCTTTCAAACCTAAGCTAAACTAGGTATGCAAATATCAATTTAAAGTTAAATGAAAAGCCTAACACCGATTTCAAAAATTTGTATACATATGGTTGGAAAGCCATACATAGGTGCGGAGATGTGCAGAATATACCGTGGGTTTTTGCACTGCCGATCACTGTGCAATTGCGCATACCTATTAAAAAAATTAAAACTAAAAAAAAATAATTTGTTATTTAATTTTCGAACGAATTGTTTGACTCTAGAGTCTGTGAAAGTGAGTTTTTGGTGGTCGAATTTCGGCCAGTGGGCGATACTGGTTTAGGAAAATAGGATAAACCCACAAATGTCTCTAAATGCAATTATAGAGGGAACATTTGATCCTGGTAAAGCATTTCATATTCATGCTGTGCAGCTAAAGAAGAACTCTCTGTTCTTAACAGGACGTTAAAAGTTTGGCTGCAGAGTAAGCTTGCCGTATTAAGTCCAAAACAAATTATCGAACACTCAAAAAATAAAAATTATAGCGCAAAATTTATAGTGATAGTAATGTTTAAAACGATGGCCGAGAATGGAGAAAAAAAAATGTCCCTCTTTTAAAAGTGCAATATGTTGATAAAGTACCATAAAATTCAAAATTTTGTTTTGTTTCTGATATTGAATTATCACCTATCAGCTTTAAAGTTGTTTTAACTGGCGATATAATATATCGGATTCGAAAAAAATTTAATATTTGTTCCTATTGGAGAACCGCTTTTTTGGTTTTAGGTTTTTTAAAAACAATTTTACGGATAAGTTTTTAAAAAGCAGATAAATAGTATTGCATAGTTAGTTAGAATACCAAAAATTTTAATAAAAAAAAAATAATAATAATTTAAAAAATAAGTTCAAAATTTTGTTCGAAAACTCAATATTTCGAAAAAGATTTGATCAGTTTTTTTTTGAAAATTGTTATACAGCGATTTCAAACATTTTCTAGAATAATTGAAAAAAAATTGCTAATAAATAAATTGGGTGCCGCAACAGCTCGTGAAGAACCAGGGCCTAGTGACTAACAACTCGCGAGCATTCCTGTGTGCGCGTGTCGACAAGAATGGAAGGGACCTACAATTTTATTTCGAATCCGAACGGATAGAAGAGAAACACTTATTCATGACAAGTGGTACTCTTGGCGGATTTGTAAGTTCCTCGCAAGAGGCATAAAAAAAATAAATCGGGTGGCACAACGGCTCATGAAGAACCAGGGCCTAGTGACTAACAACTCGCAACCATTTCTGTGTGCGCCTTTCGACAGGAATGGAAGGGACCTACAATTATAAGCCGAATCCGAACGGCTAGACGATAAGCACTTATTCGTGACAAGTGATACTCTTGGAGGATTTGTCAATTCCTCGCAAGAGGCAGTAGCCCTGCAAAAGAAAATTTTAGTTTTTAGGTAGACGAGGCTGGGAAGCGATCCCAGACCTCCAGCGTGACAGTCGAACGCACTAACCATTACGCTACGGGCTACTACCTTGCAAGAGGCAGTAGCCCTGAAAAATACTTTATAGTTTTTAGGTGGACGAGGAAGAGAAGTGCTTATTCATGACAAGTGGTACTCTTTATAGTTTTTAGGTGGACGAGGCAGAGAAGTGAACCTCCATCAGCGTGACATTCCAACGCATTTACGAACGATTACGCTAAGGGCTTCTACAAAAACACTTGTTGTTGTTGTTGAACCTAACTCACAAATGTACAAACCCTTTAACAAAAATATTATTTTTTTTTCAGTAACTTTATTATGTAATGTACATCTGACCTTGCGTCAAATCTGGGAGTTCTGATTTTTTGCTTACTTGGTAAAGATATTGGCCTTAGCCTTAGTTTTAGACGTGACTGAAAAAACGCGAAATTTACAAATACATTCAAAAATTTTGTTTGAAAATTCAATTTTTCAGAAACGGGTTTCATAAATTAGTTTTTAAATGGAATGTTATTTATTATTCAATGTAAGTAGTTACTTCAAATTAACACTCCAAAGAAAATTGAAAAATTTAAAAACTATTTTAAAACAAAAACCGCTTCAACGATTTAAATATTTTTTTTTTATAAATTCATATAAAATCAAATGTCAGCTTTTCTGTTTCGCCCAAACTACTAAAGCTAAGAAATTTATAATTAGAAGATGAAGAAATTTAAATATAAAAATATTGAATTTACTTCTGTTTTAAAAGAATAAAATTTAATTAAAAAGTACAAGTGACCTCAACTCCAGAAATAATTGTGTTTCGCCCAAAGTGTAACAGTGGGCTCTTCAGTCAGTCTGTTATACCCTACTAAGACACAAGAAATAAGAAAGCTAAGAAATTTAAGCAACTAAACAAAATTAATTTATGTTTTTGAACATTTTTTTAATATCCATATTCTTAATAGGTACTTGTACAATGTACCTACATACAATTTTTTATTTAACCTTAAAATTTCAAAATTTTATTTTAATGCGTTTTCGACATTAATTTATTAAACCATTAAGATATATTGGCGCGTATTCATAGTCATGTTAGACTTGGGTCTAAGTTAAACATAGCTTTGGTTGAATTTTCGGACGTTGATTCTATTTTATTAAGATTATCATTTCAAAATATTTGAAGCTTTGTGTGGAGTTTACCAAGTTAACTATCTTATAAAAATATAAAACCAACAATTTGTAATTAAAATAGGTCTGTATTCATTGAGCCAAAATTGTCTTAAACTGTATTTTAGTTAAACCTGGGTCTATCTGCGACTATGAATATGCCCCATTGTATTTTTTTTAAGTCGGGTTTAATTAACCAATTCCCTAAAAACTTAACATTCCAGATAGTGTTTGGGGTTAAATTGGGACTGTCACAGTCCGAAGTCTGGGCTAAAGCTTGAAGACATAATTGAAAAAATGGGTCCGGGGCTGAATTATCTTGTCAAATGCAACAACCATTTACCCTAAAAACTAAGCTTATTTAACCAAAAAATGCAGTTGGGACTTAAACCCGATTAGAATTTGATAAAACCGAGGTGTCAATGTTAGTGTAATTGTTTAATACAACAGGAATGGTTTCTTACGGCCAGCCAGGGTCTAGAGAATCTTGGAGCTTATATTTTCAAGGTCAAAGTCAATTTGTACATACACAAAACATTTTTGGACTAGGCAATAACATACAAGATCTCTAGTCAAGTAGCGAAATTGCACAAGCGTGAGTTTTCTCTGTGCACTCGGAAAATCATGCAGAAGCAAATGAATATTTGCAATACCTATATAGACTCTAGAGCAACGCGAGCACGAGTCGGCTAGTTTAAAATAAGTATAAGTATATTACAAAACATTGTGTATCCGGAAGCTTTATAATAAAAAAAAAACACATAGGCGAGAAGGTATACAAATGTCAACAATCTCCTTTAATTTGTTTGCAAAGTAACGCGAGCATGGGTCGGCTAGTACAAAAAAAAAATATAAAAAAAGCAATTTTTTCAAATCCCATAAATATATTTTCATTAGCTATTAACATATTTTGGTAAGAACATGGTATGCAGTATTATTGATTGACGTTGGTTCTTTGTAATCGACTGAACAACATGCCCAAAGCGGACTTACGGAGTTGCATCAGTCAAAAAGGTTGTATAAAACTGTTTTCCAAAAAAACTTTGAAAGTAAGGCCAATTATGCAAACAAAACATTTCGGACTTTTATCAATTTTGGTGAACAATTCAACGTTTTACCGGTTCTAGAATTTTCTAGAATCTTACAGAAACTAATACTTCTGATGTTTCAGATGTTTCCGGCAAAATTCTTGGATTTGAATGTTGGAAGACACCTCCAGTCGTAAGAAAAAATTGTAAATGTATTCAATAGAAACTTAAAAATAAATAAAATGTTAACTACAGATTCGCTTGAAGGCATGAAAAATAAATTTTTATTCTATTTCAAATATGATCCTTTTTTTAAATATTATACTTTTCTATCATGATTTAAAAAAAAAAAATTAAACTGAATGATTTCTATTTGTTTTTAGCCAGCATTTAAATTTGCTTCCATCATTAAAGGAAAATACAGACAAACGTTGTTTCTTCTACGTACATAATATATTAATTTATCAGTTTTTGCCAAAAGCGGAAATATATAGGTAACTGCCCTGGAAATCAGCAAAAGCAATTAGAAATTAAAGTTCATCTGCCGGTTATTTTGTTTGTTGTTTGTATCTATCGCATTGAAAATCGCTTTCAAACAAACCAAACTAATCCCAATAGAAGTTTATTTTATAGCTAAAAGTATTTTGTGAAGGCCATACTCGTAGCATAGCTATTACCATATTGCAGAGGAAATAAGTAGAAAACCAAAATAAATAAAACGAATTTACTATAAAGGAATACGAGGGAGCAAACAAAGGAGCAACAGGATACTAAGGATAATATCTTTGCTTTAGTTTCCTAATTAACTTTCTTTGAGTGGGCCAGATTTGCTAACCAGATACCCAGAACTTCATATTCCTACACTATCTATACTTACTCTTGTTTCTATCGCTTGCTTGGGTTGCGTTGGTCGTCGGTCGTTGTCTTTGAGCTAACTTGAGTTAAGTGGAAACGAAAGTTGTTTTTTCTTTATTTGGCCCGTCTAACGCCGCCACTGCCGCCACCGCACCGTTTGGCCTTCAAACCGCATGAGTATTAAATGGCTACCAGCACCATGAGTAGCGATGATGATCTATTTTCTCAGCTCTTACTTTTACCGGCACTCGGCAGAGAGATAAGTTAGTTCAGAAGTGGGTTTCGACGACTGGCTCTTGGCGGAGTAGGTATCTGTAGATACTTTATGTATACACGATATTATTTCCGCTTTTTATGTTCGAATTAAAAGTAATCTTCTATGCTCCGGCTCCCCAACCATAACAAACACAACCACACACACATACACCTTATACATGAAAAGATTTGGAAAACCCATCAACTTAACTCCTTTATTGGCCGATGGATGGACAGACACACGAAAGAAGATTTTCCTTCTGAACGGTATCATATTCTCTCGTCATCGTCTTGGTCCCTGGATTTTTTTTTTTTTTAATATTTTTTTTTTTGTGTAAGATAAAGGAACCGTCTTCCGCTTTTCTATTGCTCTGGCCTCCTAAATCATTTTGTTTATTTTATAAACAGATTTTATCTTTTGCTTCGTTGACTTTAATACCAAAGGGATGGTAAGAATAATCCGGATATGGATCCGTATCAAAGGCCAATATTATGTGTGTACATGATTTAAACTGTTTTTCTTCTGTTACCCTATCACACACGACTGGTCCTTTTGGATCTGAGTCCATATAGAGAATCTTGACCAGGATTGCCATCCGTTAAATTTTTTACTTAGGATAAATAAAACGTCATGCACCACACTCTTAACGAATTAATATATTCGGTTCCTAATTGGGAATTATGTACCTTGTTGATTTAAGTCAAGATTTTATTTAGATGGTAAAATAGTTTCTTTGTATTTTTGCTCTTCAAACTCACATTTTGTATGAAAAAAAAGTTTTTTTCAAGAGGGATAGGGAAGGAGATAGACCCCATACCCCAAATTTTGTATTCAGAGCCTCTACAAGAATCTATTATTAGTTTGAACGAACTATTCACGCATCACGCTCCTTATTCATAATCACCCAAATTCTGAAAGTCGTATTTAGTCCAGGCAAACTAGGATAAAATTGAAGCATATGTGGATGAAACGTATATAGCATCTTAGATTTTTATGAGATTCGATCAGAAAATATATGTAAACAACGAGCATATGAGGTTGCTCCCGCTCAGAAATGTGTGCTATTTGCAGGAAAAACCAAAACGTGCAAGAAAGTTTTTTGTTTTTGTTCTTTTCCTATATAACTTTGGAAACATGCATTTTAGGAAAAAAAACATTAAAACAGAATTAATTTATTATAAAATTCTTCACAAGATGACATTTATATAAAACTTTGTGGTGTTTTATTTTTGTTGCTATACAGCGTTGACGTCAGAAAAAAGCTGTAAAAAACAGAGTAGTTTGGAAGCGCTAAACTGGCTACTAAAGAATGGTCCAATTTTACTATAAATGTGGACTCAGATACTCCAGGGAATTACAAAATGAAATATTGAAACCCTATTCAAATCGATCTGATAGGTTCGGCATGAGAGGTAATGTTAAATAAGTGCACCGCGAAATGTTTGCATCAATGCTGTGGTCAAAGTTAGACATTTAGGCTGGCGCAAATTTGTTGTCACATACTTGGAACCCTTAACTATCGTAAAGTATCGTTATAATATTTATTTTATTTTTTTAATTCACTTTTGAAGCGATTTTAAAAGAGCAAACATTTTATGAAAAATGCTTTTTTTAATAAATACAAATAAGCAACAAAAGTATAACAACAGAGATTTTTATATAAATGTCATCTTGTGGAGAATTTCATAACAAACTAATTTTGCCTCAATGTTTTTTTCGTAAGATGCATGTTTCCAAAGTTATATAGGAGAAGAACAAAAAACAGGAAGCGAATAATGAACTTTCTTGCACGTTTTGATTTTTCCTGCAAAATGCACACCTTTTGAGGGGGAGCAACCACATATTCTCTTTGTTTATTTTATTTCTGATCGAATACCACAAAAATCTAAGATACTATATGTTACATATGTACACGATAATTTGCCTGGACTAATTCTGCATCGTACTCATATTATATCAGTTTTTGGAAAAATCGACCAATTTTCGATAGCTTCCCGTTTTTGTTTGTCCTAAAGCCTAGTAAGCTGCTGATGCGAAACGAAAAATCGCATACAAAAATGACACAACGAAATCATAAACGAAAAATTTCGTTCTGGTTTTTGTTTTGCAGTACCTGCGCTGTTCAATAAGCGAAATCGATAATTGTAGCAGATTATTTGGAGAAGTCTACACCCTTTTTTCGCACAGAATTTATTGACCAGACCATTCATTGTGCGCGGAAAAATGACATTTGAGTGTCATTCGTGTTTGTAGTTGATTTTTTTTTTTTTTTTAGCATGGCTTTCTGTGATTGTTTTTTGCTTTGTGTTTGTTTTTTTTTTTTTTTTTTTGTAATTGGTCACACTTTGAAGGAGAATTTTTTCGTAGTGGTTTCCGTAAGCATTTCGCTGTCGTGTTGGAGACCAAAGAAAAATATCGTTTCACATCAGCGCAGCGGCGCGCGTACTAGACTTAAGGGTGACTTTAAATAAAATGATGAGGATGGGTTCAGAAAACCATTAGTAATAAACCAGGCGCGAACGCATGGGGGGTTTGGTGGTTAATCACGAAATGTATGAATTTAACTTCCTCGCCATACAATTTCACTCTTAATTTTTGAGTTTTCAGTTCATCGCAACTGACTGACTGACAGATCATCAAAATTATGGAGCACTTCCCGACATCGGAGAGTCATAAAATTTCGCACAATGGTAGGCCTTGTGGTGTATACAAAGAAAAGATTTTAGATTCAGGGGGCGTGGCATCCACCCATTTTCACAGAATTGATAGTAATTATAAAGAGAACATCGGATTGTTGCAGAATAATAAAATGTGGTAGACTGCTAGGTCATATGGCCAATAGCAAGAAGATATTTGAATATTTGAAATTCTGCATTCAGGGGTGTGGTGTCCGGCCATTTTCTCACAATTGATATGACCTGTGTGCAGAAGTTCTGATCTTCGCAGAATGATGAAATGAAGTAGAGCGATAGGACTTGACATGCGAGTAAAGGGAAAATTAAAAATTTGACATTTAACATTCAGTGGGCGTGGCAGCCAGAACTTCCTATTTTTGCAGAATTATGAAATTTGGTAGAGCGGTTGGTTTTCGGGTGTCTAAAGTGAGTGGGATCGACCCACTTTTTAACAATTATTTTCATTTCAATGGAGCACTTCTGAGAGGTAAGATTTGTAGTAAAAAAAGCCATACATTAAAAACCTAATTTTCCTTATGAGGTTCTCATTGGACGTTTATTCCACCCACTTTTCCTGATAAAAAGAATCTTTGCAAAAAGAAGTGAAATCACATCAAAAATATAAATGTTAAAAAAGAAGCCAAGTTCTTGTATATACAAAAACCTTTGCGTAACAAGTCAGCCGTAAAAAGTAGTGAGATCTAAAAGTACACCGAGTTATAAGTTTTCAAAAACCCCAAAAAATCAACTTTGGCGATAATTGTATGCACAAACAAATTTGTTTACCCTTCCCTTAATATTGATCCCCTGATTACAGATCAGTGTGTCCAAGACCGATTGGGGGTGGCATTTACACTGCCAGACTGTTTATACAACCCGAAAGATGTAAAACAGGATAAAACGATAGGATTAGCGTTATATGCAGCAAACATCGAGAGTATGTTAGGGTGGATCAAGACAAAAGAAAAACTATGTGAAGGCGAGGATCTATGTTTCCCCGTTTAGGTGGGAGGGGCAATTTTACAAAAAAATTACAATGCCCTGCTATTTTCGTATGTATGTCAGAAATCCTTTCATTCATTTCACGAACAGTTTTTGAAATATTAATTTTCAAACTCAATATTTAGAAAATTTTTTGGTTCATATAATTATTCTTGAAGTTAATTTCTTTGGTTTTTCAAACGGTCTGGCAGGGCGAATGACACACCCAATAGGTCTCGGAAATACGGACCTCTAATCAGGGACTCAATACCTAATTATGCTTAAAGTTGATTTTGTTCGGTTTTTCAAACGGATGGGTAAATGCCACCCCTAATCGGTCTTGGGATCTGTAATCAGACGCGATCAATATCAAAGGAAGGGTAAACATTTTTTTTTATCGACAAAGTTGATTTGTTGGGGTTTTCGAAATGCTATTACGCTCTTAATCTGCCACCAGGGATTGCAAGACTTTCACATCATATTTTCAACTCATATACTTTTTTTTCTGTTCACTTTCACATCCCAAAATTTGCTGTGGGCTCTTGGTGTATTAGGAGGATCAGTGTCGGTATTAACTGAATCATTTTTTGCACAGAAGTTAAAACTTAGAAGTTTTAGTATTTAAAAAAACGAGTTTCAGGGCTTCTTTAAAGCAATTGTCTCTCATAATGTGCATGCTTTATGCATAAACTCTTAAAAATTTAAGCCACTTTATTCAAAAGAGCAAGTTTGTGCATAACCGTAACAGACCAGGTATTAGTGTGTTTTGCTTTCAAAAAAAAAGTGATGTGATTTTTAGGAGATTCATAAAGTCATTCCTCATTTAAAATACATTTTTTATTTTATCTGTTTTTGTATCTAGGATAGAGGTAGAGGTGATACGCTCCCACTGTTACTTTCAACAATTCTGCGTACAAGAAATTATGTATAAGGTTTTGAGAGTTTACCATTTCTTCATTTTAAAATGGTATTTTGCTTTCTTTTTCAATAATTCACTTAATACACTTTTGACAGGCTCCATAAAAAATACTTACAAAAAAAGTGACGAGCTATCCCGTTTCTATAAAGCATGCCAATTAAAAGTAAGTGCCATTTCAAAAAAGTATTGAGGCAACTCATTTTGCCGACATCTCAGACTCAGTAGACCACAACCACAACACACATATTGTCTTCAAATTTCCTTTATCTCGTTCTTTTGCTTCGTCTTCGTATCGTTTCACCGGATATAGATCCTTGCTCGACTGCAACTCCAATCAGAACAAGGATAATATGGAAAATATGTATGTAGGTATATGTTGTGTGTGCTTGTCTTTTTCTATCTAGGCCCCGGACTATACCTACCCGGACTGGGATTAAGCCGGAGGAGGAAGAGTTTTGTGGTAATTCCATCAGATGACCACACCGCAACCTTAAAGAGAGAGAATATATATATATAGGTATAGAGGAGATGAGGGACAGAGCAAGGGGTGTCAGGATATTATTAAAAGACCAAGAAGCCTTTCACTTTTGCGGTCTACTCGATGAAGACGATCACGATGATGATGATGATGCTGATGATGAGAATGATGATGAAGTTGTTGTTATTGTTGTTGATGATGATGATGATGATGGATGTCGAGGATAGAATATCTGATAGCCTTCATATCAAAGCCAATTAATTTATTTATTTTTTCTATCTTTTTCTCTTGGAACTCCTTATACGATTTCTTATGCCAAAAAGGTAAGAAAATGATGAGATAAATATATTCTGAAGCATTATTGTGGTCATTTTGTTGGATATTAGATAGATACATAAATAGAAAAGTTTGACCACACAAGAACACGATATAGATAGTTTGCATATATTTATATTTATGTTATACAAAGCAAACTGGGAGGAAGATAATATACCTCTATTCTATTTATAAGGTTTATTTTATTTTACATTCTTTAATAATATCTATGATTATGTTTGAATCGAATGAATGTTAGGGGATAGAAAATATACCTACATTCATGTTATAATTGAGGATGTTTTTCCTTTTAAATCAAAGATCAAAAGGATCTTAGGAATTTTCATTCATTGATTCTTGTTTGATTGATGATTTATGCTTATCGTATACCTAGTTCTTATGGAAAACGAGGGTAATAATAATCAACTAGTATCGCCAGTGGCCGAATATTCGGCCATAAAAAAAAAACACAAATTGCGTTATGAATTCTCTTTTTACTGTAAATTGAACAATGACATATTTAACATTTATAGGCAATTACATCAGTGTCGAAAGGGTGTACCACGATATCTAGAAACCAATAATCCAGAAAACAGAAATCCCGAAAGTAAAAATCTTGAAAAAAAAATCTAGAAATAAAAAAATCTCGAAAACAAAAATCTAAAAAGCATTTTTTTTTTTTTTATATTAAGCGCGTGGAAAAGGGGTTGTGACTACCCTTAAGATAATATACACAGCACGAGCGATTAGGTAGATTGGAGGGGATTTAAAAGGAGATACCGATGCACATTGGTTTTGAACGTCTGTAGATCACAATGGGAGGGGAAAATTGAGCTGGGTAGAGCATTCCACATTCGAGTAGTGCGACTAAAGAAAGAATCTCTGTACTTAACAGTACGTCCGAAATTGGGCTCAAGGGTAAACTGATGGGCATTCCTAGAAGCGCGAGTATTACGGTTGAATTGTTTAAGGGGAGGAATGCAACTGGCTATTTCACTAGAGCATTGTTTATGGAAATAACGGTAAAATAACGAAAGACATGAAACATTTCGACGGTGCTCAAGAGATGAGAATGTTTCCGTTATAGTTCTTTCACCTATCATTTTAAGAGCTCTCTTTTCAATTCTATCCAATAAACTCAAGTGGGTTATTGGAGCACCTGCCCAAATGTGAGCGTTATACTCAAGTTTTGGACGAATAAAGGCTTTGTAGATCACAGCCAGATCAGAAGGGGAGAAAAATTTCTTGCATCGACGGAGAAAACCTAAACACTTAGCAGCATTTTTGGCGATGTCGAATATGTGGTCGCTCCATAAAAGGTGGTCTGTGACACACATACCGAGGACTGAAAGCTTTTCGGTTTCCTCAATGCAAGTGCCACTCATGGATAGTGGCATGGGGGGTGGGTTTCGTTTTAACGACAGTAGACAGCATTGAGTTTTTGAAGCATTAAATTCTACACGATTTTTTATTCCCCATTGGACAATGCTGTCGAGATCAGAATTTAATGAGCTTATCATACGCTGCCGTTCAAGTTCCACATCCGAAGGACATGGATGTGAATCTAAGAACGAATATGAAAAGCTGAGGGTACTGTCGTCAGCGAAACAATTTCATGGATAAGAAGTTTCAGATAAAAGATCGTTTTTGAATATAAGGAAGAGAGTCGGAGACAGAACGGAGCCCTGGGGCACACCAGCATTTATTTTGTGAATTTCAGACTTGAAACCATCCAATACAACTTGTATTGAACGGTCCGAAAGGTAATTTCTAATCCAACGAAGAAGAGATTCATCGATACCAAATGCACGCATTTTCGATAAGAGAGCTTGATGCCAAACTCTATCAAATGCTTTAGAAATATCAAGCGCAATAATCTTACTTTCTCCAAAACGATGTAAAGATTTGTGCCACTGTTCGGTGAGATATACCATCAGATCACCAGTGGACCTATTGCTACGAAAGCCGTACTGCCGGTCATTAAGAAGCTTTCGTTCTTCGAGATATTTCTTTAGCTGAAAATTAATCAGCGTTTCCATGACCTTGGAAAGAAGGGACGTAAGCGCAATTGGCCGATAGTTGGAGGGGGAAGAAGACACGCCTTTTTTAGGGACAGGCTGGACAAATGCTGTTTTCCATCCACTCGGAAAGAGACCAGTAGAGTAGGACAGATGGAAAAGCTTACGCAGTGGTTTTGCCAGCGTTGAAGAACACCTCTTCAGAACAATGGGAGGGATACTATCCGGGCCAGCGGATTTGTGTATATCGAGATCTTTCAGAACTCTGGCAACTGCACGAGTGCGGAAGAAGATTTGTCCCATAGAATCATTTGCGCTCTCAAGTACAGGAGGAGTCATAACACTTTTAGGCAGCGACGAATTAACAGCAAACTGTGCTGCAAGCAAATTGGCTTTATCGATTGAGCTGACAAAAGGAGTATCGTTGAAGACGAGCGTTGCAACCGAGGACAGTATAACCTCGAACTGCAAAAATCTAGAAATTCGCGCGCGCGAATTGTAACCATTCACTGTCTCAAAAATTAATATTAATTATGGATAAGAAAAGTCTCCCTTAGATAATCAGAAACCCATTCAACTATACTAGGTGACTAAATGAAATCGTTACAAACAAAGGTTCCATCAAAATTGAAATTGATGGGTTTATTAATATTTAAATAAATCTGTAAAAAATAAGTTTTACTGGATGTGTGAACTGAACAAATCTCATTTTTGTAGTTCCAGGGTAAGTACAGTCAAGCATAATGATAATGATAACCATAGTGATTCAATTCAGTTTAGTTGGGTGGTTTCAGATTGGTCAAGAAACTATAAGGCAAAATGGAGTATTTAAAAAAAGAAAAGCAAATCTTAAAAATACTGGACGAAAAAGAATACAAAAGTTATGTAAGCTACCTTAAGAGTCTTGCATATAACTCCAGTTTATAAGTTATTTAGTTATTATAGTTAGAGTTCTTTGTTTAATTTTGTTATATTGTGACAATTTTCCTCATAAAATTTACCACAATTCCTTTGTATTCCTTTCAAATAAAGAAAAATTTGACGGACAGAAATTGGTTAATTTCTTGTTATACAGTAGATAACGGATATAAGAAAGTCTCATATAAGAAAAACACGCTTATAAAACGGACATTCCAAAACACCATGCACATTCCCATAAAGATACGTGTTAAATAAGATTCATATAAGAAAAACGTTTATTAGAAAAACACTACATAGAAAATTAAACTTTTATAAGAAAATTTCCCGTGCAAACTTTCAAATGATGTGCCGTTTAATTTTCACAACATTTCTGAACCCACCATCATTTAGTGGCCAAAGAAATGACAGCTGGAAGATCAGCGAGAAAGAAAAAAGCCCAGTGGATACATTTTATTTCTTATGTGTTTTTAATTATACAAGAAATTTTCTTTCCTACATACATTTTACTTATATAAGAAATTTTCTTTCTTATGTACAATGTTTTATATAGGAAAACACGGATATAAGAAAGGAATTCTTTGGATTTTTTGAGTTTCTCATATCCGTCATCTACTGCATGTTTTATTTTTTCGGTACACAATTTGTCTCAATTAAACATTAACCTTACTTTGTGCTTACATACAAACAAATTCAGAAAACCATTACTTATTTTAAAAAGCGAAACCAACCCACTGTTTGGTTGATTTTTGCGTTGTTGCACCATTCAAAATTTATTGAGAACTGGACCGCCACGGGTTTTGTTTTTATTTAGGGAAGGACAAATGGATAATACGAACCTTGAATCTGCGAGGACTTCAAGGAGGTATTGGCGTAAGGTTTATTCATACTGATTTTTATATGTTAAATGGGATCATCAATTTATTTGAAAGTTGCCAGCTGTGGGTCTTACGTCAGCGAGACACCTGAAAGCTGTTAAACTAATCGTGCCATTTACATTTTAGTATAAAATCTGATTTGTATTTTTTTCGTTGAGCAACTCTTAACCGATATTTCACAATCAGGCAGACTTTTACAGTGGTGTCCTATATAAGTTAGGCACCTACATTATGTTAATACATATGTACATATTTATGTACATATGTACATACATATATGTACATATGGGTACCTTCAATTCTCACGTAGCATAAAAGCCTTATTATTTTGACACCTCTAAGTCGTCCGGTTAAAGTAAGGCCACACTGTAGGTGTTGTTATTACAAATCCTGGTGCAATCCAGAGATAATGAGTGTTAAAGATGCATAAGAAAGTGTCCAAATCACGTCATTTTATCAAAGCTGATTTTTTGATATGTTCAAAAGGAAGGTGTCACAAACTTTGTTTGTCACTTGCCAGACACCTAAATGGGTGCCCAACGGCAGCCAGACACCTTAAAAGTGTCAAAAATGGTGCCATTTACTTTATAGTATCAAAGCTAATTTATATATATGTTGTTAAGACAGCTATTTACTTATGTTTCCCAAACAGCCAGACACCTACATGAGTGTTTAACGGCAGCCAGACACCTTAAAGTTCAAAATATTAGTGCCATTCACGTTATAGTATAAAAGCTGTATTTTATATGTTGTAAAGAGAACTATTTAACAATGTTTCCAAATCAGCCAAAAAACTACAGTGCGGCGTTACCGCAGCCAGGCACCTTTAAGTTCAAAATAGTCGTGACCATTTTCGTTTTATTATCAAAGATAACAATTTTTTTTAATTATTTATGAGGTATTTTAACAAAATAAGCAAGCTTTATAACATTACTTATGCCAATGAGATAAACACATATGTATATATGTAAGTAAATAATACGAAACATGTGCACATTCACAAAAAAAACTGAAGTGGATTGTACAAATTATTTTTTGAACATTTTGTAAAATCTACGAAAATGTTGGATTTTAAATATTGGAAGAGGACGCATTCATTAGTGAATGTTACAAAAACATTGAAATTTTGGTAAACTATCGGGAAAAATTCAACACGAAATGCATTTAAATATTACGAAATTTTTCATTTTTGTAAAAATTGCAGGGAAAATTTAATAAAATAAACGAAATGTATTTAAATAGGAAGAATGCATTTGTGAACATTAGGATTTTTTTTATTTTTGCGAAAATTGCAGGGAAAATTTAGTAAAATACACGAAATGCATTTAAATAGGACGAATGCATTCGTGAATGTTACGAAATTTTTTATTTTTACAAAACTTGCAGGGAAAATTTAGTA
This sequence comes from Melangyna quadrimaculata, assembly GCA_949320155.1. Taxonomy (NCBI): domain Eukaryota; kingdom Metazoa; phylum Arthropoda; class Insecta; order Diptera; family Syrphidae; genus Melangyna; species Melangyna quadrimaculata. The sequence continues at coordinate 440,445,437 of OX439483.1, forward strand.
AAATACAAGAAATGCATTTAAATAGGACGAATGCATTCGTGAATGTAACGAAATTTTTTATTTTTACAAAACTTGCAGGAAAATACACAAAATGCATTTAAATAGGTCGAATGCATTCGTAAATATTACGAAACTTTTGTATTTTTGCAAAACTTTCGGGAAAAATTTAGTAAATTGTGTATTTTTTAAATGTTATTTATTTTGTTTGTGTATTGTACGAAATGTTTACAATTAATTTGCAGTAAGACGTCCGAAAAAGTATAATCCTGTTTCAGCCGCAGACATGGTCAAGAGAAAATTAAGAAATTTAAAATTATAAGAGCCGTTTTATAAAACGAAATTTAAACTTAAAAGTTTTACCTAAACGCTTATGTTCTTAATTTACTTTCTTGTTAGCTATCCTATAACCTCAGGTTTTTTTTAAGAAATGGACTTGTCACCGAAATATATTAATAATGAACGATAGTATCGAATTCACTTACCTATAGTCACATAAATATCGGTGTTATCGAATGTAAGACTAGTTAGGGCACACACAATTTTTTAACTATAGTATTTTCAATATTAAAAACCAATGTATTGAATAAATATTGAAATTACAAAAATTGAGCTCTTTTCTTTTAGTTTTGGGAGTAAAACTAGTTTTGTTGCACTTGCTAAATTAGATGTGACACAAAAACCATTACGCCCGTAGCGTAATGGTTAGTGCGTTTAACTGTCACGCTGGAGGTCTGGGTTCGCTTCCCAGCCTCGTCCACCTTAAAACTAAAAAGTTTTTTTCAGGGCTACTGCCTCTTGCGAGGAATTGACAAATCCTCCAAGAGTATCACTTTTCACGAATAAGTGCTTCTCGTCTAGCCGTTAGGATTCGGCATAAAGTTGAAGGTCCCTTCCATTCCTGTCGATAGGCGCACACAGGAATGGTTGCGAGTTGTTAGTCACTAGGCCCTGGTTCTTCATGAACCGTTGTGCCACCCGATCTATTTTTTTTACAAAAAGAATGACAATGAAAAAATATAAATCTTTACTTCTAAATATTAAATAAGCCTTACTACTTTAGCGTTAAAAAAAAAATGATTGTAGTAGTGGTATACTACTACAGTAGTAGTGGTATACAAAAAAAATGGCATCACTGATTTTTTCAAGATATCAGCCGTAGAAAGCACCTGCAACGAAATTATTTAAAAAAAACGCTAAACTGTATATATCAAAATTTGCTGAACGTAGGAAAGAGATTGTTATCGTTTGAAAGATATTTTTGTGATCTCTAATTTGGTACTCAACCCTAGAAAGATAACCTACGTCGAATCGACGTAACAATTTCACGTAACTCTTATCGGACATGAAATAGGGTTATCTTTCTAGGGTTAAATCATTTTTCTATCTACCATAATTCAGAAGCTATGAACATTTGTTTCGAAAAGAAATTTATGCTATGACTTTTGAAGTGCCAACTTCTAGCTCAAATATCTTGAAGTCTCCAACACTGATTTTAATAATATTTATCATTCTTATAGAACTCAATACCAGCTTTCATTTGGTACGCACGTGGTCCAAAACTGGTTCACCTCCTTTGCTTTATAAATTTATTTCAGGCAGTCATTTAAATTGAACAATTGTATACTTACATAGAACTTCCATACAATTATTTCCAAAAATTGTCCAATTTTAAAATGAAATTCGAGGATAATTCAATAAATTCGTCTTTGGTGGTTTTTCTGTTTATACAATTATATACTTTAATACCCCTATTTTGCGGCAACACTTATATTAACATCAACCACAAATCACACCTAATCTCCTTTCTGGATAAAAAGGAATCTAAATTCAATGTCCATTTCGGATATTTTATTACATATAACCGGAACCGGCCAATGGGGCCATTAAATATTTTATTAGTCCTAGGAGAACTATATTTTCAGCGTTATAATCTTTACTGTGAAAACTCCTCCTGATGGTGTGCTCTGCCTCTGCCCACACTCTTTTTTGGATATGTTTGTGTGTGTTTCTGTTTTTTTTTTTTTTTTTGTGATATTTATAAAACATTTATTTTATATTTTTTTTTTTTCAAAACCTTAAACAGTAGGTATTCCATATCCATAGCTATAAGCTTTATGCCCCGGAAAGCAATGTTGGATTTTCGACCAAATCCAACCGCACCTGAATGGTTGCCCTAGAAGCCCGGAAACGATATTTTTTATTGCCATTTCGGTTGGGCCCTTTATATTCTGCCAACCAGTGTGTGATACAGTTTAAACATAAATAAATGTGAATCACTAATTAAGTATACTCTTTGTAATAATAACTATGAGACTTTCCTATGGTAGGTACTTTGGACTTGCCTTAAGATTAAACGAAAAATATATTATCTGTGGCAACAAGGCACACTTGGGGGTTTTGGGATGGTATAGGTAGGTAAGGTATAGTAGGAGTAAAGTAGATTCACTTCACATAAGTACACGTCTCAGAGACTCAACAGGCAGATTTGTTTTACAGGGATTGCCGTTTACTCATATGTTTTTACTAAACGGCCTGGAAAACTGGTCACAAAATCAGTTCTAAATGGATTGCAAAAGCCCATAGTAAATTATATAATTAAGTCTTGCTGAACGCATTTGAGTTATATTGCTGGGGAATTGGCCATTACTTTGGGTCTTTGTCTTAAAGCACGAACGATATGAAGTTGCAGGATATATATTTTGTTGCCAGGTCAGTGGTGCACATGATGGATGGCGAATCCTTGTTTTAAAATTAACATGACACCCTAAATAAATTGGGGTTCACTGTTCATATTGTCCTCTTTTTCTTCTTCTTGTTCTTCTTCATCTTCCTCTCTTGCCCAATTGTTTAGTTTGTCAAGAGCAAAAGAGCAGCTTGGTCAAAAAGGCAGACTTTCATAAAGTCCTAAGCATTGACGTTTTGTATAAGAATAAAAGTTTTTTAATGCACCTACAGCATGGTGAGGTGAATTTAGCTAGGAGCGTTGCTGTTTTGAATTAAAATTTATAAAATTGGGAGCAAAAGGCTTAAAACATCAAGGGAAAGTATTTAAAAATTATAATTTAATCTTTAAGTGGGCTTTAGGTCAACTAATGAAATTAAGTGTTTAGCGCAACGTTGCGTTATTGCCAACAATTTTGGTTTAAATTTGATGGTTTTAATTAAATATAACGGCATTCTCTGAATGGCGGATAATAGCTTGAAACCGACCAGCCAAATGTTTAATTGATTTTGACCTGCTCTATACAGGGCAAATATTAGTTTCATGTCAAACATAAATTTGGAGGTTTTAATCCAAACTAACATAACGATGATGGAGATGTCCTAAAAAGTGATTTGTGACAAGACGTCCGTGCGTCGCGTCGGTCGGTCTGTCCGTCTGTGCATCTGTGCATTCAAATGTATCTACATCGAGCTGGATCCTAAGCGAATAAACGAATTTGCTTTAAATTTTGTATGATTCCCTAGAGGAGAAATTAAAATTTTTGTTCTAGCCATAGGCGCCTGCATAGGCCGAACAATTATACTAGTTCTATTTTTATTATAAACTAGGAAATTTTTACAAAAACGACTGTTTAAATGTAATTTTTTTGTCAGAGTCCATGGTTTGCCCCACCCCTGACTCTGAGCCAAGCCGTGTATATCCGCTTTCATTTTACTCTTTGTTTTGTTCGGAAATGTGATTATTTTCTTGGCAGCTTTGTTTCCAGGTCCATGGTTTGCCTTGGGATTTTATCATTATCAGGGGTCCACCCCAATTCAATTGTGTTGATTGTCGATTTGAAGCTGTCTATCATATCTACAGGCAAATATAGAGCGAGCAATTATCAAAACGACAATCAACACATATGGTAACCACAGATTTTTACCACCAGATTTTTACCACCACAGATTTTTAGAACAACCAACAAACATGCCACCTTGGATTTAATAATAGAAATTCGATACAAAATCAAAAATAAACCCACTTAATGTGAATGAACAACTTTGGACACATTGCTCATCGATGCTAGAACCTGTTGCTAATATTTGACAGGGCTTTGACCAAAATCTATCAACAGTAAGAGATCAGGTCAATGTTTTGAACAAATTGTTTCAAAAAAATCGAGAGGATGCTGACAATTGCTTTAAATCTCTATGGGAGGTAATGGAAAAACGCTTGAGTGAATCAGGCATAGTTTAAAGATGTCCAAGAATTATTCAAAAACAAATCCATCGATCAAATGTTCCCGCTTCTTCCCCCCAAAGTTATTTTAGAAAAGCTATTTATATTCCGTATTCCGTAAAAAATGAAGCTGCATTTTCACTATTTCAGCTACATATCACGATAAAATATGCAAATTATGGATTCTTCAGAATTCGATATAATTATATAGAAAATTATAGAGAAATATGGCTGCTTTCTGGATAATTTCCTGGCGGAGTCCAAGATGGGGTACAGTTTTAAAAAAATTCAGACTAATGGAAATGATTGCTCAAACATTTCTGATTTATTGAACAGTGTAGAGGAGTTTTGTCCATCGATTTTTTCAGCTCTTTGTATAAGGCTCTCAATTCCAGCAACTACTTGCACCACTGAGTGATCGTTCAGCACCTTACGCAAAGTAAAAACTTGGCTTAGATCCACAATGACCGACAAATGACTTGATTCGTTGTGCATGATGTATTCATCGAAATATTGTCAAAGAACAAACAAACTTTTACAACGAAATAATTGACCATTTAGGAAAAGAGCCAAGGCGGTTGCAGTTGCTATTCACTAAGTAACAAATGTTGAAGAAAAATCATAAATTTGCTTCCTTTAATAATTATTTAACGTCAACACGGATAAAATGTCAAATTTTCTAGTCCTAAAATAAAATCGCTCTCAACTGACCTATGCCTAGACTAAAAAATAAACTTTTCATTAAAAAAAACATCGAATTCAAAAATTGCATATTCACTTTTTATCTGACCCCCCCCCCCCCTGGAAAAAATTCTGCGGGGGCCTATGGTTCTAGCTCGTCTAGAACGGGTAGCTGCCTTAAGGGATTTTGGTCTTATCATCAATTTGTATCAAAAACGGTTCACACGATTTTGTGTAAACTTCGGACATGTAAAATAGGTTTAATATGATACTGTAAGCCAAGTTTTTGTATATCTACACGAAAAAACATCTTGCTTTTATAAATATATAAATTATCATAACCAGTCCCGGGAATAACTTTAAAAAATAATTATATTTGATATATAAAAGTCAATGCCCTTTCGATCCACCGATACTGTTTTTTTTTTTTTTTTTTTTTGGGCACTCTCCTTTAAAGACTATTCAACTTAAAGAAACGTTTTTTAACAAACATAAACAAATTTGTATGTATAAAACAACTGGAGAAAAAGAAATCAGCAGGAATCGATATCCAACGTTGTACTGCGACATCTGCCTCAGGATTCAGGAAGTAGTTGACATATATGCCACACTGATTAACAAGGCTCTGAGAAAAACGCTCTCCAGAAAATATAAGTCTTCTTCCGAGTATAAGCAAAAAGGAGTATTTGAGGAAGTATCCCCGCCTCTAGCTGTTGAGCAATCCGCGTAATAAGCGTTTGAAAAAAAAAAAATGGTGATGACAAAAAAAAATATAGCGGTATATTCCACAAACTTCTAAAATATCTTAAAAAATACATAATTAAAATTATTATCATGGTACATTTTTTTTTTTGTATCTAAAAGCCAAAAACTAGAATAAATTATATTCAAAGTTAAAAAATTGAAATTTTCTAAATTTGTTTGGAGTTTTTTTGCGTTAAAATGCAATTTTTTACAAATATAAATAAAAACTAAAAATACAATTTTGTTAACCAATTAATTCTGCGTCGTTTGATATATCTTACAAGCTTGTGTTGTGTACCCTTCTGTAAACAAAAAAAAAATATTTTATTTAAAGACAAATCACGAAAAATAAAATAAGGTAAAAATTAAAAAAAAATATAACGGTACATTTAAAAAAATGTTCAAATGGCTCAAACGATGCAGAACTGAATAAGGAACAATATACTCAACATTTTATTTTATTATGTACCGGTAAATCTGTCAAGTTTGTATAAAAACTTGAAAAAGTGAACATTTTAAACAATTGTTTACAGCAGCTATTAACTGTTAAAACGGAATTTTGAACAAAATATAATAAAATTAAAAAACACACTTTTTTTCACTGTTAAATTCAACATTGTTTGCGATATTTTTGAAATTTTTCTTGCAGATAGATCTTGAATAATTTCAATAAAATGGACAAGGAACCATGAACAAAAATTTTAAATAAAGAAAAAGAAATTTAAAAATTAAAATATTAAAATTAATTTGGTTTTAAGTATATAATTCAAATAAAAAGGACAAGTAACCTCAACTCCAGAAATTATTGTGTTTCGGCCGAAGGTATAACAGTGGGCTCTTCAGTAAGTCTGTTATACCCTACCAAGACACAAATTTTGGTCGATGCTTACCGACTCTTATAAAATTCACAGCAAGAAGATACTGTATTTTCTGGGTGCACGAATTTAAACAAATTCTCATAGAATAATAAAATTCACAGTTCTTACTAAAAAAAAAAAAAAATAAAAAATAAATGCAACGGTAGATTTGACAAAGATTCAAAATATTTCAACTGATGACTAATTGAACTCTGTTTAAGATAATGTAATACTTTTTTCATAAAGAACCGTAAAGTTGGAAAAATTATCTTTGAAAGTTGAAAAAAAAAAGAAAATGATCATTTTTCTCGCAATATTTACTATCGAAATTAATTAGCTAACGGTACTGAATAATACTAAACAAAATATTTTATTTTGTTGATAATTTTATTTTGTGTCTTTTAAGATATTTTGCAGGTGCCTCCTGCGAACATTTTTGAAAAAAAAAAAAGTATTCTAAGAACACGATGAAAAAGAACGTACTTCAGTTATAGATTTTTATCAATATTTTATTTGCTTGTATGTTAGTTTTTTGTTTTGAGGTACAGTTTATATATGTATAAACAGTTATTTTACTTAAAAATTTAATAGTCTTATACAAATATTTAAATTACAACTCATTGGCATCTACTTCGTTCAGATGGTATTCTTCGCCAATGGTATTATTGCAGGATGTTCCCCGGTAGGTTCAACACACCACTGAACATAACATTCCTGATCGCCAACATTCTCATCTTGTTGTACATTGTGTCCAACAGTTACAAGATATTAATTTAAGTACATAGATGTTCTGGAGCTGGTGGCAGATCTATTGAAACAGGAATTAATCCGTTTTTGACGGATTTCCAACCCCAATCGGTTGGTTCCAAAGCATTTCCCAGCCAAGCTTGTTCTGGATGATATACGCGATATAAATGCTGATCTGCAGCAGCTTTAGTTGGAGGAAGACAAGCTAAATCAAATCTACAACGTAACTGCAGATTAGCAATCACCCTGTTGTAACCACGGTACCATACTTCATCAAGTGGTGTCTTTCGTGGAATATTGGACAGTCCACGGTTCCTTAAAACGGTGCAGGTTATTGTTTTTTTTTTTTTTTTTGTATTAGTCAACGTTGAAACCGAATTAAACCTGGAACGTTGACTTGTTTTTAGAAAAAAATTTAAATTTTGTGTATTTTTAAAAAGTTTTACGCATGAATATATTTTGTTTTACATTTTATAATTTACGAACTAACTATCAAACTTATTCCTACATCAATAATACCCAAAGATATAGCCATTTTAATTAAACGAAAAATTCCCAAAAATTAAAAAAAATCACAATTAAATAGCGTTATTATTTTTTCCTCAACACCCACAGGTGGGGATATTTCTGAAAAGTCACCTATTACCGAAAATTAGAATTTTCTATGGAGGCATGTCTCTATAGGAATTTTGTGATGAAAGTGTGCAATTAAAATCTTCTCAAACACAATTAAATAATTTTTTTTTTTTGTAATTCTAAAAATGAGGTTTTCTGCACAATTGAAATCTTAAAACTGGAAATTTTTTTTTATAAAGTTACGAATAAGCTAAACTAAACCAACCTCCATTACGACTTTTTCCAAAAATTTGACTTTTTGTGTATTTTTAAAGAGTTTTATCAAATATATATTTATTATTATATTTTATTATTTAAGAAAAAATATTTACCAATCATTTGACGTACCAATCATGTTTCTAAACCAATTATACCCAAAGATATATCCATTTTAATGAAATGAAGAATTCCCAAAAATGCCCAAAAATTTTAAAAATGCAGCAAAAACCACAAAGCCATAGCTGTTTTGTGAATCAATTCATGAGTTGTGCACGAGTATGTGTAGTTTTCATTGTTTTGTTGCCGCATTTTCATTTGTATTCAAAAATGCGGAACAAAACACAAATTTGAAAATCGTATGTGGGACGAAAGCAGAGAGGTATTGTTTAAATTTTTGCTTATTTTTTTTTTACTTATTTATAAATAGCTAACAGCTTTTAATAAACTTACGTCTATTATAAACCTTTAACAAGCAATATGCTTAGTAAATTCATGTTATTAAATAGAGAGAAACATATGTAAGTATGTAAAGACAAAAAAAAAAACATTAAAATTTATTATTTTTATGTGTTTTTAGAAGAGAAAAAAAATACAAAAAATTTAAAAAATTAAAAATTTAAAAATTAAGAAATTAATTTAAAAATTAAAGAAATCAAAGAGCCAAGACCAAAATCAGACCTAGAGACACATAGTGGTAATTGTTAAAAAAAATTCAAGTTAAAATGGAAATTTAATTTAAAATTGAAGTGAAAGATGGGCCACATTCACTGACAATTCCTATTATAACGTTTTTAGGATTTTCTGTAGAGGAATACAAAATATCAAACCTTGAAAACACTTTATTATGATACTTTTGAATTCTGATTATAGGTGATTTAAAAAGTAAATTATTACAAGTAAAAGGTATGTTAAATGTAAAAGAATGCCGGCTAAAAAGAATGCTTATTTGATTTATTATATTATATTTTATTATTATATATATTATTATATTTTGGATATACGGGGTAATTTTGCAAACATAAGCAAATTTTTGTTAGCTTTTCACATTAGCTTATGTTCGCTTATGCCTATTATAGTTGGGCCTTTAGAAGGCATTTAAGTAGTAAGGCCCTCTCTCAGAGAACTAAGGAGACTTTATACATGACCCTAATCATCCCAGCCCTGCTCTATAGGGCAGAAACATGGACATTGAAAAAATCGGATGAATGTGTGCTGGGGTGCTTTGAGAGGAAGATTCTTGGTGTGATTTTCGGTCCGGTGTGTATCGAAGGAGTGTGGAGGAGATGATTTAACGACGAGCTATACGGACTATACAGCGACGTTGACCTGGTCAAAAAGCTAAAAAATACAGCGGCTGAGATGGCTGGGGCACGTGGACCGTAAGGACAGTAACTCACCTCTGCCCGACGAGTCTTCGAATCCAACCCCGAGGGTGTACGCAGCAGAAAAACAAGTGAATGACGATATCATCAAAGCACTCGGCGTGCGCAACTGGAAGCTGCTAGCTAGATACAGAGCTGTCTGGAGGGGCTTGTAAGTTGAGGCCGAAGCCCATCCTGGGCTGTGAGCGCAATCAAAAGTATAGTAAGTAAGTGTCAATTTACAAAATTCAATTAATTTTACCCGCAATATGTAAAACAAATACCAAAAATTCAATAGTTTGTTCTTAAATATATAAAAGAAATAAAAAGAATCAACCATATACATATACTAATTTTTTAATATAATCTGAAATGAGGTCAACGAAATCACACACAACGCACCATTTTTGTAAAGCTTCACCGCCTATGTGACTATATGACCCACTGGTGAAATTTATTTAAGAAGGTGGGTTGTCCTTTCTCCCGTCAGTCCTTGAGTGTTCCGGCAAATTTCTTGCCTTATGCATATACGTGAGCTTAACTAAACAACTTTAAAACTTTCATCCTGGTCCTTTAAGAATGTTTTTTTTTTTTGTGTGTTTGTTTGTTATTGTTAGTTAGCTACTCCTCTGTGCGAAAAGTTAATTAGACTAACTTTTCTGTGATATGCTCCATTAACTTACAGCTACTTTCAGTTGCAGGACTCTAATAAACTCGTCCTTAGTGTTAGTGCTAGTGCTATTTTCTAGTAGGTACATTATACAACATAGCGCAATTGTGCGGCTCCTTGCATCAGTTGAAAAGCTTATGCGATGGTGTTCCCGCTAATGTTGCAGTTACTTTACTCGAGAAATGTAATTTCATTATGAAATAAGGAACATAAGTGAATGACGTGGTTTTGTAAGGATTTTCACGTCATTTTCTGTACTGTACTTGATGGGGTTTCTGTGATGTGTTGAACACTCTTTTGCAGTTTTCTTAATGGAGAAAGCACTCAAAATTAAAAGAAAAGAAAAACTCAACTCACAGCAAAGGAAAAATCTCCTTTGTACAGTAATTTCACTTTGGCAACTCAAAACACTTTCTGTGCAACAACACAAGTGTAAACTTCATAAATATTTATATAATACACGTGCGACTAATTGTGCGAACATTAAAATACTTAAGATTAACATTGTGCTCTGATGTATTATAGTTTTTGAGATAAGCTGAATGTGTTGAATATTATTTTTTTTTAAATAAGAACATTTTGGATGAATATCACGTATGAGAAAAAATTAAAATAAAAAAGTCTGGCGATTGTTAAATAAGAGAAAATACACGGATCGAATTTCAATTCAAGGGCAATCAAATTTCTAATATTAGTAAACATGAATGCAATCGGTAGACAGTTATTGATGAAACACGTAACTGTCTGCATAGTTTGATATTTTTGTTTGAACTTGAGAAGGTAGATATTATTTTAATATTTCACCTAGTTTACATATATATTTCTGCAACTTCGTTATCATATTATTGATAATATTGTTGAAGAAATATAGAAACTAAAATTACTCCTGTTTTGGGTGGAGCGACTGACTATAATTCAATTAAAAGTTCAAATGACCTCGACTTCAGAAATTAATGCTTTTCGTCCAGATATGGCAGTGTACTCTTCAATTAGACTGTCATATCCTTCTAAAACGCAAATTATAGTCATTATCACGACGAAACGAATTTTTTTGCTGGAGTTGAGGTCACTATGTACTTGTTTGATTTAGATTAAGATTTATTAATCGAGTCTAATAAACATTTCAAAGGATAAAAATGAATATCTATTGTAAAGTAAATGTAATCAGAGATTATGGTTCATGTGTATTAAGACTGGGCTTGTTTTTTGGAATTGTTCAAATTTCTTTCGTCGTACTCTAGGACTAGATTCTAAAAACTTGGTCTTCCCGTTAACAACTAGAATTTAAAGTACAAATGGTGTTTATTAATGGTTCTAAAATTATGTTATATAGTTAACGAGAAAATATTAAAAACAAATCAAAATAACAATTTTGAACATTTTGGACTTAATTTAATAAAGCAGGAAAATGTGAAAAGCCAAACAAGTCAAAATAACAACTTTTAACATTTTTGAGTTTTGACTTAATCCAAACAAAGCGAGAAAATTTTAAATGTAATATTTTTTTTTCCTAGCTTGGAAATACCGTAATGAAAAATGTGTGGCAGTATCAACCAAACCATTGCTGAGATATTCGCCCATATACAGAATGATTCGCAAAAGGTGTGATAAAAAGCTACAGTGTGTAAACTGAGTCGAGGCAATACAAAAATCCTAGAGGAAGGGGGTCATCCCCCAACCGTTCAAGCGGAAGGGGCCATTTTCTTAAAGGAAATGACAAAACATAAAGAAAAACATTAGAAAATCACTCGCAATGTCATGTTATTTTATTTTTTGCAAGTCCAGAAATTTCATTCATTAATTTTCTTTTTAAATAAAGCTTTAGAAGCATTCATTCTAAAACTCAATTCTTTTTAAATTTACGTAGTTAAAGGTGCCGTCACAAATTGAATGAAAAGCACTTTCAGAAAGCAAAAAGCTTTCTGAAAGTAAAACTTTCATAGTGTGACGACCCGGAAAGTACTTTATTGAAAGCATTTTCTGAAGTGATTTGCTTTCTTAAAAACGCTTTCACACTTTTCAAGAAACCAAATTACTTTCAGAAAACGCTTTCTCCTTTCAGAAACTGTTTATGAAAGTCTTTCGCTTTTAGGAAAGCGAAAAACTTTCAGAAAGCACTTTCCTTTCATAGTGTGACTGCTCTCTGAAAACACATTCAGGAAAATTTCAAAATCGAAATTTTCGAAACGCTCTCTGAAAGCATTTTCCTTTCAGTGTGTGGCGAGACCTTAAGTGCATTTTTTTTTTTTTTTTTAAATTCAAGGCCCTTATCAATTTTAAGTCAAAAGTAAAAGACTTAAAACCATTCAGTTTTCAAAATATTGAAAATAAATGAAAACAATTTTTAATGTTTTTTTTTTTTTTTAATACAATTTCTTTATACATATACATTATAGACTGTTTCAAAAATAAAAAAAAGTCTCCGATTTCCAATACCACCAGCTTATAACCTAGATATGAGCAAAATAATAGCCTGTTAAAAATTCAGATTTGTAAATTAAATTGTAGAGGTCGCTCATCGCTATGTTCTATTTTCCATACGATTTGTATGGGACAAAACCAAATTTTGTACTTGGAAATTTATAACTTTATAATAGCAAGTATTTAAATGAGTAGCATAACATTTTTTTTAGAAAATTGAACGCTCTACAAAAAAGATTTGCACTTTTTATCTAATAAATGTACTCCTTCCAAAGTTATTAAAGGTCAAAGCGGAAGTAATGGTTAATTTCACTGTTTTTTGTATTCCCTATTGAGAATTCCAGCTATTATACAGAGTGATTCACCTAAGGTGTGACAAAAAGCTTGATCATGTAGGTCTATCCGAGAAAAAAAAAATCGTGCGGAAGGGGGGATCAACCCCCCTTCGTTTAGGTGGGAGGGGCAGTTTTCTAAAAAAATTGACTTAAAACAGAATACAAATTATTAAAAAACAACGGCAACACTTACAACGCCCTGTTATACCTTTTTGCAAACTTAGAAATCCCTTCTTTTATTTCTCTTTCATATAATGTTCATTTAGTGAACACTTTTTGAAAAAATAATTTCCAAACTCAGAACTCTGAAAAAAATAAATTAAAACAAAAATTCAAACGATAGTTTCTCAAAATTTTACGTTATTAAGTATTACTTTTGTTTTCAAAATTCAATGCTCTTATTAATTTCTAGTCAAACACTTAAAACCGGGTGTTTCTAGAACTTTTATTTTTTAAGATATTAAGAAATGAACCAACTTTCTCATAAAACTAAAAAGAATCCGACTTAATTATATCATTTCAGCAAATTTATCATTTATCACCAACTTCTTGCTTTTACTAAGAAGTTGGTTCCTTAATTCTTAAATAGCTTGAAAAATAAAAGTTCTAGAGGACATCCGGTTTTGAGTGTTCTATTTCTTAGATTGCAAAAAGGTATAACAGGGCATTGTAAGTGTTGCCGTTGTTTTTTAATAATTTGTATTCTGTTTTAAGTCAATTTTTTAGAAAACTGCCCCTCCCACCTAAGCGAGTGGGGGTAGATCCCCTCTTCCACACGATTTTTGTCATTTCTCGGATAGACCTACATAATCAAGCTTTTTGTCACACCTTAGGTGAATCACTCTGTATAATAGCTGGAATTATCTTTGGAAGGAGTACATTAATTAGATAAAAAGTATCAACTTTTTTGTGGAGCGTTCAATTTTCTAAAAAAAAATGTTATGCTACTCATTTAAATACTTGCTATTATAAAGTTATAAATTTCCAAGTACAAAACTTGGTTTTGTCCCATACAAATCGTATGGAAAATAGAAAATAGCGATGAGCGACCTCTAAAAATTAATTAAAAAATCTGAATTTTTAACAGGCTTATTATTTTGCTCATATCCAAGTTATAAGCTAGTGGCATTGGAAATCGGAGACTTTTTTTTGTTTGTGAATCAGTCTAATATTCATATACATACATGTACATTATACGTAGATTCTTTTGAAATAAATCAGTTGAAATAAATCACAGTAGAAGACCAAGCATTATTTAATTGAATTTGTTGAAATATTGATTCAAAATAGCTTTCAACGACCTAAGTTCATATAAATTGGCGTTTCGTCAGGCGGGCGTCCAAGCGATTTCACTCGGACAAATCAGTTCATGGAGAAAATTGTGAATACAATTCTTAATCTGTTAAAAATGTTGTGTAGAATTTGTATTTTAATAAATGAAAAACATACCTTTTTGTGAAAAATGGCAGGCCAGGGGTAACAAAATATCCAAGAATTTTATTCGGGTTGGATTGTTGTAGTTCACCGTGATCGCTGTAAATTTGATGTCAGTTAGACTGAACCTAACAAAAATTGAGTATTGAACAGACCTTTCACTAGTCAACAAATGAGTCCAAAAGAAGTCACGCAGTAGATTAAATGCAATTTGTTTGGACTAAATAGAAATGACGGGCGTTTCCGTCGTGTAGTCCAGGCAGAATGTACAAAAAAATGGCCAAAACAATCTGCCAACAAAATTCAAGTGAATTTTTAAACGCAATTGTCTTTATTTTGGCATAAGAAATACTATCGCTAAAGTCTATTGCCAAATCGTGTGCGCGTCAATATTTATCCAAGGTTAAATGTCGAAAATATCGGTTTTTCGCATAAAACTCGGAAACGGTAAATGCTATCGAAAAGTGTTTCATACAAAACTTGTAGGTTATGTCATTTGTCAAAAAAAAAAACAAAAAAGATATGACTATTTTTTTCTTACGATCCACCGTTATATCGGCATTTCAAAAAACGTAAAATGTTGAAAATGGTCGTTTTTCACGTATAACTCCTAAACGGATCAAATTTTTGAAAACAAAATTTGTACATTATGTGAATCACTACAAGAAATAATTATTATTTTTACATTATGTAATATTATATAAGCATGCATTAACAGTTTTTTTCTATAAGCCATAATTTTTACGACATCATTATTTAAATAAAACACCAAAAGTCTAAAATACCGGTTTTTGACTCTTTACTCTTAAATGACGAATTTTTCGGAAAATATTTTATACCTATTTTGCAGATTTAAATATTCCCTACAGGAAACATTATCACACTTTTTTACGTACAACGCATCAGTTGCAAGATATTGCGACTTGAAAAATGGACAACTTCGAATAGTCAGGATTTTGTAATAAAATGTATGTAGTATATACAACTATATTTTCGAAGTTTGACATTTTTTGAAGTCGCAATATCTTGCAACTGATGCCTGTACGCAAAAAGTGTTATAATAACGCCTGTTATGAATTCCGATTGTTTGTAAAAGCCTTTCAAACTCTGGTTGTTTTGAAATACTTTTCTTTTTCTATTCTTGTCGAATAAAGGCTCTATGCGAAACATTCGGTACGGCAAAGGAACATTCGCCGTTGGTGTGGGCACTCTCATTTATCATCCTGTAAATAAATTTTGACAGACGAATGTTTCTCCGCCGCGTTTGTTTGGCGCTCACATATATCACCATGTAAATTAATTTTGACTTGCGAATATTTCTTTACTGCCCCGAAACCAAAAGTCGAAGATGCCACTGTGTTTTTCTTGTTTTTGTTGTGGTCGCTATTTTTTATAAAGCATTTTTTTCAGTTTCCGAAAGAAAAATAGGTTTGGATATTGGCTACTACGAAAGTGAAATTCAGAACACTTTTTTGAATCCGTTACGGAAATCAATTTCGTGTACGTATTGAATACGAAACGGAAATCAGAACAGGGTTGAATGTTTACTCTAAAGAATATTAAAACCTGCAAAATAGGTATAAAACATTTTCCGAAAAATTCGTCATTTAAGATTCAAGAGCCAAAAACTGGTATTTTAGGCTTTTGGTGTTTTTATTTAAATAATGGCTTATAGAAAAAACTGTTAATGCATACTTATATAATATTACATAATGTACAAATTTTACTAGTATAATTTTTCGATTAAGCTTAGGGTTTAAAAGATATATGCGAAAAAAACAGTTTTTTTTTTGACAGTTGACACTATTGAAGTCACAACATCATGCGACTTTCGACTCGTATGGAAAAAAGTTTCATATTTTTTGAAGAGAATATTATGATGTTTAAATTGCGCCCAAAATTTTTTCCATTAGCTTGTGCTTTTAAGAGTAAAAATTTAGAAAAACAGAAATTTGAACTCTTTGTCAAACTTTTAAAAAAATTATATCTTTAACACGGTTGTTTTTAAGAAAAAAATAATAATATTTTTCTGTAGGGATTCACATGTACAAACATGTACAAAAATTTGAAACGTTAAGCATTTTCAAAATATTACGTTTTTTGAAATGTCGATATATTCTTAACTTGGGTCGTAATAATAAATTAGTCATAACTTTTTTTTTGGCATATGACATAATCTACAAGTTTTGTGTGAAACACTTTTCGATAGCATTTACCGATTCTGATTTTTACGCGAAAAACTGATAGCTAGTAGAACACACCCGCAGTCACTCAAATCAATGGATGAAAATGGTGGCCACAGAGCAGCGATAACCCAAGCCAAGATACCTCAGTAAAATGGAAATATTGGTCGACAACGTCAACACGCTGACACAGGGTCAGCAAATCACTGCAGTGCAATGGCAATGTATCCCCTCACTAAAACCAAACTTTAACAACCGGGACGGAATACCCACATGTATTTTATATTTAATGTATTTTCTTTATAAAAATGCCGATAATATATTGGTTCACTAGGGCGTATACGCACTTTTCTTATTTAATTGAGTATTTAATAAAATGTTCGTCAATTTGAAGCTGATGATGTTTTTTTTTAATTATTTTAGAATCAAATATTTAAACATCCTGGAGTGAATGTACATTGAAATAATATGCACATCACTCCGAAATCATGCAGCTAGATTTAAACATTTACTTTTATTCTGTTATTTTTATTTAATTTTAAATTAATAATATAAGATATATTTGCATACGACGACGTGACATAATGACAACCCACGCAGGTTATTGACCAGCACCTATTATAAAACAAATATATAAAGACGTATTATATGTGTTCATATTCATTGCTCCCATAGCATTTTCAATGGGAAAGTGTGAAAAAAGTCAATGCAGTTTAAGAGAAAAAACGTGATTTTTTCTTATTTTTTTTGTTCATGAAAAAGAACCAGGGCCTAGTGACTTACAACTCTCAACCATTCCTATGTACGCGTGTCGACAGAAATGAAGGGGACTTACAATTTCATGTCGAATCCGAGCGCCTAGACGAGAAGCACTTACAAGGTATACTCTTGTAGGATTTATCAATTCTTTGCAGTAGCCCTGAAAAAAAAGCTTTTTAGTTTCTAGGTGCACAAGACTGAGAATTGAGCCCATCCCTCCAGCCAGCGTGACAATCCAACGCACTAACCATGACACTACGGGCTTAAACCAAAATCATATATCAGCTACCCGTTTAACGAGTAGATGAGCATCTTGTAAGGTCTTGAATCGCACAAAAACTTTCTGTACATAATTTAAAAGAAATTGAAAGTGGACGTGCAGACACATAGGCCGATGGACATGGTCATGTCATGACGAAAATCGCTTTTTTGGTCTTCTTGATAATTGTTGTTAGATTTGATAACAGCAACATTTTGTTCACTTGAAATCAATTATTGTTCTATAAAGAAGTAAAAAATGTATCATGCTAGTCATAATACCAACTCCCCCCCCCCCCTTCACATCGCAAAATTAGAATTTTAAATGGAATAAATTAAGCTGACGTGCTGTTATTTTGCAGGTCGTTCTTATTATAAATAGCGAACTTAAATCAAAATTCTCGGTCTTTTAACCCTTGCAGAAAGGTACTTTGGATTCAAATAAATAATTCCACATATGTACATATGTGACGCCCATTTACATATCTTGTTTCTTGGTGTCTCGGAAACGGCTTTAACGATTTAGATTAAATTTTCAGATTTTATTCTTACAAGCACACAACAAATTTGAAAATTTTGCAAATTATACCCGCCTGCTGCCACGCCCATTTTTCTTTAATCTTTATTTCTCAGAAATGGCTTTAACGGTTTTTGATACAATTTTCAGAATCTTATAATCGTGAAAAATATTTAAAAAAAAAATACTTTTAGCAAAAACTGTCCCACATTGAGAAGCTCGAAAGGCTTTTAAGCAATCATTTACAGATTTATTGGAAGTACCCAATTTATTTCGCTAAGGCCTTATAGAACAAAACTCCATTCAAACATTGCAAATGTAGTAGTGTAGTTTTGTTCAAGTGTTTCGATAGGCACATCTAAAACCCCTTATAAAAGGCTTTTCGAGGCCTTGGAGAAGGCTTTTCGAAGCACAATGCAAAACAAAATAAAAATAAATTCTTTATTTGTATTTCTACATTTTCTCCTTTATTTTCATGCAAGTAATGATTTTCTTCTGAAATTTAATGCACAATAATTATTCATATCTGAAAAAAACACGTTACTTACTTGATGGATTTTGCTTTGCGGGATTTGAACCGAGGATGGTTGGGTTGAGAGTCGAGCACCTTAGGTATTGAGCTAGCCTGGCATATGAAAAATGAGTGTCAAATTGGAACCACTTGAAACCGAAATTAGCTTCCTTAAAACTTCCTTGGGACTTCCTAATGAATTGAACTTATTTAAAAAATACAGGTGACCATTCGTCTATTGCTTGCAATTATAAAATTTTAATGTTTTCATGATTACTCATCAGAGAAAACATGGTTGAGGTCACACAAACATACATTTTGTGAGACAACAATTAAAATATATGTAAGTTCCTTTTTCATTGAAATCGATTGTTTTTAAGAACGAAAGGCTTTGATTTGAGAAAAAATATAAAAAACTCTTTTATGCTCCATAAAGTATGTAGATACATACTTTTCATTTTGTACACAAACCATTTACTGACAATTTTAATTTGTATCTTTTTTAAAAACACTAGGTAATTGCCAAAATAAAAAACAAACAACAACGACCATCATTAAGTTTTTTCAACTGAAAGTAGCTATGTAGTATAGATATTAAAAAACGTTTTAAAATTTAATTAAAAAAACTACTGAGTAATGAAAGCTTCATACTAAGAACATTCGAATTTCTTAACGTGACAATATTTTTTAACGATGAAACAGAAACTATACTATGGTATCCTTAATAATAATAATAATAATTTTAACTATAAGCCTGTAAGACCTCAGTTCTTTTAAATGCAATGCACGGCACTAGTTAGAAGAAATAGAGGAAAAGGAAAGCACCTTGTTTGTGAATAATTCAGCCAACAGTAGCTTATTTTCACATCAGTACTACTTTCCATGCGAAGTACCAGCTTTTAATGCTTTCATGTAGGGTGTGCAACACTTCGCTAGGACCAAATAATCGGAATTATTACTTCCCGCGCATGCCCCTGAGAGGATGATTAAAATTATGTTTGCATAACCACCTCATCATAGGTCTTTTAGAAACAAATAAGGCTGACATCACTTCGCTGAAGCAAATTCATCGAAATAAATGCTTCTCGTGCATGCGTCTGACAGAGCTCACACAACTATTATGCTTGTGTCGGGCTTGTGTTTGATGGGTCATAGAACCAAAATTGGATGTCATGCTTAATCAGAGTTACCACTGCGATCAAATTTCATTCTGAGGGAATCATTTTTATTGGTGATATACGGGGTATTATTTTTTTAATAGAAATTAAAAAAAAAACAAACAAGGAATATGAATAAAGTTTATCTGTTTTTGTCAAATCATTTCTAATAAAAAATGATTAAATAATTTGTATTTGTACTGCAATTCTGAATATAAATCACATAATTATAGTTCCATGTAAAAAATATTAAATATAATTGTTTTCTTTTTTTTTCAAGTAAATGTAAATATCTCAATGCAGAAAATAAGTGTTTGTTCCGTTTTTGTTTTGAAAAAATTTAAAAGTTTTACCTATACTCAATGAATCGGTTTAATTTAAATTTTCTAAGTTTCCTATTTTTATTTTCATAAATAATTTGACCTGTGGTAACCCTCTCTCGGCAGTAGAAACATAGATGCGCCGAACAGTACACAAGATAATGCTTGTATCGGGCTTTTCCTCAGGGGCCTTTCACAAACAAAATAAATTGACATAATTCCACTAACAATTATGCTTCCATTAGACTTTTGTACACATAATAGCTTGTTTCAGGCCTTTGTCAGCTAGCCCTTCCAGAGCTCTTGGCAATTCTTCTTAATGAAAGCTTTTTCTTTGATTTTATTTCACATGCCTCTCAAAACTAATTTCTGTGAAGCCTTACCAAAACTATAACCAAATTGTAAATATTCAGGCTAGCAGAAAATTAAAGATTCTGCTTGTAATAGGTTTGTAGGAAGCTGTTTTCAGAAATAAAGCTTCGAAAATTTGCAACTTTGACGTCCAAACTAAATACCAACCTTGTAGAAATAATAACTCATAGAAATTCAAAAAATGAACCTTATAGAGGAAAAATTGTTAGTTGGGGACGCAGCTTGACGGACCTTCGTTTATCTCTTATAACCATGAAGTTTTACAATTCAGGGAGTTAGCAACAAGACAGCATATGTACTACCCATAAGCCGGGGGGCCGGACCCTTTCTCAATTTGCTATTTAGGTACCAATCAAATCACAACAACAACAAAAGTTGTGCTAATCATTCTTTGTTGATATAAAAAAAAAAAAAAAATCCCCATTTATTCTATGTACCTATACTATCCAAACGAATTTCTAAAAGTTTTTTTTTTGGTTAAATTCCCAAATCAATTCAAAGGTTTTATTTAACTTACAGAGCGCAAAATAGGTATGGGTTGGGTAGGTAGCAGTGGCGTGGCGTGAATTATTTGAATTGGGAGGACGAAGCAAAATCAATCAAAATAGTCCTTAATTTTCTGGCCATGTTCTTATGCGTTTATTTTCAATACTAATTTTGTAAAGTTCCAATCATTATCACATTAAATAAATATGTTTTTGTGCATCATCCGAAATTTCTTTGAAAATATGGAAAAAGCAATAGATTGATATCCGATTAATCTAATTTCAAACATCTTATATGTTAGATTTGTGAGTATAAAATTTTTCTCTTAAAAACTTTTTCAATAAATTTGTTTTAGGTATACAATTCTCTGAACTATGATAACATATATTTGTAGATTATTATTTTCCTGAGATTTTAAGATCCAAATCTTGAAGATACGACCATTAGAACTCAAGTTATACTCTTTTTACTCGAGCCATATCACTCTCTTCTAATATTTTGAACAAAGTTAAGATAAATGCCGAGAAAACGCGTCTTGTTCCTTTCATAATTATTAAAAAAAAAAGTTAGATACATACAAATCCACATGCTACACTTCTAGCAAAATGACCTTACACAAATTTTGTGTGTGTGTATAGCTATGATTAGACGATCAACGAAAATTGTCAACGCATTGACTCCCTGACGTCAGAATGACGTCAAATTATGTCCCACGGCTTTCAAGTCGTGTGATTGTCATTGCAAAACGTTATCAACGCACTGACATCAACGTTGACACTTGCGATGACATTGTTTGAAAAGTCAACGCGTTGACTATTTTCATCTACCGTGTAATCACCCTAACAAAATTTTTCGGACACATTGACAGATATTTCCCAACTGCCCATCAACGCGTTGTCCAGGTACCAACGTTGACACCCTATAATTTTCTGCTATGTCAAAGTAGCTGGCGTTGACATTGTTTTTATTTCATTGTTTTATAATGAAACAGCAACATAAAAGAAAACAAGACATTTCCAAACAAAATTATTTAAAGTTAAATTAGTTTGAGTTGAAAAAAAAAATGAGCCAAAGCACCAGTGAGTCGGATAATCGTCAAGTAAATGCGCGTTCTGCTGATGAATCCAAGGCAAAGGTGGCGGAGAAACGTAATAGAAAATCACGTGGACCAAACAATACGAGGTCTCCGCTTTGATTGCGGTAGTAGAGATACGACCAGCGCTTTGGGATGGAGGATGCAGCGACTATAAACTAGTCGGTTGTATCAATTAAATACGTGGCTAAAATTTCCATTTCCATTTCGATTGCTTTTAACATTTTCCCTTACTTTAAAAACAACAGATTTATACTTTTGTCAACGGTCAAAGCGCGTGGACATGGTCAAGCCGTGTGATCGTCAACGATTACTTGTCAGTGCATTGACACCGATTTGGATAAATCTCGTTGAAAATTATTACATGTCAACGCATTTTGGGACAACATTGATGGACTTGTGTCATTTGTGTGATCATCAATATTACAGGTGTTGACACGGTGAGCGTTGACGTTGCAATCTCAGTGCTTTGACCGTTTTTTTGGTGACGTCAGAGAGTCAACGCATTGACCATTTGCGTTGACCGTCTAATAGTAGCTTACCTCTTGTCCTTGTCGACCAGCGCTCCAGCGCGGCTGGCAGCGAAAGCAGCTGTCGTTGTCGCTGTTCCTCTTTGTCTTCGTCACCCATACAAATTTTCTTCAAACGACATGAATAACACGCTTTCGACCGTCTTATACTAAATTGGAACTAAATAGTTTTGCATCCCTTATTTCATTAGTGTTGTATTATTCCTCCCTTTGTTTAATTACCGCGAACAAAATTAAGACTGAATAACACGGTGGTCGCCGTGTTATTTTAGGTAGTTTGTTAAAAATACTGTGAAAAAAGTGATATGGGTCGGGTAAAAAGCATATAGCTTGACTTCTACGGGTCGGATCATCAAGATCGAGATTGAAGCAGTTTTATGGCGTTTGACGGACATTCTGAAAGGGAAGACGTTAGGAATCGTGTTATATGGTCGCCACGCCACTGGTAGGTAGGTACTGTTGTAGTACTGTTGCTTCACCTTGTGGGCATTGATTTTCATTCACTATTTGTTAAATACATTCCAGTTACCTAAACTAATCAAAGTTATTTACCCATCAATTCATCCTCCATACAAATCCCCAATCAATCAAATTCACCCTCTCTTTATACACATTAAACACACAGTGAACTCTCTGCCAAATAGACTTTTTTATATCAAACATACATCTACTCGTGTCTTATTTAACCCTTTTAGCCTAGTTTTTTGTTTTTTTTTTTTTTATTCTTAAGTCAACATGTCCTTTAATCTTACATGAGTGCTTGGGGCTGAAAAAAAAAATCCAAAGGCATATTCATCACCCGCAGCAGCAGCAGCAAAAGCAGCAGCAACCACAGTCCTTCATCTGGAAACAGTTCGAATTGATTTACCCCCTGACTATAGATAACAGGATAAAGGTAGAATAGATTTTCCAAACCCAGGCACAGGCACAGGCAAATCCGAGGCAAGAAAAGTACAAACCAAAATAGAATCTCAATGGGAAAATGTAAAGCATATCTAATTTATTTTGTAGTATAACTTCTGACAGAAGCCCAAACCAGTGTATAGAGTAGACTATACAGACCCGACCAACCATCATGTAGGTAAAACTGACTGTTTACAAAGCCCTATCAAATGTTTACCAATTTTCCAAATTAGCTAAAACTAGCCTAAATATCCTGCAAATTGTTTGATAAGAGTCCTGGAGGATTCGTGTGGAATCAATCAGCTTCCAATAACCCTTCGCTATTTGTTTAATAGGCGTCCGCCGTTAGCGGACGTATCTGGAGATATACCTACCTAAATATGCGGGGGTTATGTGGGGTGCGTGTATTCTTGCACCGCGCCAACACTATGTAACCAACCATGTCCCACGGGTTCTGAGTTGCCAACTGCTGCCGGTTACGCATATCCTCATGCATTAAACATTTTTAATCTCTCTTGGGAAATCGAATAGATTCGATATTCAATTGAATAAAATGTTCGTTGAATCGACGTTGACGACGACGACGTGAGCTGGAATAGGTTTTGTTGGTGTCAGAGTTGGGACTTGGGAGTAAAGCAAGGAGCAAAATGTTGGAGGAAATCGTTGTCGTTTTTTACCTACCCCGACGACCGACGACGACGCGACGCAGACGAGGTATTTTATTTTTTCATTCATTCGACACTTTTTACTGATGCGGAGAACGACTAGCTACACCGCGCCGCACCATGCCGCCGCCGCATCACACCACCATGTTAGTTTGTTTTACAGCTCTGTCTACATTGCCCCAAATGGAATTTCAGTGGTACAGGCAAAGGGCAGAGAAGCGACCATATTATAGTCAGCGTCAGCGAGTGAGCTGCGTCTAGGAGCGCACGCTGTGCTGTGTTAAACTCTGGCAAAAGGATTCGAAATTTCATTTTAATTTATTTTGACTAGATTTATAGTCGTGCACATTGGGGGCGCTGGCGTTGGGTTTCCAGGTTTTCATCCTGCAGCAGCACGCAAGTACTGATAAAACGAGAACCTTCCAGCTCCTAGATTGAGAACAACAAGAACGTTGACAAGGACGAAGGCCATGGCAATGGCGACGTATAAAAGAGGATGCTGCTGTGAACGAACCAAACGATGACTGGGGACGATTCGGCGACTATGGGTATATATAGGTTATAGGACAACCACGAATGGCTACGTTGCCGACAGCGAATATGCTAAGTGCTATAAGAGTGCATGCCGTGCCGCAGAGAGACCGATACTGATATTGACATTTTGCCGCTTTTGTACAGCTATTCGGTTTCTGTGGGCCGCGTGGTGCAGACGGGTGCTGATGACAGTGTTGGCAACAGAACTTAGGATCAGGAATATATATAGCAATAGGGATTTCGTCCCTCTATCAGTTGACATTGGTTAGTTGTGTGTAATGAGGAAAAAAGTATAAAGTGTGTGTGTGGAATGGTGGAGAAATGCACGAGCGGAAAAGTGGCGTGATGGCAGCAACGCCCTGGTTTGTGGCTCAATGCCGGAGCTATGGTAATGGTGCCGAGTGGGTGTGCTTTAATTAAGCTTTTTTGAATTCGCATAATTGTAGTTAGGATGTGATTTGCATTAGCACCGTTGTACTGAACATCCTGAATGGATGGATGGATGAAGTCTATATTTTTTTTTTTTTTGTTACAGCTCGTTTTTACTTGTATCTATGTAGGTAAGTATGAATGAAAAAGTTAGCGTGGCTTTGCACGGACAAAGAACATGGCAGGAAGTATTTAGAAGCACACTCGAAATGATTTTGAAAGATTGGCTATTTTTAATTAATTCCTGAGTGAGTGTGTGAATAGGTCAATGGAATTATAGAGTACAGTACCTAACACAGCGCAGTTTTTGTTGGGAAAATGTGTAGCTGTGTGGTGCGTGTGAGATAGTAATAATGAGCTTCTAATGTGCTCTGGATATGAAATGGATGTTCATGTTGACAGGAAGTTGCAGTACGGATGGGATGGAACGAAAGTGTTGAGATAAATTTATGAGTTACCTATGGGATTTACGAGCATTAATAGCCCAGTCAAATTAGAAAAAAAAAGGCGCTAACCCGGACAAAATTTTGTACAGGTATATTTTTTAGTGGAAATGCTCAGAACAGTGTCCTGAAGAACTGTTAAAAGTCCCAAGCAATCCGGCTTGGCGTACGACCACAATCTTGAAAGAATGCAGCCATCTTGCACTCTTTGTTTGTGACTATATCTATGGAACTTGTTGCCCTAGAAAGACCATTCAAGTGACAATTGACGGGCTTAAATAGCCAAAATCAGGAAAGTAAATACAAATTAGTTAAAGGTATTACATGGCTACTGTTTTAAATTAAATGAATTTAACAGACTAAATTGCAGTGCAAATTTGAAAAAATTACCAACGTCCCATAAATATTTATTATAAAGCTGAAATTTTGTGGACATGTTTAGAACAGTACCAACAATCATTTTGTGTAAGTAACTAAAAAATCCCTGTTGGGGTTAGACCAACATTTAAAAAAAAAGTACCATAATCTGTATTTTTCGGTTTTTGGCTATATCTGGGTATCTAATTGTCCTAGAAAGACCATTCAAACGTAAAATGTCCAGGCTTCGACTTCAAAATCAGCGAAGCACACACAAAATTAGTAACAGGTGTTTAATGGCTAAACTGTTTTGAGTGAAACTATTATAACAGAGAAAATAATTGAAGTGCAAATTCGAAACAAAATTACCCATGTCCGAGAATTATTTATTAAAAAGCTGAAATTTAGTGGGCATTTTTAGAACAGTACCAATAATCATATGTGTTAAGTTTTTTCAAATTTGCACTGCAATTTAGTCTGTTAAATTTATTTAATTTAAAACAGTAGCCATGTAATACCTTTAACTAATTTGTATTTATTTTCCTGATTTTGGCTATTTAAGCCCGTCAATTTGTTACTTGAATGGTCTTTCTAGGGCAACAAGTTCCATAGATATAGCTACAAAGAAAGAGTGCAAGGTGGCTGCATTTTGTCAAGATTGTGGTCGTACGCCAAGCCGTATTGATTCGGACTTTTAACAGTTGATTAAGGACACTGTTCTGAACATTTCCACTAAAAAAATATACCTGTAAAAAATTTTGACCGGGTCATGTCTAATTTGACTAGGCTATAAAACAAAGCCCGTATAATTGCACGAGTCGGTCAATTAAAAGATAAAATATTCATCTAAAGAATTCACTATACAAATTTGAGTGCTTCCAAGTAGCTATATAATTTATTTATAGGTTTGTTTTATAATGATTTTTTGTTGGCCGTTTAATTAACCGAAAAATATGCATGTTCCTAGCTTTTCAGTTGGATTTTTTTAAGATCAATTAAGCGAGTTATTCAATTAAGCGGGGTACAATTAACGATTTGAAAAGCTATTCTACTTATACGAGACATTTTCAAATGCAATTTAGTCGGTCAATTAAGCGGGTTCTTAAATTAAGCGAAGTGCAATTAAGCGGAGATTACTGTATTTTGAATTCTCCTAGGTAGGTAGATATAATGTGAAATGATTTTTCAGTCACTCTATAATTACTCGAATTTTCCATTTTTAAAAGAATGCAATTAATAACGTAGTGTTCTCATACAACGATATTAGTTTTGGTCAACCTTCACGATTAGATATTTGGTCCAAAATTCAAAAAGAAGTCCTACTCGTACAAGTTATTTAAATTGTTACTTCGGAACCGCTTTTGAATAAATCAAAATATTCCTTTACAATTGCTTGAAAAAAATATCCGCCTAAGAACTTTTTTTTTTTTTTTTTAATTCAAGAGTTAATTTAAAGAAAAAAGGCTAGATAAACGCAGTTTAAGGAAAATTGACACAGACATTTTGACTGTAGGGATAGAGACACAGAATTGCAAAACTTTTTTTTTAACATCCCTATCATCGTAAGTCACAAATTTGATCAATGATCAAAATTTCGACTTCGAATTATTTTTATCAATGCATTGGATATGCAAAACACGGTAGGATGCTTCAATATGTAAGGGCGCTCAACACCGACGTCTTGGACAGAACGTCACGATACCAGCGCAGCGCTGAGATCAAACGAAAGATAACTCTTGCCAATCACTGTTTCTTCGGGCTAAGAAGGCAATTAAAACGTAAAGCCCTCTCTCGAATGACTAAAGTGTCCCTGTACAAGAGACTCATCATACCGGTCCTGTTGTATAGTGCAGAAGCATGGACCTCCTTAGCGGCGGATGAGTACGCTTTAGGAATATTCGAGAGAAAAATTCTTCGGGTGATCTTTGGTCCCATATGCATAGACGGGGAATGGAGGAGCAGATACAACAACGAACTGTACGGGCTGTACGGCGTCATCGACCTAGTCACAAAAGTGAATAGGCAAAGACTCAGGTGGCTGGGTCATGTAGAGCGGATGGACACCAATGCTCCGGCCCGAAAAGTCTTTGAATCTATCCCCGAGGGACGGCCGGCGGCGCCGCGAAACCGGCGGTGCAGGCAAGTGAAAGAGGACCTCAACCAACTTGGCGTGCGAAACTAAAAGCTGCTAGCTAGGGACAGAGCTGGCTGGAGAACGCTTGTTGGTTGAGGTGCTGGTCCACACTGGACTGTAGCGCCAATATAGGTAAGTTATTAAGAATTGGTATGCAAGATTGAGTCGCATGAACTTGATCTTTTTGATAACAACTTTAACTTAGATGATATTATAATAATAAAGTTGACGAGAAAATTTTAAAAACAAGCTCAAATATTAACTATAAATTATTTTAAATTTTGAGTTAAAATTTTTAAATAACACTTTTGATCTCTAAATAAAGTATACCTATCGATTTGTTCACAGACATCAGATGGTTGGTAAAACGACTCCAAAAGAGCTGAATAACACCAAAAGCAACTACCAGGTAGTTTGGAACGAGTTGGAATGCGTTAACGTGGTGTCCCGGACTTCCTACCAGTACCAATACAACATCCAGAAGAGTCTGCAATCAAGCCAGGACGAAGAAGTATTCAAGAATATAAATGCAATCGTTGGAAGACATCAGACTCAAATACGGAAATCATCAGTCACAACAACATTAAAGCCACATCAAGACAGGACAAAGTGTTCGCCAACTACTTCAAGTGAATTTTTTAAATCCAGATTAAAAAAACTTAGCATACACCCAAACTTTCACCTACCCAGGGGTGTAGCTACCGCGGTATCAGCCGTATAAATTATACGGGGCCCCCGAGATAAGTTTGTAAGAAACTGAAGTCGTTAATGCTGCAAAACACGTCCTAGAAGAAGTGTCAAATTCGTTTGACAATTTGGAAAAAATATATATTTTGGCAATAGCATAAAGCGGTGGTCAATGTTGAATAACGAGTCATCTGAGGAATATAAAATTACACTTAAAAGGGTTTGCCCTACTAAATGGTCATCAAGAAATGACGCTTTATTCGCTGTATGGAAAAATGATTAATTAATAATGAAAGCATTGTACCAAAATAATTTAGTTTCAAAACAAAAGATGAGCATGATGAAGGTAAAAATATAATTAACACTTTAGAAAGCTACGAAGTCTCGTTTTTCGTTCTCGACCAAAGCCTTACAGCATAAAGACAATGATTTACAAAAAGAAAGTATTTTACTAAGTAATCTTTTAAATAGACTAAGAAATCAAAAATCATTCTTAAGTTTGGTTTTAACATTGGGGATTGGGGATAACAACTGTTTTTAAAAATAAAAGAAGGAAAATAACGAATTAATAGAAGATGAGAGAATATCAGACCCGGATTCTTAGTTCAAAGTCAATGTTTACTATTGCTGCTAAGATATATTGATCTCTCAAACCAATCAAAGATTTCCGAGTCTCTATGATCTAATTAATATATTTGAAGTTTTAAAACCAGAAAATCTTTTATCCTTTTAAAAGAAAACTGGTTGCTTAATACATTGAGGACCTGTGAGTTGATCTTTTTAAACAACTAATGGCTTTAAAATCCTGTTTGAAATCAGAAATTCAGAAAATTCAGTCAACTAAGGAACTCACAGTCATTACTAATTAAGTACACTAGCCTTGCCTCCAGTTTTCCGGGAGTAATAACGGCATGCCTTTTATTTTTGACGCTTCCGGTAGCGACAACAACAGCTGAGAGAACATTCTCTAAACTAAAAATAAGACCCTAAGGACCCAATGTATGTACCATTGAATATACTGAATTTGTTATTGTGAGTGTTTTTGTTTGATTTGTAATTTTGTAGGGGGGCCCCAACTTATACTTGATACGGGGACCCCCGAGGGCTAGCTACGCCACTGCACCTATCCCAAACCCGTTAGGCAATAATACCCAAGGAGAAAAACTTCCAAATCGATTTGGAAATATCGTCCACGAACTCTGAACAAATTTTTAATGTAATTTTCTTTTTCAGTTTTGGACGTTCTTTTCATTTTTTGCAATCTTTATCAATATGAAACAACGCCCAAAATTTTAAGTTGAAATAGAAAACTGGCCCAAAAAAAGGAAACACTATCAAAAACAATAACAAAATAATGGAGTTACGCCCGAATGCACGGAAATATCGCCCAAGGCCAAAATCTATTGAGTAGGTATATTGCTGAAAATATTTTGATGAAGTTACACGATTATATTCCTCTATTTCTGAAAAAAAATACTGTTTCCAAGAAAACTGTTTATATGTATATGCGCCTGCCTGATGGCGACCGAGCATATCCATGGAGTCGCGTGATCGAGACAGAGGACCCAAAAAGGGAGTTAAATCCTTGAATCCACGAACTCGAAAAAAAATCGCCCAAAATTGAGGAAAGAACCCTCTAAATTTTACAAAAGCAATTTACATTCAAAATATTTGGGCGACATTTTCATTTTATTTTTTGGAGAAAACGTAATTTTGGACCATGTTTCCAATTGCTTTTTTTATTTTTTGGGCGATAAAAAATATTTGGGCGATAATTCCAATTCGATTTGGGCGCTTTTTCCTTCACCTAGAGTAACATGACCAACGTAGTAATTTGCAGTTTTCTTGCATTTGTTTTGCATTTCTATTCCCGATTTTGCAGTTCAACAAATAGTTGGTGTAATCGAGTGACCTGCCAACTTTACAGTGAAGTTAGCAGGTCACATAGTGTATCTGGAGAACCAAGCATGCTAGAGACTTGAAGTAAGGCTTATAATTTGGAGTTTATTTTGCATTTCAAGAAATTCTAGTTCCAAAATTTGAAGTCCTCAATTCGAAAAAAAAAATTCATACTGCCCTGCTAACTTCACAGTGAAGTTAGTAGGCCACATAGGTGCCGTGACATTTGGCCATGTCATATGGCCATATGACACATTGTGCAAGTGTCAAATGGCCATATTCGAAAACATGCCCATTTGACGCTTTTTTAAAGTGTCATATAAGGCCATATTCCTTTGTGACTTATGGGCATATGGTTTAATGCTCGAATAGCCACTTATGTGGGTCAAAAATTAATAAATAAATTGTGGAGATTTGGCCAACCCTGATGTGCCAAATGGAAATTTAATGTAAATTATTTTATAAAACATTCTTTAAGAACAAACTTAAATTTTTTCAAAACAACTTTTTGAAAACGTATACAAGTACTTTTAAAAACTTCGCCCAAATTTTTAAAAAATACTTGTAGTTACAGGTTTTTTTTTTAAATACTTGTAGGTATACTAGTAGCCCGTAGCGTAATGGTTAGTGCGTTCGACTGTCACGCTGGAGGTCTGGGTTCCCTTCCCAGCCTCGTCCACCTCTTGTGAGGAATTGACAAATCCTCAAAGAGTATCACTTGTCACGAATAAGTGCTTCTCGTCTAGCCGTTCGGATTCGGCATACAATTGTAGGTGCCTTCCATTCCTGTCGACAGGCGCACACAGGAATGGTTGCGAGTTATTAGTCAATAGGCCCTGGTTCTTAACGAGCCGTTATGCCACCCAATTTATTTATTTATTTATACTTGTAGGGATACGTTTTCAAAAATTTATTTTGAAAGATTTTAATTTTGTTTTAAAAGAAAGTCTCCTTGACATTCTAAAAATTACTCAACATAAAATGTAAAAAACAAAATTAAAATTTTTCAAACCAACTTTTTCAAAACGTATACAAGTATTTTTAAAAATGTTGCCCAAATTTTTAAAAAAATACTTGAACACGTTTTCAAAAAGTTATTTTGAAAGATTTTAATTTTGTTTTTTAAATTTTATGTTAAGTTATTTTTAAAATGTTAAGGAGACTATCTTTAAAAACAAAATTAAAATCTTTCAAAATACATTTTTGAAAACGTGTACCTACAAGTATTTTTTAAAAATTCGCCCGAATTTTTTAAAAATACTTTTATACGTTTTCAAAAAGTTGTTTTAAAAAATTTTAATTTTGTTTTTGAAACTTTATGTTAAGTAATTTTTAAAATGTTCAGAAGAATATCTTAAAAACTAAACTAAAATTTTTCAAAACAACTTTTTGAAAACTTTTACAAGTTTTTTTTTTCAAATTCGCGCGTACTTCGGGTAAAAGAATAATTTGAAAGTGACTTATGCCCATAATGGCCATATGACACTTTGTAAAAGCGACAAATGGCCAAATGTTGAAATATGGCCATTTGACGCTTTCACAATGTGTCATATGGCCATATTTCAAAATATGGCCATATGACACATGGCCAATTGTCACGGCACCGGTCACATAGTATATCTCGGAACCAAGCATTCTAGAGACTTGAAGTAAGGCTACAAATTTGCAGTTTATTTTGCATACAAAAAAAAATAAACTGCAAATTTGGAGCCTTATTTCAAGTCTCTAGCATTTTTGGTTCTCGAGACACAATATGACCAGCTAAATTCACTGTGAAGTTTGCAGGTCACTCGATTACATCCACTATTTGGAAAACTGCAAAATCGGGAATAGAAATGCAAAACAAAACTACAAATTACTGCGTTGGTCCCGTTACTCCAGGTGAAAGTTGCCCGCTTACTTCACAGACGTTATAAGACTGCCAAAATTGGTTTAAAAGTCGAGTTATGTATCTAAGATATCCATAAAATATAATGAGTACCACTATGACTAAAAAAAAACATAACAAATATCTGTATGCCTGTTCGGAACATTAACTTTCAATTACCTTAAATTGTTCAGTTATAGGATTCAACCAAAAAATAAATGAGTAGGATATGTCCACAACCACCACCGACCGGTAGAGATCAATATTTTTAATTTAATTTTTTTGTATTATTTTTAGTTTTGGCTCTAGTCAAAGAAAACGCAATATATGACAATACTTATTGCATAATCAACGATAACGTTGTTCAGAATTTAATTGTTCAAAACAATGTGTCTGTCTGTCTATTAGCACTCCAGTGATAACCTACATTATGTGCCCACTTTGTATGAAGTTAATCTTTTACTACATACATACATTTAACCCCAACTACACCATAACACTTGACCCAACTGCAAGTGCTCCCGCATCTAATCATAGCTTCGTTAAGGTTTATTTTTATTTGTTTCAAACAAATACAATTTTTCTTCTGCAAAAAACCATCAATAAAAAAAATACCAACATGCCCCGCCGATAAACAATATCAATCACTTTCCGCACTCTTTACAACACAATCATGTTTTATCTATAGATGTGCAATGTACATGCACGTACCCAATATCAAGACTATGAATGGATGTAAAATGCATTTAATAAAAACAAATGACAAGAATATCTGAAATTCCCAAAACAAAGTATAAAATGCTAGGTCAGCTGGAAGTTCAGCTAAGTTGCTCTTGACTTTCAAGTTATGGCAAAATTAATTGTGTATTCGTTGTTTAGTATTCTTTTGCTATTCAATTTGAATAAATGTCGCGGAAATCATCATTCATGTCAGGTATCGGATTATCCTGTTTGTGCAACCAATGGCACTCATTTCTATTTTTTCAAAAATCAATGTTTGTTACAAAGTGAAAATAAACATCTTGAAGATAATCGTCTGCCAAGTGAGTTATAGTAATTGTTTGTTTGAATTGTAAAAAAATATTAACCCCCTGCCTGTTATTTTAGAACTAAGTGCTACCGATATATCGAATTGTTTCAAAAACTGTGATCAGAAATGCAACGATGAATTTGCTCCAATTTGTGCTTCAAGTGAAGATGACCAGAAAACTTTCTTAAACAGATGTGAATTTGATTTAGAGAATTGCAGATATGGCAATATATGGAAAGTTCTTCATGAAGGCGAATGCCCAAAACTGCCGCTTCTTAATCAACAGTCAAATGAATACACGACTCCACAACAACATAAACATCCTCAACCACACACACAATCACAGCAATATCCATCACATCCTCATTTAATGCCACTTTCACTTCCAAATCCCCATTCTCAGCAACATATGCAACCACATGTTCAAACTTATCAAAATTCCCAAACATATCCAGGCTCAAAAGCTTATACCAATAAAAATTCACTCATTCCAAATGAACATACCCAGAAACAGAAGCAAGAACATCCATTTGAATATTCTAATCAACAACAACATATTCAGCGTCACTCAAATCTGGATTATGAGCAGGATAATTCCAATGTAAGGCTACGCCTGAATCTTCATGAAAAGGAAAATTCAATTTCTCGCGTTAAACGGAGTCCTTCCCCTCATGGACATTCAAAGCCAATTGAATTTCACAATCGGCAGCCACATGTTCCACACCATGCACATTCAAGGCAACACAAAATTTCAAAAGTAAAATTACTAGTAGAACCTTTTAGCAACCCAGAAATGTATCAACAACAGGGACAACAACACCTACAACAACAACAATACCTGCAACAACAACAATACCTTCAACAACAACAATACCAACAACAACTCCAGCGAGAGCAACAACAACTAGAACAACAAAAACGAGAACAACAACAACGTGAGCAGCAGCAGTTAGAAAA
Organism: Melangyna quadrimaculata; assembly: GCA_949320155.1. Lineage (NCBI taxonomy): Eukaryota > Metazoa > Arthropoda > Insecta > Diptera > Syrphidae > Melangyna > Melangyna quadrimaculata. The sequence goes on from OX439483.1 coordinate 440,479,777, forward strand.
ACAACAACTAGAACAACAACAAAAGGAACAGGAACAAAACCAACGAGAACAACAACAGCGAGAACAACAACAACTAGAACAAGAACAAAGGCAACGAGAACAACAACAGCGAGAACAACAACAACTAGAACAACAACAACGAGAACAACAACAACGTGAACAACATCAACACCGGGAACAACAACAAAGAGAACAACAGGAACGACAACAACGTGAACAAAAACACCGTGAACAACAACAGCGAGAGCAACAACAACGAGAACAACAAGAAAAGGAACAGGAACAACAACAACGTGAAAAACAACAGCAAGAACAAGAGCAACGAGAAAAACAACAAAAGGAACAGGAACAACAACAACGAGAACAACAACAACGTGAACAACAGCAACGTGAACAACAACAGCAAGAAAAAGACCAACTAGAACAACAAAAACTTGAGAAACAGCAATTAGAAAAAGAACAACTAGAACAACAGCAGCGTGAACAACAACAACGAGAACAACAACAAAAGGAACAGGAACAAAAACAACGAGAACAACAACAGCAAGAACAACAACAACTAGAACAAGAACAAAGACAGCGAGAGAAACAACAACGAGAACAGCAACAACTAGAACAACAACAACGAGAACAACAACAACAACTAGAACTAGAACAACAACTGCTAGAACAACACCAACGAGAGCAGCAACAAAAGGAAAAGGAACAACAACAACTCGAGCAACTACAACGAGAACAACAACAACGTGAACAACAACATCGAGAACAACAACAACGAGAACAACAGCAACGTGAACAACAACAGCAAGAAAAAGACCAACTAGAACAACAAAAACGTGAGAAACAGCAATTAGAAAAAGAACAACTAGAACAACAGAAGCGTGAACAACAACAACGAGAACAACAACAAAAGGAACAGGAACAAAAAAAACGAGAACAACAACAGCAAGAACAACAACAACTAGAACAAGAACAAAGACAGCGAGAGAAACAACAACGAGAACAACAACAACTAGAACAACAACAACGAGAACAACAACAAAAGGAAAAGGAACAACAACAACAACAACAACTAGAACAACAACTGCTAGAACAACACCAACGAGAGCAGCAACAAAAGGAAAAGGAACAACAACAACTCGAGCAACTACAACGAGAACAACAACAACGTGAACAACAACATCGAGAACAACAACAACGAGAACATCAGCAACAAGAACAACGAGAACAACAACAACGAGAACAACTACATCGTGAACAACAACAGCAAGAACAAGAACAAAAAGAACAACAACAACGAGATCAACAACAACGTGAGCAGCAGCAGTCAGAAAAACAACAACTAGAACAACAACAGCGTGACCAACAACAACGAGACCAACAACAACGTGAACAACAGCAACGTGAACAACAACAGCGAGAAAAAGAACAACTAGAACAACAACGAGAACAACAACAAAAGGAACAGGAACAAAAACAACGAGAACAACAACAACGAGAACAACAACAACTAGAACAAGAACAAAGGCAACGAGAACAACAACATCGAGGACAACAACAACTAGAACAACAACAACGAGAACAACAACAACGAGAACAACAACTAAAGGAAAAGGAACAACAACAACTAGAACAACAACTGCTAGAACAACA